>CM053594.1:317868263-317911468 GCA_028646575.1 Pseudocheirus occidentalis
GACCCCGATCCAGATCTAGGCCGCTCAATGCAAGAGCCCTTGGCCTCGATGGGTCACGTCAGCCCCCCTGCTATCTGCAGGCCGAGGGCTTTGAAGCAGCCCAATGGGGGCCGCTGCAGCTCTCAGCCAGTCCTGCTGGTACAGCCGCCTCCTGCTGCCTCCTTGCCCTGGGAGCAGTTTGGCCGGACCCGCTCTTCTCCTCCCCAGTTAGCAAAATCCACTGACCTTTCTCTTAGCCTTTTTGTCTTTTGGCCTGATAAATGTGGTAACTGTGGCTCTCCTGCAGCTGCGGTTCCTGCCTGATGCCCCAGGGCCTGAGCCAGCTGGGTTTCAGCGGCGGGTCCCAGACTGCTGAGAAGAGCCCCGCCTGCTGCGCTGCCTGTAGCAACAGATGTGCTTTCTGTCTTGTGGAGAGTTTTGGAGCTTGAAAATCTGTTTAGCGTCCCATTTTATGAGTTTTTCAGCGTGTTTGTGTGGGAGCTGTGGTGCTTTGCTGCTTCTAAGCCGCCATCTTGGCTCCGCCCCCCACTCTCCCTTACTCTTGAATTCCTAGTTCCAGTGCTCTATCACCACTTACAAGTTACCAAAGCCAAATCCTAGATTACTCCTCCACTCCTACTCAAATACTGGTAAATAGAACTGGAAGAAGTCTCAACTGTGCTGGCTTGATAGCCAATCTCAGCTGGATCCTAACTGTAGCAAGGCAATCCTTTTACTCCTCCCTAATTGAGTTTCTATCCCACTCTCCACAGTGGCTATTTGAAACATTTCATTCTTTTTAAAAAAAATGCCCCAGAACACCCACTCTTTTAGATCCTTCCCTTATACATTACTTTAAAAAAAAAAAGGCCATATCTTAAGAGGTTCCTCTTTGCATCTCACCACCACTTGATATCACTCACTCATTTTTACCTTTTTTTACTCCAGAATCTGATAAAGTGACCCTTCTCTTTGCCTACAAGGTACAAGTACCCTTAATCTTTTCCACTCTTCCATCTTTTACAGAGCATTGCCCTTTCTATCATCCACTCTCTTTCTAATCTTCATTCTGTCCCTAGATACAGATTCATTTCTTGCTGTCTACAAAAATCCCAAGTCTCTCCACCCATGTTAGTTACTGTGAGGATAAAATAAAACTCTTCAGTTTTTATCATTTAAAATTCTTCGAAAAGTGATCTCTTCTTATTTTTGCATTCTGATTTCATTTTGCTCTGTTTTTACACATAAATCCCTTACACATACACTATGGTCCAAACAAACCTTCTGAGTATTTCTGATACATGACACTCCAATGCCCTGTCTTTTGAGTTTTTCCAAAGGGTGCCCCCCTCCACTCCCACCATGCCTACAATGGACTCTCTCCTCACCCCTTTCTATTAGAATCCTTCATTTGCTTCCAGACTAATTTCAAACACCACTTTCTATATAAGAACTTTCCCCCCAACTGCTAGTACCTCTCCTCCTAGAAATGATCTCATTCCTAGTTTTCATTTGTTCTATATTTGCATGTCCATCTCTCCTGGCTGAATGTAAGCTCCTTGTTCCTTGAGGGCAAAGATTCTTTCGGTTTTATCTATGCATCTTCAGTGCCTAGTACATACTTGTAGTAAGTGCTTGATAAAGTCTTATTGATTGGTTAGTGGAGCCATTCTTTGTGGATTTAGTATTGGTTCATTTTACTACAATCCCACAACATTTTGTTATGGTGAAATCAGGTAGAAATAAATATCAAGATTAGCCATGAATGGGACAAAACTAGGCAAGGTACATATTCAGGGATATGTATGAAAAGGAATCACACAGCCTGACCTTCTTTGCTGTGGTAAGGAAGGTAAAATCTCAAGTCTTTTTAATCATCTTCTGAAAGAGGAACTGCCTCCCCCCACCTTCCCATGATCTGTCAAACTGAACCTGAATGTAAACCCTCCAACCCCAAATAATCTCACCATTCCCAAGGCTTAGGGCCCTGCTTACAGTTGTGATTTTGAGTCACAAGATACATATAGTATTACTGCATGCCAAGTCACAGAGTAAATCAAGAGAATAACTAGGACTTGAAGTCAGCTTTCCTGATTTCTAGTTTCAGATGCTAATGGACAAATTTCATAGTCTTTCCTCTACATGCATAAAATGTTTCCTATGGAATGCCCCTCTCTATGAAAGCTTCTCCTCTCACCCCTTGGAGGAATATTATAAATAGCCTTCAGTCTTCATGTTTCTGCAATGATGGTGAACAAATAGTGGGAGAGGGGTCAAAGGGAAATAAAAATCACAAATTTTTTAACCAGCTAGGAATATTAACTTGGTACTTGGTCATCTAAATGATGACTTTGTTCAAGGATCAATGAATGATCAAGCTATGGAGGAACTGAATTATATCAACCATCATATTCTTGCTAAGAACTATGCCAGAAGACAAAAAGTATTTGTAGCTAATCTGAAGGAAGTTTCACAAGTTCTCCTTAGAAATACAAATTAAGGGTTTAATGGTGTGTCAAAAGCCATCAATAACAATAACAGCAGTAGCAGCAGCAGGAACAACACCAACAGTCATTGCATGAAACATTTTGTCATCTTGTATTGAAGTGCTCATGATAAGTATTTGGAGAAAAAAAAGCACTAGACACATTATTGAATTAAAATAAGAAGCTCCCTGATGAGATAATTCCCTTGACCAATACAGACTGTCACCTTTTTTGCAACTTATAGTCATAATTTCCTAGAGCACTTGTACAGGATCAGACAGTCAATTTGTGTCAGGGACAGGACTCCCTTTTTGCCTCTCTAACTTTGAGCCCAACTCTCCAAACCGTTACTCTCACTACCTCTTAAGAAATATTACAAAAAGAATTATAGTTTAAGTACCAGAGTCTGAATATGTGGAAGTAAGGAAAATATTCAAAGAACTTGAGAAGATCGTCCAAATTAAAAGAACCTAAACTTAGCTATTAAAATGAAAAATGGATATGTGGGATAATAGAAAAATATGTTGGAAAGTGTAGTTCAAGGGTAATGAACAAAAGAGGTCAATGATTTTGATACTGCACAGAAGCCTCACTCTTTTATATTACTTATGATTTTTTAAAGAAAAGCTTCATGAAATATTTGATATAACTAATTCCAAATGATATCCACAAATGTAGGTGATTATATTTTACTAGAGAAAAAAATGACTGATTACAGGGAATCATTCCTGAATCAAATATTTTAAAACATTTATACCATTCACTAATTATAAGAAAATTCAAAATCAATAACAATCTAGAAGAAAGAAATAAAGAGTCAATATGATATGCTGATCTACTTAAATTAGCTATCAATGCTCAAAGGTGGAAAATGGATAAAACAGCAGACATTGACACAGATACTCCATATTTTCTAAAGATTTTTAACGAGTATAAATCATTTGCTACAACAAAGACAATGAAAATACTTTGACCAGAAAATACCTGCTTTCCCACCATGTTATGACATGTGGAACCAAAGGGAAACACAAATTTAAACACCAGTTTAAGTATCAATTCTTAGGCCAAATCATGTGAAGGAACATGGCAGAAACTTATGAGCAATACCTCCTCATAAAACAAAAGCAGTAGAGAAGAAAAGTGTGCAGAAAACATATTAAGATATTCAAATAATCAAGTAATTCCAAGGGCATTTAAGGATAAAACTAGATGGACAATAACAAAAAAAAAGAGAGAGAGAAATAATGACGATCTGTCAAGTTTTTTATAAGAATTGTTTTCAATATCAATGGGAGAGGAATCACTGTATATGGACCTCAAATCACAATCCCAGATATATTGTATGAAAAATACAAATGACATTGAAAGAAACAAAAATTAGCAAAAGTAACTAAGCTAGACCAAAAATACACACAGAAAAAAACTGATACTGGAAGAAATACAACTTCAAGGGAATTAAAGGATTGTTTGACAGATATATCAATATAGATATATAGATATAGATATAGATAAATATAGATATAGATAAGAAAATAGAGTACCAAGGGCTTAGGGGGAAAAGTATACTTTATTATCAGAAAAAGGTACTTAAAAGAAAATCAATAACTACTAACCCATATGCCTACTTACCCATCTATATCTATAGATATAGTTTCTCATATATACCTATATTTCCTATATAGTCTATAAATATAGAATTTCCCATCCTAGTCATCTAAAAGGATTAAGAGCATAATCTACACACACATAAAGATGTCTTAGAAAAATCAGGGATGGGGAACATGCAACCAAGAGGCCACATATGGCCCGCTACGTCCTCATGTGTATCCTTTTGACTGAATCCAAATTTCACAGAACAAATCTCTTCAATAAAAAGATTTGTTCTATAAAATTTGGAGTTAGTCAAAAGGTTGCACCTGAGGACGTAGAGAGTCACATGTGGCCTCAAGGCTGCAGGTACCCCACCCCTGAACCATTTGCGAAAATTGATAACTAAAGGAGTCCTACCAAATTCCTCTTATGTTATAAAGGTGGTGCTATCTTAACAAAAGAGCCAAGAAAGAACCAAGAGAAAGAAAATTGCAAACCAATTTCCCTAATGAATCTTGCTGCAAAACTTTTAAATAAAATACTAGCATGAAGATTACAGCAGTATATCACCAGGATCATACATTATGACCAGGTGGAATTTATAACAGGAATGCAGGGCTGATTTAACATTAGGAAATCTATCACCATAATTGACCATATCAATAACAAAACCAGCAGAAGTATATAGTTATTTCAAGAGATGTAGAAAAAGCTTTTGATAAATACCACATTCATTCCTTTTAAAACACTAGAAATTTTAAGAATAAATGGAATTTAGGATGTAGCTAAAGGTTAGAGGAGATAATAGACAAATATTAACCAATGACATTTTACCACAATATTTCATTCATTAGAGCAAAATTCTACTTTCCAAAGAGATATTCTTCCAAAAATGGGTCTTCCAGGCAAATGTCAAATTCACATAAAATTTTTTGAAAATATGACACAACTTTGTTGGAGGACACTGATTATGAAGATCAATCAAGGAATGAGAGTTGGTATGCTTGCCAAAAATATTTGCCACTGGCATGGAGGAAGTCTAAAGTCCCTTTGAAGCACATATATCCTAAAAATGATGAGACTCTCCAAATTTTCCTATTTGGGAGTGTTATTGTAATGTTACCATCAAGCCCTAAAATATTGAAGAGTATCCTAAATAAGATCCATAATCATTCAAAGCTATGAAGTCTAATGAATCACACAAACCCAAATAGGGGAAGTATTATTCAGACCTATGTAATTGGATAGGCATCCAATAGAGCTGTTTCATTGTTTATGTTGGACAGATAATAAAAATTTCCAATCAGCTCTTCTCAGTTTTCGCTCTTTCAACTCTGGACACTGTTTTTAACAAGCTTCTTCCCAAAACAAAGGCCAATTTTTTCTTTCAGCAATTTTATTCAACTAGTGGTGCTTAGTGGCAACAAGTCATGACATATCATGTCTCCACATAACTAAAATTAAGGGTCACACAAAGGACAGTTGCATGGTGTGTGTAAGCAAACTATAGCATGATACAAACGTGGAAATAAAGAGAAGTGATATGAATGATTTTACCAGAAAAAGATGTACCCAGGGGGGAAAAATGGACCAATCAATATGCATATCTCTAGCAAGAGCAAAGGATAACTGATGGGCAGCCTATGTGCTCCACTGGTAACCACATGATGTTAAAAGATCTAGACAATATGTCAGTCACCAAACATTAGCCAACATCTTTGTAAATGCTATTGATAGTGAGGAAACTGTGTAGGAGAGAATGTGGTCATAAAAACTCAGTATTACAAAACAGGACTAGGGAAATGAATCACAATTGCCATCTTCTTCCTTTTACACTAAAACTGCAACCTCTGGCATAGACCTCCAGAGACTTCTTTCTTTCTGCCACTTAATATTTTCAGTTCCCCTTTCTCCTATATTTTATGGTCAGGACAAAATGAGATCTACTATGGAAAAAAAATCTTTCTTATTGCAAAACTCCAATATATATTATTGCTATTATCCAAATGTGAAAAGAGCAGTTCCTTTTTATGTAGACTGAGCTAATCCTTTGAGGGGAGAGAGATAGACATTTGGCTGCCACACTACTTTAGAAGAACTAAGCCACTCATATGTGTAATTCCTACTCTTTGTTTTTTTGTTTTGTTTTGTTTTTTGTTTTTGTTTTTTGGAGGGGGTAAGGCAGGGCAATTGGGGTTTCATGACTTGTGCAAGGTCAGACAGCTAGTATGTGTTAAGAATCTGAGTCAGGTCCCCCTGACTCCAGGACCAGTGCTTTATACACTGCACCACCTACCTGCCCCTCTTGGTCTGTTTTGACTTAATTTGTGTGAGCCTCACATATCCACCCAGCCCCAGATTGTGGACCATTCTTCCGCTCAGCCATCTTCCTGCCATCTATGTTTCCTCCTTGTGCACCTAAATCCATCACCCTTTCTACGTCTTGTTATAGATGTGGCAAACAAGTAGATGTTCCTTTCTCCTAGAAACAAAAGCACTTCAGTTACCTGTCCTATTGTTCTTCACACAATACTTTTGATTCCCCACACCAAAATATCTTTCCCTGCCCATTACTCCCTTATACAAACTGTGTCTTCTATTAGAATGTAAGTTCCATGAGGGCAAGGACTATCTATTTTGTATTTATATACCCAGTACTTAATACAGTGCCTAGCACATAGTAAGTGCTTTAAAATGATTCAGTTTTTAAAACTTAATTCACTTAGAGTGGATTATTTCTATAGAGAGAGAGTGGATAATTCTATCCAAGAATTACAAGAGGATATGAACCAAGACTCATATAGAATTGGTAGGCATAGAGGTTAGACCCAAATCTATGAAGTCATGGAACCATCAAAAGGTAAAAATATTAGAGAAGATGTTTTCTTCTTTGGATTCTTGAGAGCATGATTAAAACTGAGCTAGACTGCAGAATGCATAAAGATTTTGAGTTCTCAGCCCCTCTTCCACCAAACCTCTTCTTTCATTCTGCCACATATTATTTTCAATTTCCCTTTTCCCTACCAGTCTATAGTCAGGACAAAGTGAGATCTATTATAGAAAAAAAATCTTAGTGTAAAACTCCATTATCTATTATTGCTATTATCCTCCAATATTATAAGGAACTAATCTTTCTATCAGCTACGCTAGTCCTTTGAGAAGAAAGTGAGACCATTTGGATTCCTTGCTGATTGAGGCATAAAAACCCAGCCTATTCTATATTGATCTTGAGGGATTTAATAGAATTCCCCCTGCACTAGAGGGATGTCCTTCTTTCCTAACATGACCAGTAATAGAAGCTCATTGGTTTAACAACCAGTTTCCTGAGGAGAAATGTACAAAAGACAAATTTTTGTTCAATTTGCATAATTAACATTTCCTCCATCACTTTCTTAAGTCTAGATAGTCAATAAAACAATAAATCAAGCTCGTATTTGTAGTATTGGAGGTAAAAATGCTCACAATGAAAATTGAATAATCAGCTCTCTTGAGCCAGTTTGGGGCGGCTCCAGTACACCCCTGGTTGGTAGCCACAATGGATTCAAAGGTGAGGAAGAGGAGCTCTTCTATCTGAATTAGTGTCTTCTTTTGCTAATCTTAAGAATTGTGTCCTTTTAATTTTTTGTTATCAATAAAGTATTTTTATTGAATTGTATGTACACAAATGCTTTTTTGTCATCCAATACCCTTCTGAATTCAACATGCCCTCAAATACCACTTGTGACATAGGATCCAATAAACTACATCAACCTATGGTTTTATGAACTGGTTGTACTATTGCTCTTGTAGTTCCTATTTTTAAACTAAAAGTATAGGGGATGTGAAGGTGGTAGCCTGGAGGAAGGAGTACTTAGCTGAAAGTGACAGATTTCTAATACTGGAATTGCAAGAAGTCACTTACCAAACATCAGAGGAAGGCCCTGCTTCATGGTACCTCAGATCTCATGAATAAGTTACTTCTTTCAGTCTACTTCTCAGTAAGACCAGCCCCACTTAAAAGGAAGAAAAGGAAAATCAATCCCTTAAAAAAATCAGAGTCCTGGCCAACCTGAATTATTTTTTAAGCCATGGGGTCCCCATCTTTCCTAGATATTGCTTGAAAAAAAAAACAAAATTAACTTCCGCTGAGTTGGAAACATGAGTACTGTTTATAATAGCTACCATATTGCCATTATAATATAGGATGCAACAGAATTGTGTTTTTCATGTGCTATAACAGAGGTGGGGACATGCAGCCTCGAGACCACATGTGGCCATCTAGGTCCTTGGGTGAGGCCTTTTGACTGAGTCTAAGTTTTACAGAACAAATCCTTTTAGTAAGGGGATTTGTTCTGTGATGTTTCAATTCAAAGGGCTGTACTTTATGACCTAGAAGGCCACAAGTTTCCCACCCCTAGGCTATAAGACTATAAGAGGCAGTGTTGCATAGTAGATTGAGAGCTTCTCTCAGAACCAACAAGATCTGGTTTCAAGTCTCACTTCTGACATACAATGACTACGTGACTTAAGTCACATTGCTCTATGCAGATCTCTAAGACTATCAGGTATATAACTGAATTTGTACAGGGAGTATCCTCATGTGGAATTTCCCTACACTACTGAAATTACAGGTCCAATTCCTATCCATTAGTTCCTATAAAGATGCTGGTCCTCCTGGAGCGGCTAGATGGCACAGTGAATAGAGTACCAGCCCTGGAGTCAGGAAGACCTGAGTTCAAATCCAACCTCAGACACTTAACACTTATTAGCCATGTGACTTTGGGCAAGTCACTTAATCCCAATTGCCCTCAAAAAAAAAAAAAAAAGGATGCTGGTCCCAAAATTGAATAGCAAGTAGAAAGTAGACTGGACTTCATTCAGAAAATTACTCAGAGCTATTGGCCACACCAAACTTCTTCCTGAGATAATTAACCAACAATCAATCAACATTTATTGTATGTTAATAGAGAGGCATTGTGCTAAATAGATTCTGGCAAATACAAAGAAAGGGAAAAGACAGTCCCTGCCCACAAGGACCTCACAAAGGAGGGGGACAACAAACTATAGATGGACAAACAAGTAATATATAGAATAATTAGGAAATAATTAAAAGAGAGAAGGCTCTAGAATTAAGTTGGGTTAGGAAAGGTTTCCCATAGAAGGGACTTTAGTTGGGACTTAAAAGAAATCAAGGAAAGTAGTAGGCAGAAATAGGGAGGGAGAGCGTTATAGGCATGGGAGAAAGCCAGAGAGAGTACCAGGAATCACAAGGTGGAGCATCTTGTTCATGGAACAGTAAAAGGGCAGGTTTCAGGGGATTGAAGAATGCATGATGAGGAGTAAAGTATAAGAAGACTGGAAAAGTGAGGAAGGTAACACACACAGAGTCCTCTCTCTGATAGTGGTGTTCATTCAGGTGTCATGGGAATAATGTAATGCAATGATCACCAGTCAAAACTGTGCAATGGTGGGTACTTACAAACTGCATGCACAGGAAGCAACCTAAAACATATCAAAGGAGATGTTGTTATTGTTGCTGTTTTTTAATCATGTCCAACTCTTCATGATCCCATTTGGGGTTTTCTTGTCAAAGCCCCTGGAGTGTTTTGCTACTTTCTTCTCATTTTACAGATGAGAAAACTGAGGCAAAAAGGGTTAAGTGACTTGCTTAGGATCACACAGTCAGTGTCTGAGGCCAGATTTGAACTCAGGAAGAAAAATCTTCCTGACTCTAGGCCTAGCACACTAATCACTGTGCCACCTACCTATCCCATATCAAAGGGATGTGTGACTAAATAAGGAGGATGCTTAGTTATGTAGTAAAAGTACAAGATACTTAGTGGGGAAACAGGCTGTAACATTGGATTCTAGTACTTTTTAAGAGACCTTGAGGAAGTTCCTCTGTTTCTTAGACAAATTCTTGATGGGCTATTTATGGGCTGTTATGAACAAGAGGTGGGTGTAGAGGATAATCTGGTATAGCTAGATCATAAGAGTGTAACATTAGAGCTAGAAAAGACAGAGATTGTCTAGTCTCCAAATTCTTAACCTGAATGCCATAGACTAGATAGAAAGAGAGAGAGAGGAAGAGAGAAAGGGGGGGATGGATGGATGGATAGACAGTCAGACAGACAGACAGACGGACAGACAGACAGACAGACAGACAGACAGACAGGTAGGTAGGTAGATAGATAGATAGATAGATAGATAGATAGATAGATAGATAGATAGACAGATAGATAGACAGATAAGGTAACTGTATCTAAATGTAATTGGTTTCCTTTGTAATCCTCTGTATTATATAATGTTCATTTAAAAAACATTATTCTGAGAAGAGGTCCATAGGTTTCACTACACTTCCAAGTTGTACCCCCCACACACACACACCACACCTGCATGCATCAAGGTTATGAACCCCTAATCTAACCCAACCCTCTCATTTAACAGATAAGGAAATGCTGACCTAAAGTCATTTGTTCAAGGTCACATAGGTTGTGAGCTATGGAGTCAGTATTCAAATCAGGTTGCCTGACTTGAAATCCATTGTTCTCTCCATTATACCACCCAACCTTACTGAATTTTGAACTCCACTGTTGGAGGGGCACTTGTATTGGCAAGATAATGGATTCTTTTGATACTTGGATTTAGTATAGGTACTGAAGTAGTCAGTTGCCTTTTCAGAGTGGGGAGGTAGCCCTGAATTCTATAAGACCATCAAAGGGTAGGCTCCATCAGATCCTATCATGCTAGAAAGACTTAGAGTAAGCACCCAAATAAGGACAGCAATACAAGACTTGCCTTTTTCACAGACCAACCTAACTATATATATTCATTACCAGAAGGTTGTCCAAAAAGTGATCATTTTTTCTGTCTACAGTCACTCACAAAGACTGTCTCATAAGACAAAGAGTGGTTGTGACTATTGTAGATAATGTCCCCAAAATGACCATATTATAACTCCTTGAAGTATTAAATGTTTCTTTTATCATATTTTGAAGGATCCCCATATAATGAATATCTACAGTATTTTGATGTCCATATTCTAGGGGTTTCATAAAGGAAGTAAGTGGGAAGAATATTGGATGAAGTCAGGAGAGGAGTCTTAAGAAAGAAAGACTGGATTTGAATCCTGATTGTGCCACTAACTTGTTTTGTTAACCTCAAGTAAGTCATTTTCTCTCTCTGGGTTTTCTCACTTTTAAAACAAGAAGGTTGGAGAAGATGTTTTATAAAGACTTTGCTCATTGTAACACTCTAAGTCTATCAAATTTAGTGGAGGAGCAAAGACATTTTGTTTAGTTTCTTAAAGAAGTCTCTTTCTTGTTCTGCATTGCACATTGAAATATTTGTGTCAATTGTTAAGTCAAAATTATAAATAATAATAATAATAAAGGAATAAGTATGATAATGTTCAAACCCTAGAATAACTATGAAAAGCTTTAAAGGATTTTAGAGATCTTCTATCCAACCCCTTTAATTTTATAGAGGAAGAAACTGACTAACTAGTAAGTGAACAAAGTCCAATTAGATTCTCCTTTTGTTTCAATAGATGACCATTACCTCTTCCTGAAATGAATATTTGTTAAGCCTAATACATTCTATTTTGCAACATGAAAAAATTTTGATTTTGGTCATTCTGTCCATTAGTCCATAGCAAATATGTGGCCAGGAGTATAGCTCTTATCACCCTTGACACCCATTCACATCAATACCCAAATCTTTTAGGGATAATCTATGTTAAATGTCTAAAGGGAAATCATTTGAGAAATATCTACCCTCCACTTTCTCACAAAAATGACTGCAAATAAGGCATTATATTCTAAATTCTAGTCCAGCTTAGGTTTGTTTTTATTTTGTTTACTTTTCCCCTTCAATATTATAAAAACCATCCTGCTGCTATGCAGCACAGTCTGTGTCCCTTTGATGATCCAATCTGTTACTTTTCAAGGAAAAGGAGCAAAGCAGCCGGCTAAGTTTTGTCATTAGCTTCTCATTGCTCATTGTAACATTTCAAGGGGAAGTTGTTTTTCTTTGCTGTAATACAACAATGCTATTAACTTGGAGCATTCCCCATAAATACTGTGGTAGCCTTGGGCGGCTAGGTGGTGCAGTGAATAGAGCACCAGCCCTAGAGTCAAGAGTACCTGAGTTCAAATTTGACCTCAGACACTTAACACAAAAACTAGCCATGTGACCTTGGGCAAGTCATTTATCCCTAATTGCCCTCCAAAAAGCAAAAGGAAAAAAAAATACTGTGGTAGCCAAAAATTGAACTACTATAAGAACAATGGCGTTTAAAGAAATTTGTACCAATAATTCATATTTCCTCATGCCACTCCTTTATTTGCCCTAAAATATAAATGTATCAAGTTATATCTTATGCTTATTTCACTATAATATCACCATCCAAACCTAGAGATAGTAGTAGTAGTAAAAAACAAAAAAAGTGGTCTGTCAAGAAAGGAGTGGAAAGAGTATTACTGCAGGAAGATCAAGGAATCATCTTGAGTGTCAATCAGAGAAGTAAATCATACTGTTTTCATTCATACTGTGAACAAAGAATCAGTCGGACCATTTCTGATAGGCATATGTTATTGGAAGGTGAATACGGATTTTCCTGTGGATGATTTGATCTGAGAATCAATCAACAGCCATTTATTAAGCACCCACTATGTGACAACTACTGTACTAGTCCCTGAGGATACAAGCACAAAGAACAAAAACATCCCTACTCATGAGGAGCTTATTCTGATGGGGAGGAGCAAAAGACCCACTGGCCCCCAAGTTTTGCTCAGTTGGCCTGCCAAGATGCACATTTCCAGGCCAAGTTCTCTCCCAAAGGATCCTGCTAAAATGCATACTTCTTACCAGGCAGGAGGGAGGGGGGGACAAAAAGACAAACTTTATCTGCTTAATTTTGTTTGGATTCCATTTTATCCAGTAATATCTTAATAATAATTAGTCTTTCACTCAGCCGATCAAGAAAGAATACCATGAGGGCATGAAACATAGGACAGACATTTAATTGGGGAATAGGGGACAGGGAAGAAGGAAAATTTTAGAGTACAATGTTTCCAGAATGGGCAAGATTGGAAAGAGCAACACAGGAACAATCCTAGGGATCTCAAGGAGCCAAGAAGTAGAAAAAGGTCACTGGCACTGGGGGGAGTTGACAGTGGCAAAACATAGCCCAGAAGAGAAGCTGTCAAATCATCTGTAAGTTGTGATGATATATGTCTAATATAATTATGAAACAGTGCCCTTTGGACAGGAGACTTCAAGTAAATCTATGTTTGCATTTGTAACTGCAAATAATATCAAGTGGAAACTACTTGCATTTAGAGAATGTAAAGAATCCTTGTCCAGAAAACCCCCATAATGAAAGCTGTTGTTATTAATAATTGCTAGCATTTATATGGTGTTTGCAAATCATTTTATCTTGTTTTATCTTAGCAGTAACTCTGAAAAAGAGGTGCTACTATTAACCTCATTTTATAGGTGAGAAAACTGACTTATAGCTAAGTTAAGTGATTTGCCCAGGATCACACAACCACTAAGTGTCTGAGGCCAGTCTTCCCAACTCCACGTCTACTTCTCTGTCCACTACAGTATCCAGCTGTGTTAATATACGAAGTTTCTCTTTTTAGGACTGTATCAAATTCCCATATGACTTGTGTGCTGTGTATTACAAATTATTTTGCCTGCTGGTCTTTCTTCCTAGAAACTATAAGCTTTGTGTTCAGGAGATAGATAAAAAGCCCTACACATTTGCTTTGAGGGGTTGCTTTGAACACTAAGTTCTTGCGATGCACACCACATGGCATGATGTGAGTACAAGATAAGCACAAATCTGTGTCTCTGTCTAGGACATTTCTCTAGTGAAAGTAATGTATTGTTGTTGGCTTTTTCATGACATTTGCAAGCTCCATAGAAACTTCTCTAAAATCATGAGTTTATACAAGGTAAGAGATTCTGGGAACCCATGTAGTTGTAGCTTAAATATGGAATAGCTTATAAGATTAATTATAATACAGTAGACCTTGACAGCAGCCTTGGTCACCAAAGCTAGATCTTGTTTCAGGGACCCATGATTATAGATTAGAAGTGAAGACTTTTCCTTATAAAAGCAGATGATCAGAGTCCCATCGAACAATGTGTTGGGCAGGCAACAAGCCCCATCTTGACGCTGGCTCTTAGGTCAGGATTCTGACAAAAGATGGCATGTTATACGCCCAGATGGAATGCATCCCTAGTCTAGAAGCACCGTAGGAGGCCTAACAGATACCTCATTACCTGCACTTGTTATTTAGCTGAGATCAGGTGGGTTGTATGCTTCCTTTATATTTTCATATATTTTTTTCAATTATTAAGCATCCATTTTCTTCCTCCTGCCTCCTTCATCCACAGAAAACAAGAAATCAAGAAAAAGATTGGAGAGGGGAAGGGAAGAAAGGGAGGGAGGGCAGAAGAGAGAGTGGAAGGAAAGGAAGAAAGAAAGAAATGAAGAAAGAAAGAAAGAAAGAAAGAAAGAAAGAAAGAAAGAAAGAAAGAAAGAAAGAAAGAAAGAAAGAAAGAAAGAAAGAAAGAAAGAAAGAAAGAAAGAAAGGAAGGAAGGAAGGAAGGAAGGAAGGAAGAAAGAAAGAAAGAAACAAAGAAACAAAGAAAGAAACAAAGAAAGAAAGAAAGAAAGAAAATAAAGAGAGGAAGAAAGAAAGAAAGAAAAGAAAGAGAGGAAGAAAGAAAGAAAGAAAGAAAAGAAAAGAAAGAGAGGAAGGGAAGGAGGAATGGAAGGAAGGGATGGAAGAAGAGAGCAAGAGAATGAGGGAGAAGGGAAGAAGCAAGGAAGGAAGAAAGGGATAAACACAGAACTTCTATTTCACATAAGCATGGTCAAGAAAAACAAATTCCCACTTTGATCAGATTCACAAATCAATTTCTTACCAGTTCATCATCTCTGTCATATAGTGAACAATGTTCTTCTTTATCATCCCTATCCTCTAAAATCATGGTTAACCATTTGGTTGATCAGAGTTCCTATGTCTTTGAAAATTGTTTTTATAATGTTGATGTCTGGTATACATTGTTCTCCTTGTTCTAGCCACTTCATTCTCTATCATACAAGTTTTTCCATGTCTCTTTGAGACTTATTTTCCTTTTATACAGCATAAAAGCATTCCATCACATTCTTATACCACAATTTTTTCTAATATCTCCCAACTGATGAATGTATTCTTGAGTAAACCTCTTCAAGATACAATAATTGTGCATAGTATTGTTCTTTCAATTCTTATGGCACATCTACTAGTTTGCACACAAGGTAATTTGAACAGCAAGGCATGGAGAGAGACTAATTATCTCAGCTATGTCATGTCACCAGCCCCCAATCCATAGTATTTTGCAAAAGGATAGAACAGAATTTTACTCTCTCTCTCTCAACTGGTGATTAGGTAGCTAATTTACCCTGGTAAAATTAATGTACCAGCTACAATTTATATATTTCCTTTTGTACTGTACATGTAACCTATTGCTATGCCTCCATGCTTAACCAGTTTGACTCTGTAGAATGATATAACTCATTATTCTTCAAGGAACACTAGAGTCTGAAGAATTGAAATTGAGAATCACTCAAAGGCAAGGGCATGGTAGACATGAGAAAGATGGCACACTTAAGAAAAAGGAATTACAGAGCCCAAAATGTATTAAGTATGTCATCAAAGAACTGTATTATTGAAAAGAGAGATGGGCTAGTCAAGTGACCAAAGCAGAGCATGATCAATAGACAGTCTACACATTTCATTGGTGTTCTTTCTTGGTATAAAGAGAACGTAAGAAAGGTTCCCAGTGTTAGGTCCATGTGATCACCCATTAGTGAACTTATGGGAGGACATGACAAAGGGTGACATAGAATGTCAGACATGGATGAGTTATGATCTATGAATTATTGAAAGGATTATCCATTGAACCCACCAGTTACTTGTCTGATTATATTTTTTTTAACTAACCAAAAGAGGTGAATTTGGGCTAAGCAATATATGTGAAGCCTGAGTATGTTACATTTCTCCAAGCAGTAATTTTTGGCACATATTGTTCAGAGTGACATGGTGCCAAATTAGCTCTCATACTTCCTTTTAAGTGACCTCAGTCTAAACCTCCTGGGCCCAGTGACTTCATCAAAGCAGCAGAACAAGTTAAGCAAAAGAAACACACTTCAGAGCACAATGAGCTAATTCATTAACAAGTTATGTTAATGCTGTTGCCCACAGCTGTTCCAGTGGAGTAAGTTTTGGTAATTGTACTTACTAGCACACTCAACAAAGTAAAAAATGACTGCAATGCACTAAATTCATTAAAGTTTCAAAGAGGCCCTGGAAGGCAGGCTTTTCTATTTTATAGACTGTGTAATACAAAAATTGATTAGCACAGATCTGAATTATTCATGCCTTAACTGTTCATTGGAAATACCAAAAATTCCATCTTGGAGAAATTTCAATGTACTTTTTTTTAATCAAACAAAAAAATAAATAAGAGCCAAATATTGAAAGCATCAAAGGCAGCAAGTGTGGTGCACACTGTCATGATCTCTCAATTAATGGATCCTCTTGGAGGAAAGTGTTTTCATAATAAAACTGGCTACATTTTTTAAAAATTCATAAATTATTTGAAGTAATAGCGACATGTATCATATAATTTGATTGTAGCTTTCCATTTAAGCTGTGTGTGCTTTCTTTCTAGCCTTTTAAACTTATCTTTATGACACACCTTCCTTGCTTAAAGATTATTTAGTTTACACTTGATCTCTCCCTAAATTTACCTATCTTCCTCTCCCTTCCTTCCCTTCTGTTCTGTTTCTCTGAGTGAAATGCATTTCTGTAACCAATCATATATGTGAGTTCTTCATTCTTTTGAGGAATTCATATAAGAGTGAGGTCCAAGTATCACTTGGTCTCCCCATCTCTTCCTCCTTTCTTGGATGTCTTCTTGAGAACATTTCTGACATGAGATGAGTTCCTAAACTCTTCTTTTCCCTTTGCTTCCCCCTCCCTTTAGTGTATACCTTTTCCCTTCTTTCCAGATCATCAAAACATTTTTTTAATGCTCCCTAGGACTTCCATTATATTAGACTCCCTCTGTGACACCTGATCATATTAGGCTTCTGAGGGAACATATGTATCATTTCCCTATACTCAAATTTAAATATTCCATTCTTGTTTAGTCTCTTGAGATTGTTCACTCGTATTTATTTTTTAATGTTTCTTGTAATACCTGTGTTTGTATTTCAAAGACCTTACTCAGTTCTTGTCTATCAGGAATATTTAGAAGATCTCTATTTTATTCAAGATCCATCTTTCCCCCTTCAGGCTTATTCTCCATTTTGCTGGGCTAATCATTGTTGTTTTAAGCCTACTTTTCTTTTTTGCCTTTTGGAAAATCATTCCTCTCAGCTCCTATATAATGGAGATTGCTAAATTGTGCATAATCCTTAGCATGGCTCCTCATGATTTAAGTTCTTTTTTTTTGGAGGGGGGAAGGCAAGGCAATTGGGGTTAAGTGACTTGCCTAAGGTCACACAGCTAGTAAGTATGTCAAGTGTCTGAGTCTGGATTTGAACTCAGGTCCTCTTGATTCTATTCACTGCACCACCTAGCTGCCCCAAGTTCTTTTTTTTTCTGACTTCTTGCAGCATTTGTCATTACCCTAAAAGCTTTGGAATTTTGCTATGATGTTTCTGTAAGTTTTCATTTTGGAACTTTCTTTTAGGATATTGTCAGTAGATTCTTTCAATTTTCACTTTATCCCTTGGTTCTAAGAGATCTGGGCAGTTTTCTTGAAATATCATTTTTCTCTCTCTCTCCCCCACCCCTCTCTCTCTGTCTCTGGTGTGTGTGTGTCTCTGTCTCTGTCTCTGTCTCTGTCTCTCTGTCTCTGTCTCTGTCTCTGTCTCTCTCTCTCTCTCTCACTCTGTCTCTCTCTCTTTTCTTATAGTTTTCCAATAATCTAATGATTCTTAAATTATCTCTCCTTGATAATTTTCCATGTCAGTCATTCTTGATATGAGATCCTTTATATTTGCTACTTTTTAATCTTTTTACTTTTGATATTTTTTGTCTCATGGAGTAATTTAGTAAATCCTAATTTTCAAAAAGTCTGTTGAATAATCAAGGTTTTGAACCTTTCATACCAAGATTCTAATTCTCTTTACAATTTTTTTTCTTTTATAACTTTCATTTCTTTTCCAATTCTTTCTTCTAGTACTATCACTTCATTTCTAAAATCATTATTTGCCTCTTTTAACTCTTGCTTCATTTCCTCTATGAATTCTAAAAAGTAGTTGGGCTGGGCTTAATCCTATTTTTGTCTTCTTTAACCCTGTTGCTGTTTTCTCTGGATATTGAATGCTGTAGTATTTAAAGACCTCAGAGATATCTGAGACTGATGCCCTAGAAGTCTTAATGTACTTAAAGTTATCTGATCTGTCCATAAGTCTAAGCACTATCTTAGTGTTCTGCTTTTTTCTGTGTTTTTGCATCACTGTTACTTCCTGGAGACTACTCCCTGACCACACTCACTAAATAACCTTCCCAATAGCAAAAAAAAAAAAAAATACAGTCAAGTACCACTATCAAGTACATTGATTTGCCTCATACAACACTCATAGACTACCACCTCTCTGCCAAGAGATTGGGAGCATGCTTAACTACCAGTTGCCCAGTCATGATTTTGAGGGGAAGGCATTTAGACCTACAGATATAAGCAGTCATTCTCACATCCAAATAACTGACCTCCTCCCCTATCCCAAACCCTGGTACAAAAATATAGCTCTTTCACTTGAGGCAAAGTATTATTCTGCAGCTCTAATATTTTTCTGTGTTACTGGTGATCTTCAGATCCTTAAGATGTTGATATAAGCTGACATCATAAAATCTCTATCCTGTTGGTTATCAGGATGAACCAGAAGGTCTAGGTGGAAAGGGAAAAAAATACTGTGTCTGTTGTGGGAGTTTCTCAGCCTAGGTCCCATTAAAGCTCAGGCAGAATCTCACCCACCTTGACATCTCCAAAACTTAGGGGTCAAAAAACAAGGAGATAAATTGAAAAAAAAGAGTTTTATTAGTGCACTAATAACTACTCCATCTGGAAGCAGCCTCAGCTTCTTAGGATACAGATTTGATAGTTTATAGATTTTTTAGGCTCATTCAGAATATAATCAGTGGCATTTTGTGACTGAAAAAAATGGAGGAAGTAATACAAGTCTTGGGGTCATAGGAGTCAATAAAGCTCAGAGGGGAACCTTCTATGCAAAAAACACATTTCAAGACAATGGAGTGCTCCTTAAAAAATAAAATCAGTCTGGTATATGGGGAATAAAGTATAACCTGAAGGTCTCTTATTGACATGACTGGAGAACTATTTCTTTGTCCTCAGATATTTCTTGATTTGGAGAGATTTTTCCCCAAAATACTCATAGTGTTCATCTTCATCCTTCTCCTCCTCATGCCTAAGGTGACATAGTATTCTCCAGATCTTGTCTGGTCCTCTTAACACCTCTAGGCATGTGTACCTGCTGACTTTACTCCCTTCTCAGTCCTTTACTAAATCTCCATTCAAACCTATTGAAATCCTTCTCGTTCTAGAATGTAACTCAGTTAGAATGTGATATATCCTAAAAGCTTCAATAGTGACAATTTTCTGTTTTTCTTAAATATTCTACATAATGGTTTGACTTCTCCTATAAATTTAATAGTCTAACTGAAATAGCTGTTTGTTTACATGCCTCATCCTTCTCCTAGACTGCAAACTCCTTCAGGAAAGAAATTCTGTCATTTCTTATCTTTTTATCTCCATCAACTAGTACAGTACTTAGTCCATAGCAGATAGTTGAGCTTTATGAAATTGAATTGAACTATGCCAAACTCATAAACAATAACAATATTTTATATAATGCCCTTTAAACCAAAAGCTTCAATTTGAGGAGTCTATATTCCACTTCCACTAAGGGGCTTGACCTTCTACGTACATGGTTTTTGAGATATAATTTTCATGGGATCATAAGTTCAAAATTTTATAGCTGGAAAGGAAATTTGAATATTTATTTGCATATACTTTATCCATTGAATCCCTGGTTTACTGGGAAGGTAATTACTAGGGGAGTTAAATTTTCTTTCTCAACTGGGGCTTCCTTAGAGTTACATCCGCACCAAAGGATATGCTAATATAAACTAGAGTATGTTCCATTCTCCTGATAGCAACATACTAGCAAGAAAACCCCTCTAGCCTTCTTTGGGGTGGTTTTATCCATTCTACACACTGTTAGCATACAGCATATACTATACTATCTAGATGGCCCTCTAGACAGAAACTACCCCCAAACCATTAGTCTTTATCTCCTCCACCTGACTTTCACAGATCACAGAATCTAAGTATTGGGAAGACCCCAAAGACCTCTTTGTAGATGACAATGTCAAAACTGAGTAGAAAGTGTGGCAGACTTTTAAATCAGAGGACCCAGGTTAAAATCCTTAGCTTGTCATTTGGTGCTTGTGTAATGTGGACAATTGATTGAATTTTCCTAAGCTTTGGTTTCCTCATTTATAAAGTGAGGGACTGAATTAGATGGCCTTTGAGGTCCTTTATAGTGCCATATCTATGATCCTTGAAGACCTTTAAATGACCTTCCAGCTCACAATCGATGCTGTTTTGAGCAAACAGAACGAGAGTGACGAGTTTGAATCAAGGCCATATAGTTCTTGATGGCAGAGCTGGGACTCAGACCCTGTTCTTTTGATTTCCAGTCCAAAACTATTTTCATTACAGCCAGGGAGGTTCCCTCATTTTTTTTCTTTCTTTTTCTTTGCTATCTTTGCGTTCCCTTCCTTTGCTCTTCCTTTACAAAATTTTCTTACTCCATAGATAGAAAACCTATGATCCTGTCTTGCTACATAATTCCATCTGACCTGATGAAAATATAATTTAAAAATTATTATTTCTGGAGGCGTTGCTTAAGCTAAAATATGTAACAGTGGAATAAACTCTTTGTAATTTGAACCCCTCCAAATGTAGACCCATGTTTGAGGCATGCAAATCCACATATATTAAAAATAACAATTCATATGAATTCACCCAACTATTTTGGATTACAATTTGGCACGGGGAAAAGTAAAAGAAACAAAAATTTATTAAGTGCCTACTGTGTACCAAACACTGTGCTAAGTGCTTTATAAATGTTTTATCATTTTATCCTCACAGCAATCCTGGGAGGTAGGTGCTATTATTATTCCCATCATCCAGTTGAGGAAATTGAGGCAGACAGAGGATGTATATATAGAGTAATATAACTTACCCAGGGTCACACAGCTAGTAAGCAAGTAGCTGGGGGCCACATTTGAACTCAGGACTTTCTGACTCCAAGACCAGTGTTCTATCCACTAGCCACCTAGATAACTGCCTCTGTCATGGAGGTAAACTGACCAAGGTTTATATTTTTTGACCCAATGATCTCTGTACTAGGAATATGCCCCAAGGATGCCAAAATCAGAAATGAAAATCCTTTGAGCAGCTATGCATTCAGAACAGTACTTTTTGTGGTTGCAAAAAAACTAAAAGCAAAGTGGGTACCCCTCATGTGAGAAATAGATGAATAGATTGTGGTACATTACTATAATGTTATTGCACAGTAATAATTAATGAATATGAGTAATTCAGAGAAACATGGGAAATGTGTATGAAGTCATACAGAGTAAATGAACCAAACCAAAGGAAAATATGCATAATGACTGCAATAATGTAAATGAAAAGAACACCAGAAAGAATTCAAACTCAGTCCTGGAAAACCCAACGACTGTAGAAAATAGATGGAACATAGCTCTCTCGTGGGAAGAGACTACAAGGGCAAAATGTTGTTCACATTGTCAGATATGATCACTGTGTCAGTTGTTTTGCTTATCTGTTTTCTTAGTAAACAGAGGGTTAATTACAGATAATGGGGTAGGATGACTGGGAGGAATATACCTAGATATGACTGATGCCCTCCTCAAAAAAAAAAAATGCATTGACAATACAGCTCATAAGCCCCCACCAATATTTCTCATCTACCAGATCACAATGGTGGACACATTTATTGAACACAACTTTCTGCCTGAGAGATATCTTTTTCATTATATGTTTACTAGAATTTTTACAACTTTTTCAGTTAATCAGAATTTTTTTTTCTTTTTAAATGCTCCTTTAATATACTTTGTTATAGTCATGTAGGTTGTTATTCTGGTTCTGTTTGCTTTGCTTTGGATCAGTTCATATAATTTCCTCATGTTTCTCTGAATTACTCATTTTTGTCAATTATCACTTTGCAATAATTCTATTCTATAATAACATTCTATTTATTTAACAGTAGAGCAAAGTTAATAACAAGGAAAGTCCATCAGTACACACAGAATTTGTCTCCCATATATTCTGATACCACCAGAGGGAGAGAAAAGACAGAAAGTCTATGAACAAACAGGGAACACACACAGAGGGGCCAGGGCAGCTCATGCTCTAAGGATGGTATTTTAGTCGGAATCCCTCTTTGCCTTTGAAGCTGCCACTTGCCGCTTTCCCAGAAATCTACTGACATTTTCTGCTGGTTTGGTGATCTCATCTACTTGACCGACTTCTCCACCAAGCTTTGAGGTGTTTTATCTGCTGAGTTGTTGCTATTTCTCAATGTCCTTTACCAGGCTATTATTATCTCCCTTGAGCTTCCATCTTCTGCTTCCCCACTAAGCTGCTGCCATCCTCTGGTTATCCGAAGAATTGTAGTTCCTATTTAGCCTCTGCCTCAGAGGACAGCAGCTTTTTAAATAATTCTAGTCCATAGCCTCAGTGTTATTTCAGCTCTCTCGGAAGGCAAATCCATGGCAACACCACTATAGCTTGCAAGAGAAAACCAAAGTCAAGTCTTTCTCTTAAACTGCTTTGTTTCCTCCTAATTGAAATTCCCAGGGGTCTCTTGCTCTTTGGGTTGGGGTAAGAAAATTTCTTGCAGCCCCTATCATGGCTCTGTTTACTGGCTTTAAATCTATATAAATGACCCTAGAACTCCAGTTAGCAAGAATGGAAGGGCATGGTAGAACTGGAAACCATTCTATCACTTCTGTAAACCAGTTACTTTTGCAAGTACCTTCCTATTACCCCCATTGTTTTTCAGGGCAGTCTTTAGCTTTCCCCTTCTATTGAAGCAATAAGATTGGATGCATAGTGCAAAATTTCTCAGACTTAGAATCGAGAGACATTAATTCAACTCCTTACCTTAGAAACAATCCCTGTCATTTAATCTCTCAGAGTCTTAGTTGCATCATCTTTAAAATGGGAATGATAATACTGGTTCTGCCTATTTCAAAGCATTATTGTTAAGAAAAGGATTTTGCACATTTTAAGGCATTAAGGAAGAGTGAGAGATTTCATAAATGCATTTAATTTCTTATGGACTTCAAAAGCTTTCTGCTTTTTATTTCCACAAAAATAGGAAGGAAGGAAGGAAGGAAACAAGAATTTATTAATCACCTTTTATATGTACCATGTGCCAGGTATTGTGCTAAGGGCTTTATAACTATTATATTATTTGATTCTTATAGTTACTCTGAAAGGAAGGTCCTATTAATAGCCAGTTGAAGAAAAACAGCAGAAGTTGTGGTTCACCCAGGGTCACTCAGCTAGTAAGTACCTGAGAGTGGCTTTAAATTCAGGTCTTTCTGAACCCCAGACCCATCAGTGGTGTGCTACCTAACAGGAAAGTTTGTTTTTTCCATCTAGATTAATTCCATTTGGATAAAATCATAGAAGCATTTCCAAATGCATTTTTATCAGACTCCTTTCAAAACCTGTTGTCACTGTGGTCAATGGCCTAGTTACAAGGATAACATTTGAAGTATATTGAAATGCTGGTTTTTTCTTGTTTTTCAGTCATGGTCTTTATGACCCCATTTAGTGTTTTCTTGGGAAAGACACTGGAATGGTTCGCCATTTCCTTCTCCAGCTCACTTTACAGATGAGGAAACTGAGCCAAACAATGTTAAGTGATTTTTCCAAGGTCACACAGCTAGTAAGTGTCTGAGGCCAGATTTGAACTCTGGAAGATAAGTCTTCCTGATTTCAGGCCTAGCACTATTTTTACTGTGCCACCTAACTGGTTTCTGGGAAATTATAATTATAAAAGTACCAAATAAAATGGCTTTTATTATATCTCTAAAAATTCAAAATTAAGTTTTCAACTAATACAATTTGAAAGAAAATTCAGGTAATAAGACAAAGGTCTGAAAATTCTACGTGGAGGCATTCTTATCCTGTGCACTTTCAGTGCCAGATGACTATGGAGCCAGGTAAGTTATGAGGTAAATTCATTGTTGTTCACATCAACTTTTGTTGTTTTCACATCAACATCTTTGCCATTCTTTACTTCGATGATTTATTTTTTGAACCTAAATACAGGACTTTTTGTTCATGCTTCTATTTCACTGGATTAGATTCATCTTATGAATGAAATTTTCTCTCAAACCAATCACCTTCTTCCCAGGTAAATTGAGAAATACCATTCCATTGAGGTCCCTCAACCTATCTTCTGACCTGGTGTGTTCCAGCCTGCCTGCCTGTCTGAGAAGGAGTAAAATGCAATTCCATAAAGCAGGGATCAGCAAACTGTGGCCTACAGGCAGCTATTTTTTTATGGTCCACAAGCTAAAGATGGTTTTTATATTCTTCAATGGTTGGAAAAAATTAAAAGAAGAATAATATTTTGTGACACATGGAAATTATGTGAAATTCAAATGTCAGTGTCCATAAATAAAGTTTTATTGGAACATTACCACATTCATTCATTTATGTGTAGTCTATGGCTGCTTTCACACCACAAAGGCACAGTTAAGTAGTTGACATAAAGCCCATGTGTGGCACTCTCATCACTTCCCACTACCGACTGGCACACTACAGACCACAGAGAAGCAGTTATAACTTGACAGCTTTTCAAGTGCCAAGTGTATCACCCTACTGACATTTTATTTTTTTTCATTACTATTGCATAGCCATCATGTCAAAAAAAAAAGAAGAGTAAGAGAGAAAAAATTTTATTATGATTTTCTGAGTTCAAGGTTATGATTGAATTTTTTCCTAAAGTAGAAGAATCTTCCTCAACCATTACTACTGAACACTGAATGTCTTTGGAAATTAGCTTTTGTTGCAGACTGGATAACATTTCTTAATTAATTCAGCCTAAAATTACAAGGAAAAACAGCACATTGTACGTAAAATTTTTAGTGAAGTAAAGTCAATTCAATGACAACTAACATTGTTTGAATCACAAATAATGTCAAGCAGTTTTATATGCTTCTTGTGATGATAAAAGTTAAAACATGAAATGAGATCTCCATTCCCACACAAATTTGTAGAAGATATATTTTCTAAGCTTCAAATACAATTCCAACATCATTTTTTGGACCTTGGTGCCAGTGCCAAAGAAATGTCTATATTTTAAAATCCATTTAATTGAAGTGCTTTGAAGACCTCACACCTGATCTTCATTTAGCAGTAATCAATCTGCAATGTAATGACATACTAAAAAGCAAATATTAAGAGAAAAATCTAATAGAATTCTATAAATGCCTTCCAAGTGAAGAATATGCTCTTTTAAACATATTGAATAGGCCCTCATGGTGGTAAGGCAATCCTGTATCTTCCTGACTCACTATCTTGCTCACTACAGTAGTTGTCCCAAAGTTTTTCATCCTTCCTCCAATTTTCCATAGCTCTCCGTTCCCTCACCCTCTCAGCTGAGAGACTTGTTTCATATTTCATTGAAATAATTGAAGCCATCTGCCAAGAACTCCCTCTTCTTCCATTCTCCTCATCTCAAACCACCCAGATGCCTTCTATCACTATCTCCACTCCTACCCCTATCTCACTGGAAGAGGTAGCTTTTTTACTCATCAAGACTAACTCCACTAGAAATCCCACAAGGAATCCTGTTCTATCCTATCTTCTCAGGAAGATAGCTGCCTCTATCATACCAGTTCTCTTACTTATCTTCAATCTCTTCCTGTCTGTTGACCATTCTTCTTAGCAGATAATCTGCATCTCCACTCTGACTGTCCCTGATGACAGAAATTGTCTCCTACCTCATCTCTGTCTCAATCTTCCTGGCTTCCTTCATATTCTAACTGAAATCTCACCTTCTATAAGCCTTTCCTAACTCCTCATAATGCTAGAGCCTCCTCTCCCTTGGTTATCTCCAATTTATTAAAAATATATGCATACACACACATATGATTCAGACATACTTATTTTCATGTTGTTTCCCCAATTAGACTGTGAGCTCCTTCAGAGAAGGGGTTGTTTTTTTAGATTTGGGATATTTTTCCTCCCATTGTTTCCCTAAAACATAGCAGTGTCTGGCACACAGTAAATGCTTAAGAAACAATTATTGACTAATTGACTTACTGTTGAGATCTTTTGGGACCATAATTCTGTTATCTAATATATCCATCCCCAGAAATATTACTACCCATTTTGGTGTACAGTGTAATGCACCCTAAGATCAACTTTGAAATTCATAATGTAAAAGTAATACAAGAAGTAATTAAGGCAAATTCAGATATGGGGGGAGTGTTAGCTACTAATGTGACTTATAAATGGATGTTATTAATAATATGTGCCATCTCATAGCTTCCTATTTCAGCTAATTATTTTTGCTAACAGGTAGTCAATTCTACTTTTTTTATGCTTCCTAAGAAGTATATGTAATCATTGTACTCCAGTTCTACATAAACTACTGTCAACATGAAAATGTAACATTCTGTAAATGGCACAATTTTTTAAAATACAATATTCAAAAATTTGCTCTCTTTAAATTCCAGTGTCTCAGAGCAAAGCCCCAGGTAGCCTACCTTACTTCCAACTGAGTTTCAGTCATCTGAAAACTTAATGAGGATATCATCTATGCCTTCATTCAAATCATCAATTAAGATATTTAATAGAATACTGCCATTTTACTATAGCATTTTACTGAAGACATCCTTCCAGTCTTTCATCAACCCATGAATGAACACTCTTGGGACCTTGCTGTTTAATCACTTTGAAATTTAACTGATCGTGATATCATCCAGACCCTGTTTATTCACCTTGACCATAAGAAAATTATGAGAAACTTTATCAAGTCCCTGATGGAATCTAGATATGGACATAACATAGCCCTGATGTATTCATCTATTAACTTTGTCATAAGAAGGACATGAATTGCTTTGATCCAGAGGTCTCACTACAAGGCCAAGGAGATCAAAGATAGAAAGAAAGATCCTGTATATATCAACATATTCATAGCATCATCTTTTGGTAATATCAAAAGACTGGAAATAAAATGGGTACTTGTCAACTGAAGAATGACTTAACACATTATGGAATTAAATGTGATACTATTGCATCATAAGAAATGAAAAGTATGAGGATTTAGAGAAACATGATAAGACATATGAGTTGCTGCTCAGTGAAATAATAAGCATCAGAAAAAACAATATAGACAATGACTATAATAATATAAATTAAAAGAATATTAAAGGTACATCAAATATTGGGTAACTGTAATGACCTGGCAGGAGAAAAAACTAAATACATCTCATTCTTTTCGTTGGAAAGATGAGAGACCCTGAAGAAGGAAGATTACACATACTATTAGAAGCAGTCTTTCTCTTCAGTGGTTATGAGAGAAGGATTTCTAGGTAGATAAGGAGCTGTACATTCTGAAATGGCTGACTTTTTTTTTTAAAGCAATAGTTAGGATTTTTAAATAATTACAGTTTCATTAAAAATAATGGATAAGAGAAATGGAGCAAGGAAGAAAATGAGTTTAATTTGCATAACTTTTCCATGATAAACCCATATTGACTTATAGTGAACTTCATTTCTCTTTTACACAAATGATCCCCTTAATAATGTGCTCTCCAACTGCAAATTATCAAAGGCAACCCAACAGTATGTGGAATTCTTCCCCATTTTGAAAAATTAGAAGCAACAAATCTATCCATTTCCAGTCCTCCAGTACTTGTCTCATTCTGCTTGGTTTTTCAGAGATCACTGACAATGGTTCAAAAGTCATATTTGCAAGTTCTTTCAGGACCTTGATCCAGGCTTAATAATTTGAACTTGTTGAGGGCAATTAGTTGCTTTCTGACTGTGGATTTAATTCTTACTCAAACTGAAAAATCTTTTTTCCTTTTCTTTCTAAAGTTCCAACTTAAAAATGGCTTATTAAAAATGGTATGTGAAAATAGCTTGGATATTACTGTATGATAGTGAGCATACATCTGGAGCATAATCATATAACAAATAACCAAGCCATCTAGAGTTTGTTATTAGTTTAAGATCATAAATTAAGTCAGTAAAAGAGTCCAAAGAAAAACTGAATTCCTGCTTTTCAATTTCCAATTTAGTTCATTGGGCCATATAATTTCTTATGAAGTCATCATACCAGAAACATACAATTGGTTTCTTGAAAATACTTCATAACATATGAAGCTATTCATAACATAATGAGCTATTAAGGACTATAATGATGCTGTAACTAGTAATCATTTTATAAATATGAATCAGGCATTCTAAAATGTACATTAATTTCAGTATTACTGACCATACTTTTAAGATGTTTTATATATAGTTTATGTATATTGAGGTTTCCAGAAGTATGAATTTCATTTAAAATACCACAAAGTATTAAAATACCATAAAACTATTACTTCTGAGGTTTGCTCTTCTCTGTGGTTAGAGACCCATAAGAAAATGAGATGAATTTACATGTTAATAAAAATTGGGGCATCTACCTAGCAGATATCTTATGAGTTAAAATTTTTAACAAAATAATAGTGACTTTTAAAGGACTTTTGCTTTCTGAAATAATGTAATTGCATATTATGTGATACTTATGTAGTAAGAATATGTATTTTTATGGCACTTATTGGTTTTCAGGGTTTTGATTCCTGTATTATCATGTGCATTCACAATACATGGAGCAATAAACAAACAATTGCTATTTTCCCTATCCTACTAAATGGAAACTATGACTTAGAGAACTTACATGACCTTCCCAAAGTCAGTAGCTTTTAAGTCAAGTGAGTATTTCTTAAGCACTTATCATATTCCAGGCATTGTGCTAAGCACTGAGATATTTAGAAAGGCAAACATCATTTCCAGCCTTCAAGGAGTTCACAGTCTAATAATAAACACATCCTTGTTTCACCCTGATCTTATTGGAAATGCTTCTAGCTTATCCCCATCACATATAATACTTGCTTATGGCTTTAGATAGATGCTACTTATAATTTTAAAGAAGACTCCATTTATTCCTATACTTTCTAGCGTTTTTAATAGGAATGGGTGTTATATTTTATCAAAAACCTTTTCTGCATCTATTGAGATAATCATATGGTTTCTGCTAATTTTGTGTTGATGTGATCAATTATACTGATAGTTTTCTTGATATCGAACTACCCTTGCATTCTTGGAATAAATCCTACCTGATCAAAGTGATTATTATTCTTGTGCTAAGTTGCTATATTCTTTTTGCTACTATTTTATTTAAAATTTTCACATCTATATTCATAAGGGAAATTGTTCTGTGATTGTATTTCTCTTTTGTCTCTTCCCAATTTAGGTATCAGTACTATATTTGTGACACAAAAATAATTTGGTAGGACTCCTTCTCCAATTTTCCCAAATAGTTTGTAAAGTATTATAGTCAATTGTTCTTGAAATGTTTGGTAGAATTCACTAGCAAATCTGTCTGGCCCTGGAGATTTTTTCCTAGGGAGTTCATTGATGGCTTATCCAATTTCTTTTTCTGAGATGGGGTTATTCAAATAGTTTACTTCCTCTTTGGTTAATCTGGGCAACTTATATTTTTGTAGATGTCCATCCATTTCACTAAGATTGTCAAATTTATGTGCATAGTACTGGGCAAAATAATTCCTAATTATTATTTTAATTTCCTCTTTGTTGGAGGTAGATTTATCCTTTTCATTTTTGATACTCATAATTTGGCTTTCTTTTTTTATCATATTGACTAAAGGTCTATCAATTTTATTGGTTTTTTTATAATACCAGCTCTTAGTTTTATTTATTAATTCAATAGCTTTCTTAAATTCAGTTTTATTAATCTCTCCTATGGTTTTCATTATTTCTAATTTAGTACTTAATTTTCAATTTGTTCTTTTTCTAGCTTTTTCAGTTGCATGACCCATTTATTGACCTCCATTTTGTCTATTTTATTTATGTAGGCCTTCAGGGACATAAAACTTCCCCTAAAAACTGCTTTTGCTGCATCCCACAAGTTTTGGTATGCTGTCTCACTATTGTCATTCTCTTGAATGAAGTTACTTATTGTTTCTATAATTTCTTGTTTGACCCACTCATTCTTTAGGATTAAGTTATTTAGTTTCCAATTAGTTTTTAGTCTATCCTTCCATGGACCTTTATTACATATAATTTTTATTACATCATGATCTGAGAAGGATGCATTTAACATTTCTGCCTTTCTGCACTGAATTGTGAGGTTTTTATTCCCAAGTACATAGTCAATTTTTGTGTATGTGCCACTGAGAAGAAGGTATATTCCTTTTTATCCCCATTCAATTGTCTCCAGAGGTCTACCATATCTATCTTCTCTAAGATTCTGTTTACCTCCTAAACTTCTTGGAATATTTCTAATGCAATGAAGAATTAATGTCATAAGAGATTCCCAAGATAAAGCAATTCTAAATGCCACATCCATGAAAATAACTGAAGAGATCAAGAGTGGAATAAACAACAGATAATAGAAAACTAGTAAAATAGTAGACAGTATAATAGATAGACTAAAATTTAAAAAAGAAAAACCAGAATGGATGAAGCTTTTCAAAAGCTAGTAATTAAACTAGAAATGTCACAGTGAAGTTTTTTTAATGCTATTAATGTTGCTCTCAGACAAGGCAAGAACAAAAATAGTATGAAATATCTCTAATAAAAGTCTAACTACCCAAGATAAATAAGGAAAGAATAAAAATAAAAATAAAACAAAGAGTCATTGATAATACATAGGAGCAAATAATTTTCAGAAGAAATGAACATTTTAACAGCCTTTTTAAATGCTCAAAATCACTAATAGGTTATTCAATAAGCATTATAATTCACCATTCTACTTTCTTCTTCCACCAAGGAAGGTGGAAGACAGCCCTCTAAGACCATAGGTTTAGTCCTGGGTAGTACCTGAGAGGCCATCTAATCTAACTCCCTAATTTTCTGGATAAGGACCTGATGTTCAGAAATATTAAATCACTTGTCCAAGGTCTCACAAATAGTAAGTAGCAAAACCAGATTTTAAAACCAGGTTGTCTGATCCCAAATTCAGGGTTCCTCCCCCTGTAGATCACCAAACATCAGTCTCTTTAAAGAAAGCATCCCACATAAGAAAACTCTCTTTGATTTCTACTTTAAACTAACAAATAAATGGATAAATGTTTTAGCAATTAACTGGGGAAAAGGGAAAACAAGCTATTGTTATTATTATTATTATTTTAAATAGAAAAGGTAAATTTTTTTAAAAATGAATTCACCAACATTCTTCTGCTGTTAAATTCAACTATAGCCTCTTTGAAATTTTCTGATTTAAAGGGGATTCAATGAAAAAATCAAACTTTTTTTAGCCCTGTTATTCATTGCCAAGCTGTCAAGGAGGCAGGGAGTTAGATTTTAACTTTTCTTAATGAATATACTTAACATACCCAAATTATTTCTGAGGTTTTCTCTTCTCTGTGCTTAGAAACTCATAAGTAAATTATAGTTCACATTTCTCTGGAAATTTTCTGGAGGAGGTAGAAAGTTGTATAGCCATCTACACAGTGGCAGACAGCCTCAAAGTTTACCCCCATGAGGTATTCTGAGGACCAACTTCAGCCAACAAAGAAAGACAGCAAGTTAACTCCTTTCTTGCAAAAACTCAGCTCAAAGCTTGTTCATTTTGTTAATAGTTGATTTTGAGAGCAGTAATCTATTTTCTTTCAAGGCATTTTGATGGACTTTTCTGGGACTACTAATTCCTCTCATTTCCCAGACTACAATTTACATAAGTTTTTAAGTGAAAGCAGTTTAAGTTTTAAGCACTGCACATTTATATCATTTTGACTTTTAGCAGTGGAAAATTACTATGAAGTTGAGATCAAGTACGGGATGTGTTGCTGACAAAATTAATAGCCAGATTTTTTTTATTAGTTGTCATTTATTTTTAAAGACTATTCTCTTTGAATGCTAAATGATTCCACAGGCTCTGAGGAGTCTGGACAGTCATGAAGCATCTGAACTATATATACTCTGGTTCAGTCAAGCAAATAGTTTCAAAACATCCAATAACTCTCATACACTGTAATTTTCCTCACCCACATTTATGAGTGGCCCCAGTTTTTGACTAAGTTATAAAGTACGTGACATCTGTCCTTATGACATGACCTCTTTAATCAGGCACTGATTTCCTGAGAAATGATATCGAACACAAATTGTCCTCATATGATCCTTTGACTACCCAGATCTCTTCACAGCAATGTCCTACCCAGGTCTTCCTTCCTACTGGCAAGATTCCATCCCCAAATTCACCTCTCCAGGCATCCCTCTGCCAAATTTGCTTTGGCATTGCTGTTTCTTATACATGGCATTTCCATCTCCATGCCTTTCCACTGATAATCTCCCATTCCTCCTTTCCTCTGTCTCATGAAGTCTTCTACTTCCTCCAAAACTGAGTTCAAGTACTATCTCCAAAATATAGGTATGTACATATGCTTATATATATAAATGTAATAAATATGTATGTATATGTAGCAACATTTAAATATAGATTAGTTTTACCAGGTGGTCATGCCCTGTGGGAATAAATGTGAGATTAATTGAGCAATTTTTAAGTACCAACTATGTGCCCAAAACAGTGCTGGGCACTGAGGATAAAAAGACATAAGTGAAATAATTCCTGCTCTTAAGGAGTTTACCTTTTCCAAAAGGAGACAATGGAAGGAGATATGTGTGAATATGCACACATGTATATGTATATGTGTCTGTATGTATACACATCCACATACGCATGTGTGCACAGGTACATACCAAGAGCACCTGAATATCTATAGTTACATCCATATCTATATCTAACTTGAAAGATCATCCATAAGCATTTATTAAGTGACTACTATGTATAGGTACAAAGAAAAGTGTTTCAAAAAACAGGCTTTGCTTTTAAGGAGCTCACAGTTTAATGGGGGAGACAACATACAAACAATTTTGCACAAACAAGATAAAGACAGAATAAATTGGGAATTGTCTCAGAGGGAAACACTAATGCTAAAAAGAACTGGGGAAAATGTCTTGCAGAAGGCTGAACTTCAGCTGATATTTGAAAAAAGCCAGGGAAGGTAGAGATAAGAAAGGAGAAGGTTCCAGATTTGAGGGAAAATGAACAAAAATGCAGAGTGAGGAGATGAAGTGATTTGCAAGAGCAACAACAAGAAGACCAGAATCACTGCATCTTCATTCAGTGGCATGTAAGTAGAAGCAAAAGCAAAGGGTGGTGGGAATAATCCAAGGCTGGGGTTTGGCAGGGTAAGATCTTCCATGTAATAAAGAGACTAGGGAATATAGAGAAGAATGTAGATTTGAAACTGTTCACTTAGAGGTCAAGTTGGGGAAGGAAAAAGGATAGTCAGTGTAGTGGTGATCATCTAAGAAAGAAATGAAGGGTGAAGTGATCGGATGTCACAATGAGGAAGGAAAACAAGGTGTAATGTTGTAAGACAAAGGAATGGGTAAAATGACAATAGATCATAATCAGATAAAGGAACTTCAGTACTAAGGAACATGAATGTGGAATGTTTTAATGTCAGAATAAAGACCATCTTTGTGTATAAATGTAATGGAGTGAAGAAGTAAGTCATGGGAAATGATGAGAAACTGGGAGGCAAGGTTGCTTAAAGGAGTATCAGTATGCATGTTGAAGTCCCCTAGAATGAAGACAGAAGTTGAGGAGGAAAAGCTATGAACCAAATAATGAATTTATTGAGGAAAGAAGGAGAAAATCCTGAAGGTTGGCAGAAAACAGTCACTGGAATCTTGATTGGGTGATAAATATGGATTGACTGAACCTCAAAGAAAGAGGTTACTGAGTGATGGTGGTAGAGGGAAAGCCTCAAAGTGGGGATGAAAAAGAAAGGTCCTCTATCTTGACCTGTGAGTCCATCTTTGTTTTTGTGCTTTGTGTGTCTGTCTGCCCATCTATATATCTATCCTTCCATCTATCTATACAACCTTATCTATCTAAAGCAGGCAAACATTCTCAGTCTAGGGTCTGGGAACTTGTTCTCTTAAAAATATGTTGATAACTATATTTCAATATAATTGGATTCCTTTGTAATCTTATGTATTTTATTTCATACATTTAAAAACATTATTCTAGGAAGGAACACATAGAATTCACCAATGTGAAGGCTACATCAGATAGAACCTGTCTTAAAGACTTTCATCACTGCTCTTTTCTTATTGATTTAAAACCCTGCATAGGGAGAGATACTTGGACACAGGCTACTGTCCTTTCTAGACAAAGCCTGTCTTCCACAAGCAACAAACACCTGGAGTTCAACCTCTCCCTTACTCAATCACTCTTCCCTATATAGTCCCAGAATAATATTCAGCTCAGTCCTTTTTTGGACATAGGGCTACAACCATGCCTTTTATATTTCCTCCATTATGTCTTCCATGCTCTTTTTTTATATGTACTCCTGGAATCTTCTCAAAATGAACCTCCTCTCTACTCCTATTGTTGCTTCTCCATGCCCTGTCATTTTGGCCACAAGCACTACATCATAGTCCATTGGGAAGCCCAGAAGAAAGAATGTTGAACTTGGAACTAGAGATCTTGAGTTCAAATCCCTTATCTACCACTTACTACTAATATGAGGTAAGTATAAAGTTAATTAACCTCATTGGACCTCAATTTCCTCATTATAAAATTAAGGGGGGTAACTAAAAGAGATTTAAGATCTCTTCTGTCTCTTGATCAATGATGTTACACACAAGCTGATCTCTAATCCCTCATCAACCAAATATTGGACTTAAGGCTGAGTCTGAATGTTTCTTAACAAGTCTATAAAATCACCAGCATTTTATTCCCCTCTGCTGACTTGGGCCCACAGAGGCTCTTTTGTTCTGTCCTGAAACATCTGACTCCTGATACTTTGGTGCTTTTTAAATCACAGTACTTGGCTATATCTAATTCTATCTCTCTGTAAGGTCAGCCCTGCATTAGTCAGATCCTAACTTTGTAGAGAAACCCAAAGTGCAAAGAGTGAGTGCCATAATGGACACCTTGAAATTGAATTTGGAAATCTTATTTTGAACCAATTCAACTGAACAATGTTCTTGCCTCTCAAATACCTCAACCTTTTATTATCTTTGGATCATTACTACGTACCATTTACCACCTTTGCTCTTACACACATGCTGATAAGCGAAGATGAAGAAAATCATACAACTTTCTAAATCCACTACACATTTATGGCACACAATCTCTACTAGACCCTCACCATTGCCGGGCAATCCTACTATACCTACGTTAACAACTCATTATTCCCTTTTCCACAGTGACTTTTCCAAAACGTTTCATACCTCCTCAAACCACCCATGGTTCCCCCTCTCCAGCCTTTCTCAACAGAATCTTGTCTCATATTTTACAGGAGAGAAAATGAGGTCATTCACCTCTTTTCCCCTCTTCTTCTTCTCCTATCATTCAAATGCCTTCAATCTCTTCCTTCACACTTGTCTTGCTTACATATTGAAGTGACATTGTTCCTTACTTAAAGCTACTCCTCTACTTGTTCAAGTTGATCCCATTCCACCACATCTATTCTAACAGATTGCCATTTTTGTCATCTCCTCTTTAAATTACTTTTAATCTCTGTCTATCTACTGGCTCTTCCTCTACTTTGCTTCTACATGTGTCCATGTCTCCTCCATTCTGGAAAAAAAAATCCCTTGATCCTTCCATCTCTGCTATCATCCTTTATGGCTTCTGCCCTTTGTAGCTATTCCTCCAAAAAATGGTCTACAATAGTTGCCTCCACTTTCTCTCCTCTGACTCTCTTATAATCCTACTTCTAACTTTATCATTCCACTGAAACTACTCCCTCTAAAAGTACCAATGATCTCTTAGGTGCCAAATTCGAAGGCCTTTTCCCAGTCCTCATTCTCCTTGACCTCTCTGCAGTCTTTGACATGGTTAATCACTCTCTCTTTTTCTTTCTCCTGGTTCTCTTCCAAACTATCTGATTGTTTATTTACTGGATCTTCATACAGAGTACACTTTATAATGGTAGGTACCTCTCAGGGTTCAATCCTGAGTCCTCTTGTCTTCTACTTCTATAGTACTTCACAAGGCAATCTCATTGGCTCCCATGGATTTAAATATCTTATCTATGCTGTTTATTCTCAAATCTATCTATCCTAACTCAAATTCTCTGCTGTCCTCCAATTTCATTTCTCCAACTGTCTTTCAGATACCTCAGTACTGCCAAAACAAAACTCAGTGTCTTTCCTCCAAAATCCCACCACCACTTTCTCTATTCTGATAGAGGGGATCACTGTTCTTTTATTCCTTCAGGACCACAATCTAGGAGTCATCCTGGACTCCTTACTACCTCTCACCATAAGGGTGAAGGGAAATAAGGTCTAGGAATGAAAATATGTTAATTAAGACCAGACTTGGTCCTTGACCAGTGTTAAAAAAAGTTCCAGGAATAACCCAACCGGAATCTCCTTTTCTCCATAGCTAGTCATTTCCACTGCCACCTGAAATTTAAAGATGGGAGGGGAGACAGTGAGGGGAGAACTCTTTCTTTGGTTACAATTTCCTTTGGGACTGAAGCATCTCCTATTATGTCTCCTCATTTATGAATCATCACAATATCACCTTAAGCCAACTGTTTATAGAATATAAGAAAGCACCTTATTATTATGTGAGAATTCTTGGAAACAAGCTATGCACTCTGCCATAAGGGAAATGACAAGCAGCACATCAATTCTAGAATGGTTCTAATTAAGATATAGCCTAGAAAGGTTGCATAGGAGTGTTTGCCAAGCTGGTATAGTAAGACAAGATGTTATAAAACAATCCCTCAGAAAGTCGGTGCCATGTAGTCCCGACAGTACAAACAGAGTCTGGGGGAAAGCAGGCTCAATCTTAGACAGCGTATGTGCCTAAGGGGGCAATTCACAACTCCTGGTTGCTGGAAATCCTTCCTTCCTTGTTTAGGAGTATATTCAAGAAGTTTCCATAGGTATGGTAAAGTTTCTTTGCTCGTTTCTTTGCAGAGTTATGAATCTGCATCCTGTCTATTGTTTAGCTTATGATGCAGAAACTTTTGCTTAGCTGCCATTATCCAGAGGGATAGTGTTAGTATACCACTGGGAAGATAGTCAATCCTTCAGATTTCCAAAGTTCACAAGGTTCTCCTTTCTCAAAGGGAGAAGAAGACTAATGCCCACGTGCTCTCTTCTCCCCACTCCCGTAGCGACCCCTTCTCAGGGGACTTGGTTAAAATACTATTTTCTTTTTTATTATTTCATGGAGTTTCTAATTCTTGGTTTTGTATTGCTGTGCTATTTTATAGAAGACCCACAGGTAATGACTAAGTTTATTCAGCCAATATGAACATTCCTCCAGTACAACATCCCTCCTGTTGATTCAGTTGCTCATCGTAGACCTTGATCTAAATTGATCGAGGCTTTTTAACACTTAGTTGGAATGCCTTTCTTTGATCTGCTTAGAGAGATGGAGTTCCCATCAGATTAAAGTGCAAAGTAGGGCAAAGTATTTCATTGCTTACATTTAAATGGGGTAGGGTAATTTGGTCAATTTATCCCTATAACCCCATGTAAAATGAAGGTCATAATAGCTACTTCGCAAGGTTGGTGTGGGGATCAAACAAGTGTAACAATGTAAAACGCTTGGAAAACAAAAAGTTCTAGACAAATGCTAGCTATTCATTATTGTTTTTATTAGTTATTCTTATCACCCGTCCTTGCTCTATACAGAAAACAACAAACCTTTGTCAGATGAGTGGATGAATTACTTTCATGAGCTGGGCAATCCCTAGGCCTCTTTGGACCTCAGGATCTTCATTTGTAAAAATGAGGGTATAAGACTGAATCATCTCTAAGGTTATAGTTGGCACTAACATTTTGGGCTCTAAGATTCTTTGGGGTGCTATGTAAAGAATGAATAGACCATGACCTTCACTAGCCTTTTCCAACTATTCACAAGAGGGTTTATCTGTCATTGCCAAATTACTCGCAGTGTGGATTACTTGAGCTGAAGAAGCTAAGTTAGCCAGACCTCTGTTACTCCAACTAGATTCCCAAGAAGATTATATCTACTGTTAAAGTTGAATGCATTCATTTTTCAAGAGAAAGGAAACTTCAATCATACTCCAGTTCTTTGGAAAAGCTATGAATAAATAAATAAGTTAATGCAAATTTCTTCAGCCTTGGAGATACTTTTGTTACAGAAAATCCTTTCTATAAAGTAGGCTGTACTTCTAAAGAAACTGTCTGATCTGACAGGGTTTCTAAGAGAATTATGACATAGAATGACCTTCTTTCAGCCTGTAATAGGCAGATACAATTGATAAAGTACTCCCAAAGAACATCCAAGATCTGTCCTAGCACAGGCATTAGATTTCAACTCAAATCTTGTCATAACTTTTTTTTTTATAAAGCATGTTAGAAATGAAATTCTACAGTCTTTGAAAACATCACTTGATCACTGGTATCCGTGCCCAAAGTCTACAAGGAACTGAATAGTTCAGAAGAAAATAAATTTGTAGCATTATTTTTAAAAAGCAATGCTAAAAAGGATTTCTTCCATTGTCTTTTTGGTAGGTTCCTAGGATTTAAAGTCTAGGTCATATGGGCAGTAAGAGACAGAGCAAGCACTTGAACCCAGAACCTCAAAATTCCACACCCACTAGAAATTCTTTTCATTGTACCATGCATCCAATGTTGCATCCTGGGTACATAAACAGTTAGCAAAGATGCAACATTGGGTTCCTGGCGTAATGCATCCAATGGTATATTTACCTTATTTGGTATTAGGATCAGCTGTGAATACAGCCAAGCACCAGGGACTTATTGAGATCAGAGATTCTCAATCATTTTTTGTGTCATGGACCACTTTGGCAAACTGGGGAAACTTATAAACTCCTTCTCAGAATAATGCATTAGATAATGTCTGCAGTTAATGCATAGATTTAATAATGATGAGTTCTAAATGCATTAAAAAAATGTGGGATTACAAAGGAAACCAATTGCATTTAAATACGGTTGTCAATGTTTTTTTAAAAAATTTAAGGACCCCTGATTTAGACAGTTCCTCTGGAGAAGTTCATACAAGACACTCTATAGATTTCTTACTTTGAATAATACCTCTATACCCTGATGGGTTTAATTGCTTCCTACTCTCTGGTGTTCCTCTAGGCCTGCCCCCTCATTCTCACTAACAGCTCCCACTGCTTTTGCCTTAACTGTAAGGGGGCTCTCTCCTGGATAAAAGAAAGATTAGCTGATATTAAAGAATGATGGGGAGTAAGGAAGACTTGAGTACAAGTCCTGCCTTGGATGCCTACTGACTGACTATACAACAGGAGCTAATCACAGCAACCTCTCATTGCCTCCCCTCTCTGCAGGCAACTTTCTAAAACTAAAAATAATAGAGGAACTGCAAATTGACAGACCTGCAGAATATTTCCATACCGGGTACACAGGTCTGGACCAAAAAGGAAAGGAAAATGTTAAAGAAATATTAGCATTAGGATTGTTCTTCATGCTAGAATCAGAAGATCTGAAAAAGGGAGACCTTGGTCTAGATTAGAAAGTGGGTAGATGCCTAAAAGGGCAGCAATAAATACTCCAAGATTTGTCATAGAGACCTCTGGAACCTTGTCCTTACAAATTCAGAAAACTCCCTTGTACCTTGGAGGTTGTTATTGTCACCCTTGGTTAGTAATGTCTCATTCTTTGTGACCCCACTTGGGGTTTTCTTGAAAGATAACTTAGACTGGTTTGTCATTTCCTTCTCCAAATGATTTTACAGATGAGGAAACCAAGGCAAACAGGGTTAAAATGACTTGCCCAGGGTCACACAGCTAGTAAGTGTCTGAGAACAGATTTTATCTCAGAAAGATGAGTCTTCCTGATCTCAGACCCGGCTCAGCACCCTATCCACTGTGGCACCTAGCTCCACCTTGGAAAAAAGAATTACTAATATTTTCAGTTACAAATGCATCTAATGGCTCTGCTTTCTTTCATTGAATAGCTTATGACCCGGAAAAAAACTGGCTTACTGTATCTTAAGTTCACAACCAAGAGAATTATCCAACTCAACTGAATCTTCTTCAGGTTCTACTAAATGCAAAATATTTGCAACACTTGTTTACTTTGGCATTAAAGCCCTGTTTCCAGATTCTATCATTGTAAATTGGGGTCCTCCCATGCTAAAACAATGCACAATCACTTAATCATTGATGGGTTTCTTGGGTATAATTTAAATCCACACACTATTTAACTTTGATTGTTTGATTGAGACAAGTAAACCTCTTGCTGCACTCATTTTTACATAAGTAGAAGCCCTGCCTTCTTTAACTGTATTTGTCTAATAAATGTAGTAAGAAGAAATAAATAAGACTACGGTAAATATCTTACCAAAATTAGGAGGAGCTGGAGCTTGCTGTCATGGTTCAGTGTTCTCTTGATCCCTAACATAAACCTAGGATTTATTCAACAGCAAAACTAGACATCTGCCTAGAAAATTAAATCTAGCATCCTTCCTAACATTTTGCTAGACAAGACTTTTATGTCTTTGATGTACAGTAGGAAATGCAAGAAGTAATCGTTAATTAACAAATATTTATTAAAGCATCTTGCAAAGCAATGTGCTAGTCACTGATTATAGAAACACAAAAGTGAAACAGTCTCTGTCTGCCCTCGAGGAGTTCACTTTTGAAAGAGGGGAATATTCTTCATGTAGCAGAGAAGGGGGCAGGGAAGAAAATTTTCATCTCATCAGTCACAGGTTGATCATCACACCCTTTCCAGTAGTAAAAGGTAAGGTAGACTTGATTATTGTTCCTGATGGGGAGGAGGGCAGTAATGGGGCAGCTGGCCAGATTCTCTCACTAGTCAGGACCTGGTTTCCTGGAGGATAGCTGGATGGAATGTGGAGGGTTCATTACCAGCTTGGTATAATGAGTGGAGTGGATTTTTACTTAATTCTCCCTCCAACCAGAATAACTTAGCCCCAAGGTGGAATGCCAAAACTGAGGGGATTAATTCCTCCAGGGAAAGCAAGCATTCTTTGAGTTTAATGGTAATTGAAGTGACCGAACTCTCTCTCCACCAAAGACCCCAAGATGACACAATGGAGTCTAAAGTCAGAAAGACCTAAATTCACATCCAACCTCAGACACTTAACTAGCTATATGACCGTAGGCAAGCCTCAGTTTCTTCAACTGCAAAATGTAGACAGATATAGTATCTACCTCTTAGATTTCTTTTAAGGATCAAATGAGACAATATTTGTAAAATGCTTAGAACAGTGCCTACCACACAGTAGATACTACATGAATAGATGCTTACCCCTTCCCTCTCTTACCCAGTGCACTAGTAATACACGGATCAGTTTCTAGTTCAGCAAACTTGTTTCTGGATCTAGCCTTTATCACAGAAGTTCTGGAATTTTAATTTGCTAGAAAGTTATTACATCAGTTGTAGCAATGCATGGATGATTATTTCATGGGCTACTGTGGAAAAAACAAAAATTCAATATCTAGAATCTGTCCACACTTAGTCAGTTGGCCTTCTAGTAATCAGTACTTTCTATTTCCTGGGCCGCCTTACTCTAAACTTCTCTTCCTACATAAAATCTGCCAGAACTTGTCCTTGACAAGCAAAGCTTTTAAGGAAGTGTGGTAGAGCAGAAAGAAATGGTTTGAGGTCAGAAGACTTGGATTTGAGTCCTGGCTAGTAACCTTGGGGAAGATACTTAACCTTTATATATCAGTTCCTTCATCTCTAAAAAAGGGACATCTTTTGAATTAGAGACCATGGAGTGTTATATTAGATGATTTTTAAAAGTCCCTTAAAGCTTTAAATATACAATCTTTTAAGAACCCAGTAATAGAAAATTGTTAACATAATGACAGAAATTTGCAAAATTAGCAAATTTAATGTGGATTGCTACTCCCTTAAATGATCCTTGTAATGTCAGAATTTCAGTAATATCTTTATATTTCTACTTTTAAGATACATACTCTTGATCTGAGCATGTGTGTATATGTGTATATAGAGGGTATAGGATGAATTTAATACAAAGGGATAATACTATAAAAGGTGAAATTCTGAGGTGGGAGAGGACTAGAATGAGAGGAGATATGGAGAGACAAAATGGGGTTAATCATCCCATAGAGAAGAGGCAAGGGATAACTGTTACAACTTTACTTTCAATTACTCTCATTGAATTTGGCTTAGGGAAGAAATGGCATAAACCCTAAACTGGGTATCATGCCACACAGGAGAGTAGGGGGAATGGGGATGAGAGGGGGGATGATGGAGAGGAGGGCAGGGTCTGGAAGCACACACTTAAGGAAAGGAACAGGGACAGGGTAGAGAACAGAACAAGGCGGGGAGGGATGGAAGGAGGGATATATGATCACTGTCACAATATGTCCACTATGAAGATGTCCAGTATAATCACATATCCACAGCCTGTATTGAATTGATTGTCCTTCCAGTGGGGGTGGGTGACAAGGGAGGAATTGAAAGCATCTGGAATTTAAAGTTCTGCAATACCTGCAATTAGGAATTAAGATATACAGGGGCTGGGATAGGGAGACCCTCCCTGCCCTACCAGAAAGTAAGAGAGCAGAGCAGGGGAGGGACTTTACAGTGGGATTGCTGTTTTAGGGTTGGGGCAAGGGCAAGATGGGGAGGAAATTTGTAATTCAAAAATGTAATGAAAATGAATGATGTAAACAAGAAAACAAATTTTAAAATATTTTTTAAAAAAGACATATACTCTTGATTAGGTGTAACTGCACCATACCC
>CM053594.1:317917185-317958681 GCA_028646575.1 Pseudocheirus occidentalis
TATTTTCCAGGTCAGTGGTTTTTTCAAGGAGATATTTCACATTGCCTTCTATTTTTTCATTTGTTTGGATCTGTTTAATAGTGTCTTGATTTCTCATAAAGTAATTAGCTTCCATTTGCTCCATTCTAATTCTGAAGGAACTATTCTCTTCAGTGAGCTTTTGAAATTCTTTTTTCCATCTGGAAAATTTGGCTTTTTAAGGCATTCTTCTTCTCATTGGCTTTTTGGGTCTCTTTTGCCATTTGAGTTAGTCTGTTTTTTAAGGCATTATTGTCTTCAGTCAGGTTGTTGACTCTCTTTTCATGATTTTCTTGCATCATTTTCATTTCTCTTCCCAATTTTACCTCCTCTTCTCTTACTTGATTTTCAAAATCCTTTTTGCACTCCGCCATGGCCTGTAACTAGTTCATATTTTTCTTGGAAGCTTTTGGTGCAGGACTTTGACTGTGTTGTCTTCCTCCCATTTCATGCTTCGGTCCTCTTTGTCCCTAAAAAAGGAATCGAAAGTTGGATTGCTGTGCTTGCTTTGCTTACTTTGCTTGCTCATGTTGCCACTCAATTACTTGATTTTTGAGCTCTTTGCCACAGTAGAACTCTGCTTCCAGAGGGCAGAGCTTTGTCCCAAATTGCTGGGGTTTTTGCAGCTGCCGGAGCTATTGGGGTGTGTGTGTGCTGTCTCTACAGCCTCCACCAGCTGTGTCTTACTGGTCACATACCTCGAGATCACCACCCAAGACTGCAATCCAGATCCAGGCAGGTTAAGGGAATAGCAGTTACCCCTTTGAATGGTCACTTGGCCCTCCTACGATCTGCAGGCCGGGAACTCTGAAGCAGCCATGTGGAGGTGGCTGCATGGCCACCACATCTCTGCCACACTCACCACACTCTGTACCCCCCCCCCAGTTCCAAAAGTGTTCCACTGACCTTTTACTTTGTCTTTGGTATTTATGGGTTGATATTTCTGGGAACTGCCACAGCTGCTGGTGATCTACCTTCCAGAAGTCTGCTCTAGATGCTGCTCATTGGGGCTTTCATGTGGCTAAAGCCTCAGGTTTACACAGGGCTGGGCTGGGCTCCCAGTGTGCTGCAATGGACCATTCCTGTCCACCTTCCAGGCTGCCTTCAGGGGGAGATTTATTTCTCTCTGTCAATTTGTGGGTTCTGCAGCTCTAAAACTGGTTTAGAGTCATATTTTATAGTTATTTGAGGTGGTTATGGGGGGAGCCACAGAGTTTTCTCGTTTTTATGCCACCATCTTGGCTCTGCTCCCCTCCCATCTCTTCTGTTTCTTACATAATTGTAATTATCCCAAGTGTTTCTTTCCCTCTGCCTCTTAGAAAATAATTTCATATAAACAAATAATATAGTTCAAACCAAGAGAAAGTGTTATATTCCACCTCAAGTTCTAGCCAGACTCTAGGGAGGCAAACTGGAAAATGCACTTGTTGGAATAATAGCTTTCCCCTAGAAATGTGTCTCTTTCCCCTATCTTTACCTAAGAGTCTCTAGTACTACACTCTTTCCAGAAGCTTTGGCCTCCTTGTGAAAGGATTCAGCTAAGTAGGAACCCGTTTCTCTCTCTTTACTCAGCATGAAGCTCAGAGCTGCTACACCTTCACCAGATTTTGTTGATAAGAACTGTTTCATTATTAAGGACTGTTATCTAAGGACTATTTTTTCCCCTAGCCATAATCACTGAATGGGCATTACCTCAACCTGAGACTTGCTAAAGACCTTAGCTTTAAAAAGCTAAGTTCTTCTACAGCATCTGGGACCATCGGCAGTCATCCTGATCCGTATCTGGCCACTGGACCCAGCTGGCTCTAGAGGAGAGAGTGAGGCTGGTGACTTATAACAGCCTTGCCTCACTTAAATCTGATTCACTTGCATGGCATAGCATCACCTCCTTTATATTGTGGTCCTCTTTGAGAAGGAAGAATAAACAACAACAGCTTTTTATTTGTAATTTGGGCTTCAAACTCTCCAGAAAGTTTTCATTATTGAGCTTTTCCTTCTCTCTTGCTTCTACCAGAATCCTTGATTCTTTTCTCCTATGCTTTTCTCTGCTCTAAAAAGCTCTCTTCTCAGTGTAAGGAATCAATAGTTTTTGTACATAGCAGGTGCATAAAGCATGGCAGACCTAAAAAATTTCTGAGCTGGCAGAGGCCTCAGAGCTTATCCAGTCTTATCCAGCCTTGAACAGGAATTCTTTGGCAACATCCATGATTAGTAGTCATCCAGCCTGAACCTGAAGACTCCTTTTAACTGGTAACTGAAAAGGCAACCTTTTTATTTTTGCATTATTCTGGTGTCAGGAAGTACTTCCTTATATCCAACCTAAATCTTCCTCTGCAACATAACTGTTACTCCTTGTTCTGTCCTCTGGAATAAACATAATATGTCAAGTCCTTCCACATGATAACCCTTCAACTACATATCAAGATATCATGGTGGTGAAAATCACTGTTAAGGTTGCAGGGGAAAAGGAAGTTTACATAGAAGTTTAAAAAAAACAACAAAAACCCCAGTTGCTTTTAGTTCCTGGTGATAAGGGACCTCTGGGGTTGTAAAAAGTCTAACTCTGCTTAAATGATCACAAATTCTGAGGGAATAGATTCAAGGTAAGTGTCAGGCATACTTTTCATTATACAATAGAACTCATGAGATGAAGCAAATTCAGTGGAAATTAGGAAGTGACAGAGACCTTATGACCTAGTGTACAAAATCATGTATATACCCACAAGTAGCTAAACACTGTAGATTATCTGGGATCTGATGAACTGATACTATATCTAATCTTCAAGTGGTAGGACTCTTCTCCTGACTCAAGACCACAGCTTTTCCTTTGACTTCTGCTGCCCATGCATACTGTCTCACATTTCTGACTCATTGGCCCTGTTTCTAGCAACTGCACCAATAGTCTACATGACTGAAATTCTACATGAAAGAGGCAACTAAGTGGTACAACATATAAATTGCTAGGCCTGGCATCAGAAAGACCTGAGTTTCAAAACCCAACTTAGATATTTACTGACTGTGTGATTTTGGGCAAGTCACTAACAACCATAAAATCAGGATAATAATGCCACCTACCTCCCAGGATTGCATTGAGGATCAAAGGACACATTATCTGTAAAGCATTTAACATAGTCCCTAATACATAGTTGTTTCTTAGTAAATGCTTATTCCCTTCTTCCCCTGACTTGATATCTCTTTCTTCTTGTTCCTAAGAACTTTTTTCCCTTCTTGTCATCTTGGGAAGTTCTACCTGATGCTATGGGAGATGATTAGCTCAGGCAGACCCCAACCAAAAAAACAACAACAGCAACAAAAAACATTATACAAGTTTAAAGTTTTGAAGAATTTTCTATCTGTGGACTATGGAGAAAAAATGTAATTCAGTCTCTTGGGATTTTGCAATATGCTAACCTCATGTCTGCCACAGGGCCATGTGTTCATGAGTGTTAGACAATGTGACTTCTCAAGGTGCCATCTTGCCAGATCCTATTTCTTTGTTACAGTTTTCATCTCTCTTTCAACTTTCTCTCTTGTTTTCTCTGTTTCATTGCTCTTTTTTCCCACCGTGTTCCTACTTCTTTATGTTTTCCAGTTTCCAATATTGTTCTTTTCTTCTTCTAATCTGGTTGTGGTAATAAAATTGCATTGTAAAAATCATTTTCTGTATGTGAACCAGAGCCAAGTCTCAGCATGAGAACGGGATACTGTCTTGGGGAGAAAGGCAGGCTTGTTTCCTGGGAAGGTTTGGGTAATGAAAAGGCAGGCCTTCACAAAAATCCATTTTCAATGTCACAAGGTATGGGAAATGCCACTCATCTTGTTGAGACATGTATATGAAACCATTCACTGACACATAATACTTGAATACCAGTTTCTCCAGGGTATGAATTTGAAAAGGTCAGCAAATGTTGTCAAAGGGGAAAATAGATTTGGTTGCTGCTCCATGAAGCTTGATTTTAGCCAGCATTTGTGAACATATAGTCCATGACTATGGGCAAAATGTGTTCAAAGGAGACTGATGAACACGAAGATGACTGACAACTTTGATGTCATGGGAGGCCTGTATATTGTCAGAAGGTGGCCCTAATGGATACAAATCTATTAAATAGGGAGAGATGAAGAGATATCTGTATTATTCCAACTCTGTCTTGGGGTCCTTCAGGGCAATCAGATATGCCATGTGTGGAAGGTATCATTGATTAAATAGAAAATATTTCAAATACTCAGACCTATGATAGGGAATCCTAAACATGGGTAGCATCCAGAAGCAGAGAAAGAGTTGGCATACTAGGAAATTAAGAACCAGTCTTCCAATGTACCCAAGGTATTTTAGTAAAGGAATGACTTTCTCCATTCAGTTCTTTGACAGACCTGTATTAAAATATAACTATTTCAAACAACCATACCAGAAGAGTGGTGATTAATAGCACCATAGGATGATGGAGGGAAGTTTCTAGTGTCACATCATAGCAATCTCTTACTCATTCCTGTTCAATATATTTTTAAGATTTTCTTTGTTTCACTTACATGTAAAAACAATTTTTAACGTTCATATTTAAAATTTTTGAGGTCCTTCTTTTTCTTTCCCTCTCCCTGAGAAGGCAAGGAAACTTGATATAGACTATGGATGTGCCCTATTTCCATCATGTCTGACTCTTCACAACCCCATTTGGGGTTTTCCTGATGTAGATACTCGAGTGGTTTCCCATTTCCTCCTCTAGTTCATTTTGGAACCGAGGCAAACAGAGTTAAGTGGTTTGCCCAGTGTCACATAGCTAGTAGTAAGTGTCTGAGGTTGAATTTGTACCCATGAAGATGAGTCTTCCTGATTCAGCCTTGGATTACTCCCACTATCTACTGCCTTTGCTACTACACATGTGATGATGAATGAAACTAGAGAAAATCACAAAATGTGCTGATTGGGTCCACTACAAATTTATGCAAATAATCTCAACTGGGTTTCACTATGGCAAGAGAATTCTTTTGTATTTCTCTAGCTGACTCACTATCCCACTCAGTACAGCCATTCTTCCAAATGTTTCATACATCTTTAAATCCATGGCTCCTTCTTCCTCACCCTGTGAGCTAAGAATTTTGTTTCATATAATACTGGGAAAATTGAGGCCATTCACTGAGAGTTCTTCCCCTCCTCCTCATCTCATACCATTCAGATTGCTTTCTGCCACTATGTTCTTTGCACCAATCTCACATGAAGAACTGACCATTGTCCTAGCAAATCAAACCTTTATATATGTACAACTGATTCCATTCCCTCTCATTTTCTCTGGCACATTGTTTCTGGAATTATCCCACCTTCTTATTTGTCTGCAATCTCGCTTTGTCTATGATTGTTTTCCTACTGCCTACAAACATGCTTATATCTCCCCCATTCTCAGAAATAAAAATGTGCATTTAATTGGCTCATCCTAGCACCTATTCTCACTTATCTCTTCTTCCTTTTGTGATTAAACTCCTTGAAAAGACTATAACAGTAGCCCTAACTTCTTTTTCCATATTTTTCTTCTGAGCTTTTTGTAATTTGGCTTTCAATCTCATCATTCAACTGAAATTGCTGTCGCCAAAGTTACCAATGATCTCTTAGTTGTCAAGTTTCTTGGTATTTTTTTCAATCCACATATCTCTTGACATCTCTGCAGCCTTTGAAATTCTCCTCCTTTCTTCCCTTGGTATTTTCCTCTGTCTAAGGTTTTGCATTTCATAATATTTTCTATCTCTTGTTTAGTCATAAATTCTTTTCTTCTCCATAGATCTGACAGGTAAACTATTCCTCGATCTTCTAATTTTCTCATATAACCCTCTATGTCTAAATCATGTACCTATTTTGACCTTATCTTGGTATATGATGTGAGATGTTGGTCTATGCTTAGTTTCTGCCAAACTATTTTCCAGTTTTCCCAGCAGTTTTTGTCAAATAGCGAGTTCTCATCTCAGAAACTGGATCTTTGGGTTTTTCAAGCAATAGATTACTAGAATCATTTACTACTGTGTCTTGTGTACCTAATTTATTCCATTGATCCACCACTCTACTTCTAAGCCAGTACCAAATAGTTATGATGATTGCTGCTGTATAAGATAGTTTTAGATATGGTACAACAAGGCCACCTTCCTTTGCATTTTTTCCACTAATTCATTTGTTATTCTTGACATTTTGTTCATCCAGATGAATTTTATTATTATTTTTTCTAGCTATATAAAATAATGTGGGGTTTTTTGGGTAGTTTGATTGCTATGGCCCTGAATAAGTAAATTAAATTAGGCAGAATTGTAATTTTTATTATATTAGCTTAACCTACACATGAGCAATTGATATTTTCCCAGTTGTTTAGATCTGACTTTATTTGTGTGAAAAGTATTTTCTACTAGTGTTCATATAGTTTGTCTCGGCAAATAGACTCCAAAATATTTTATATTGTCTACAGTTATTTCAAATGGAATTTCTCTATCTGTCCTGACTGAACTTTGTTGGTTATATAAAAATGTTATTGATTTATGTTGGTTTATTTTATATCCTGCAACTTTGCTAAAGTTGTTAATTATTTCAAGCAATTTCTTAGTTGATTATCTAGGATTCTCTAATAATACTATTATATTATAATTCTTTCAATTTTTTTCTTCTCTTATTGTGAAAGTTAACATTTCTTGTACAATGTTGAACAATAGTGGTGATAGTGGGCATCCTTGTTTCACCCCTAACCTTATTGGGAAGGCTTTTAGTTTATCCTCTAGGGATTTTCACTGGCTGTTTTTCCTGCTTAGAATAATCTTCCTTCTAATTACTACCTCTTGGCCTCTTCTGGTTTCCTTTTGAGTCTCATCTGAAATCCCATCTTCTAAGTGAAGCTTTTCCTGATCCCCCTTAATGCTAGTGCCTTCCGTCTCTTGATTATCTCCAATTTATCCTGCATATATCATGTTTGTAGAGTAAATTGTGTTATAAAATGACCTACATATTCCTAAAAAAAAACCCCACAGCTCTGTATAAAATTGCACAATAAAGACCACAGAGTTTATGTGGAAAATGGAGTTTAGGGTCACAACCCTCAAAAACTTTGTCAGGAACACACTAAAAAAAATAGATCTTATACATGGTTAAGAAATACATAAATACTATAATGGTGGCTTTGTGGGTGACTTCAGACTGTTTGCTGCTTGGTTTGCAACCCAGTTTCCACAGAAACAACATCATGGTTACTATGGTAAGATGGCAGCCTAGGTGAACTGAAAATCTTGGGTGGCTTCTGTGGCCATCGTGGAAGGGGGGTGGGTGGGTGGGTGGGGCAGAACTGGAATTTCAAAACAAATATTGAAACTGCAGTTATTTGCGCAGGTAGTAAAAACTTAAGTGAGAATAATATATGCGAATTCTTTTGCAAACTTTGAAGTCCTAGCTATTACTTTTGTGCCTATGCATACATGTATCTATAATATATGTGTCTATTCATGTGCATACACATATATATTATGTATACACATGTTCTACCATTAAAATGTAAATTTTTTGAGGGCCCAGATTCTAGTACTCTAGTTTTTGTTTGTATATTCTCAGTACTTAGCACAGAGCTTGGCATTTAGTAGAACTTTATAAAAATTTGTTGACTGACTTTGTCACTTCCTTAAGCTTTCACAGAAAAGGTGAAAGATCAAAGAGAAAAAGAAAGTAAAAAAAAATGTCTTGAAGATGAAGTAAAAAAGAGAGTTCAGAACCAAGTTGCTAAGAAAAGTAATGTTTTATTTTTTATAGCACCCCAAAATGGGGTTCCATGTTACATAATTGGGGTGAGGGACATTGTAGTCTCTTTACTACTAAAAATGTCTCCCCATTGTACAAACTCCCCATTATTGAAGAAACTTCTGGAGACTAAAGGTTTTTTTTTTTGTACCATCCCCTTTTTTCATTAAATCATACCTTTTTGCTGGGAAAAATAGCAAAGTTAGTTCCTTAGCTTATATCTGAACAGATATTGTGTCCTTTTTTATCTTTATATTTCCAGGGCTTAGAACAATATTTGGCACATAGAAGGGGATTATTAAATATACATTGACTGATTGGTTCCATTATTCTTTTGGTATGGATTCATTTTATTGATTCATTTCCCATTGAAGGACTTCTTTGAGAAATGGATTAGCCACATTTTGGAAGGCCTTTCTTAGAAAGTTGGCTTCTGGGTGATAATTTTTTTTCAGCCACAGTAATTCACTGGGATGACTATCTGAGATTGACCTACCCCAATTCCATGAGGAGACAGTTGACATATTCCCCTTCTTTACCTTCTTCTCAGGTAGAATTCAAATGAGACAACATGTGTAAAATTCTTCACAAGCCTAAAAGTACAATATAGGTGCTAGCTATAAAAATGTCAGCAATGATGCTGTTATGCACCTCTGAGAGGATTAAGTTGTTCTCAAAATGACAAAGGCTCTCAATTAATGGCTGACCACAGAGATGATGTTTAAGTGAAGGAAATCAATTATGCACTCAGAGTACTCTTTGATAACTGGTAGATCCCAGAGAGTCTCAGAAAAATCCTATAATGCCTATATGAGGGAGAGGGAGAGAAAGAGGATCAGGGAATATAATAGATTAAGCACCTACTATATCCCAGGCACTCTGCTAAGTGCTAAGTATAAGTACAGGCAAATAAGCCAGTCCTTACCATGAAGGAGCTTACATTCTATATGTAGAAGAGAGCACAGAAAGATGTAGGAAAGGAGGTGAGGTAAGGTCATGAAGAGAGGGGCAAGACTGATAGTGTGAACTTCCAAAAATTGAGTAGATTCAAGCAGGGAGTGAGCAAAGACCCATGGTCCTCATAAAATGATGGTGTGAACTAGATACCAACTAGTAGAGCAAGTCTCAGGGCTGAGGGATTTCCAGGGTAATAAGGTCTCTGGTAATGGGTAAAGAAGTCAAAAGAGTTAGTGCAGCTATTAAAGGGAGGGTATGGTGATTAAAAAAAATTGTCATGTTAAGCTGATAGAGAAATGTAGGTTCTGTATTTTCAGAGATAACTAGAGTGCCACATAATACTGCCCCATATAACAGAAAGAGCATCATATTGGAAGCTAGTGTAGTAGCAAGCACCCTAGCATACCCAGGATAGCCTGCTATCACAGGCCCTTTTGATCTGCTTTATAAAGCAAAGACAGCTTTAAAGGGGTTAACAATCCTACTTTTAATTACAGAGAAAGAAGTGAGACTAGAAAATACAAGCAGAGAAATTAGCACAAAAACCAATAGACAGGGCTCCAAATGTCTGAGGAAAGCAATATTACTATATACTTTATGTGCATCACTGGATTGAGGGAGCACAGACATCTGAGCAGTAAGGGGGCTCTGAACATATGCTAGAGGACATTATATTAATGTACTATATACATTAATGTCTTATGTAATAGATTTTATATCTTTTTGACATTGATGTAAGTTGTTAGTAAAGTTTAGGTATTGTATGAATAGCGTATATTGTATGAATATAATATGAATATAATAGAATATTGTATGAATAGTTGAGACTCAGAGTCTCAATCAGGAAATCAAAAGATCCTTCTCATGAGTGAACCTCCCAAAAGATATAACAAAGACTTAGTCCCTGTTTAGTTCAAAACTAGAGGGTACAAAACCTACTTGACTCAGCACAGCTGTGAATTATCAGGGTTCAAAGGAGGTTCATCCTTTAGATGTTTACAACTTAGTCTGAGTCTGAGAAACTGAGCTCCAAAGAGAAGAAAAAAAAACAATCAAAAATCCCACCTTGCTTGTGTTCACAGCTAGAGACCCTCAATTCTAGCTTTAGTTCTGTTGCTTACAAGCTGTGCAACTTTGGGAAAGACCTCTCTGGGCTTAGTTTACTCAACTGTAAAATGATGAGGTAACATGCCATATTCTCTCAGTTCCTTACTGATTCTGAAATCTTTCCACAACTTTGACATTCTTCCATTATTGGGATAGATAGATAAAACAAATGAGCTCTTCTCAGCTTGACTCCACATCTTCTGTGTTGTGGAGGCAGACTCCTTTACAATTGACAGAACATCCCTGATCTGAACTCTTCTAATTTCTCTCTTGAAACTCTTAATTTATGATCTCTCCCATTCTGAAGAATTTATACAAAAAATGTAAAAGAAAAGACACTAATAAAAGAAACTTTTGTCCACAAGATATAGAATTTTAAAAGAAAAATCCATTTTATTACTAATAAATTTCTCTCCCCCCCCTCCCCCTTCCCCCACCCCTCACCATTTTCAGTAAAAAGCCAATAGTAGATCACTTCCTCAGGAGGAATGCCTGCTCTGGTCTTCTGTGAGCCCTCCTCTAAGTTTTTTTGTAATGACTCAGGTGATATTTGCTGGCAGTAAACAACATTTAATTTTGATAGGACCATCTAGAAATTACTCTTTGTGTCTTTTTATGTTCCAAATTTCTTTCTGACATTTAATGATTCTGGAAGCTCAGTGGCGCTCTTACTGTTGAGGTATTTAATCAACTGGAACTTAAATATGTTGATATATAAGGCACCTCTGAATTAACACAGTCGATGTGGAGTCAGGGTAGGTGTGAGAGCAGAATTGGTGGCAGTGACCTCCTTTTTCAAAGACATTTACTGCACTGCAGGGCATACAGAGTTCCTGTTATAAAGATTCAACAAACCTGTTGAACTGATCTTTTTAATCTATCATAACCTTGCCAAGACTTTCACTTTCTGAAGGATTAGTAGCAAATAGAGATGGTGCTAAAACACTGGGAAATGGGAACATTCATTGAAGTCTCCCCTATCCTTAGATCACAAACTTAGAAAGGAAGAAAGAATGCTCCCAAGACATTTTTTTTTCAGAGTAATTGGCTGGGTCCTTTGTTTCCAAAGAATCTGATTCAGCACTGATGAAAAATGTTCTCATATTCTGCTGATGTGAACATATTTTTTTGGTTATTCTGCCACATAGAGAAATTACTTCTCTCCTCTATTATATGTAGATTATTCCCAAATGACTTATATTAATGTTAGAAATTTAATAAGGCCAGGAGGCTTATGAAAACGTTTATAAGCAAGTTCCCTATATAATGGATTGATGTCTTCCAGTAATAATATGATCAGTTTATGAGGAAGGGAACTAAATGTAGTTTAGGTGAATGGTATTGGTTAGAGGCTTAATATGGAACTAGGCTGAAACCAATGGTTAAAATGAGTGTTTTTTTATTTAGTCCTTTTTTTTTTTTGCTAGTTTTTAATGATCTTTTGCCCTTAAAGTCATTGTATTCAGATGGGAGTGTATTCTACCTGTGGGTAAGGCTAGAATTATGAAGTTTAGAAGTAAGATAAAACTTCAAGATAATCTAATCCAACTCCTATCATTTTACAGATCAGGAGACTGAAAATTAGTATATTAAAATATCTTATCCAAGTCATAGAGCTTAGAAGTTACATAGCTGATCCTTGACACAGTCAGATTTTGAGCATATCAAAGTTCAAGTGGTGATTGATATATAACTGATACACAATAATGGGCCACTAATACAGTTATCTCTTCCACATTATAGGGGTTAGGGGTATGGTGCCCTCATGATCTGGAAAATCAAAATAAAGCTTTTTGAGCCTCTCTTTGTACTGGAAAAGAAGTCTGATTTTTTCTTTTTCTTTTATGGGGTGTTTATGGCACATTGTTATAATATTTGGATTGATGTTACATAGTACTATACATATATTTTATGCAATTGAGTTTCCAAACATTTTTTGTGTCATTTGCTGGCCTTCATGTGTCATCTGCAACTTTTGTTAAACTTGCCCCAAATGTCTATTTAATTATTTATACTGACCGGTGATATATCAAAATCTATGGTGGGGAAAGTCATGATGTGGAAAGGATAACTATATTAAAAATTCTCAAACCCATCAGGCACCATACATGTAGTTAGGATTATTAGGATTATAATAATAATTATTATTAGGGAAATCACCAACTCATCAAAGATATATGTGTCACTTAAGTATTTGATAAACCTGGCTAATTCTTTTGCACATGCACAGAGCTTAGGAGGTCACAAAATTTGGAATCAAAATAGCATTTTCCCTCATTTCTTGATAATCTGAGATTTTAGACCTGGGTGTTAGGGAAGGAAAGAAGGTTTGACACTTTTTTAGGAAATACAAAGGAAAAATTCTCTGGGACAGTTGTGTTAGACTAACATACACTCAGAATCACAGAAGTACATGCTAGGCACCCATCTACAGTCCCTGCCTCTGGGAAAACTGAAGCTGGGGGACTCCCCTGAGGTTCTGAGATTCAGAGGCTCTGAGCTTTAGTTGGTCCAAAGTAAGTTGGTACCTGCACTAAGACAAGCACCAATATAAGAGCATAGGGCTGCAGGCTACCTAAGGAAGGGATAACTGGTCTAGGTTCTTAAAAAGAAAATAGGTTAAAACTTCCATATAGATCAATAGCAGAATTGAGTCCAGGAGCAGGCACTTCTAGACTGAGAAAGGTAGGGTTCTCACCTCCTACCACTGCCTAAATAGAAGAAAGAAGTTCAGAGAGATGAACTTTGTGCCCTACTCATAATCAGACATGGTCCTGCCCCTGTAACTATTGTCAAAGAGATATATTACCTGCTAATAAAGCTGTGAAATGACAGTGTTCCATTGTGACACATCAGACTAACAAAGCAGGTGTAGGCTTAAGTCTTTTATTGGTCAGTCATTTAAATATCATTTATTAAACCTCTACTATGTGTCATTTTCTGTGCTAAGTGCTAGGGATGCAAAGAAAAGCGAAGGATAGACAGTTCCTGTTCCCAAGGAGTTCACAGTCTAATCGGCAGAGATAACATGCAACAATTGTGTATGAACAAGCTACATGCAGAATAAATGGAAGACAATAAACCCAATAAAGGTAATCAAATTAAGGAGGATCAAGAAAAATTTCTTAGAGAAGGTAGGATTTTAGCTGAGACTTAAAGGAAAACAGGAAGCTAGGAGGTGGACATGAGGAGAAACATCATTACAGGCATGAGAAATGGTCAATGAAAATGCCCAGAATGGGAAGATGGAGTATTTTATGCCAAGAACAAGAAAGAAGCCAGTGTCTCTGTATCACAAAGTCTGGCGAAAGGAGTGGTGGAATGTTTTGGAAGAATGGAAAGGTACAGTGGGGCAGGTTGTGAAGGGTTTTGAATTAGAAGAAAGGATTTTATATTTGGTCCTGGAGGTGATAGGTAGACACTAGAGCTTCTCAGTTATGGGGCTGATATGGTCAGATGTTCACTTTAAGAAGATCTCTTTGACAACTGAGTGGAGGATGTACCAAAATGGGGAGAGATTTGTGGTAAGGAGACTAATCAGAAGGATATTGAAATAGTCCCAGTATGAGGTAATGAGGTCTTGCATCAGGGTGCTGGCAGTATCAGAGAAGAGAAGGAGGTACATATTGGGATATTGGAAAGGCATAAATGACAAGAATTCATGGGGAGAGGGTTTGGGGAAGGATAACAAATTCAGTTTTGAAATGTGCTGAATTTAAGATATTTATGAGATATACAAGTTGAAATGTCTAATAGGAGAAATGAAACTTCAGGTCAGCAGGGAGGTTAAGAATGAATAAGTAGATTTGAAAATCATCAGCATAGAGATGCTAATTCAAACTATGGGAACTTGTATGATTAAACCAAATGAAATATTTTAGAGGCAGAAGAGGTATAGGACAGAGTCATGTGGGACACCACAATTATGAGGCTAACCCGGACAAAGATTTAGTAAAGGTGATATAAAAGGAGCAGTCAGAGAGGTAGAAGAGTAAGAAAAGAGTAGTGTCATGAAAAGTTAGAGAGAAGAGCATATCAAGGAGAAGAGAGTGACTGGTAATGTCAAAAGCTACAGACAGATCAAGAAGAATGAGGACTGAGAAAAGGTCATTGTTGTTAAGTCTTTCAGTCATGTCCAAATCTTTGTGATCTCATGGATTATAGTGTGTCAGGCCCTTCTGTCCTTCATGATCTCTCAAAGTCTGTCCAAGCTCATGCTCAATGTTTCCATGACACTATCTATCCATCTTCTTTTCTGCCATCCTCTTTTCCTTTCGCTTTCAATATTTTCCAATGAATTCTGTCTTATTATCTGGCCAAAGTATTTAAGCTTCATCTTCAGTATCTGACCTGCAGTGAATAGCCTGAATTAATTTTTTAAAACATTGATTTAATCTCCTTAGTGTCTAAGGGACTCTCAAAAATCTTCACCAGTACCACAAGAACAAATTTTAAATTCTGTGGTTTAAAAAGCTTAAATTCTGTAGTACTCAGCTTTCCTTATAATCCAACTCTCACAGCCATGCATTGCTACTGGAAAAACTGCAGCTTTGGGTCTATGGACCTTTGCTGGCAAAGTGATGTCAAGATGTCTCTGCTTTTTAGTATGTTGTCCAGATTCGCCATAGCTTTCCTTCCAGAGAGCAAGAGTCTTTTAATTTCATGGCTGTAGTGACTGTCCGCCATCATTTTTGAGCCCAAGAATATAAAATCTGACGGTGCTTCCATTTCTTCTCCGTCTATTTTCCATAAAGTGAAGGGACTGGTTGCCAAGATGTTAGTTGTTTTTTTTTTTAATGTTAAGCTTCATGCCAGTTTTTACATTTTCCTCTTTCACTCTCATCAAGAGGCCTCTTAATTCCTCTTGACTTTCTGCCATCAGAGTGGTATCATTTGCATATGTGAGATTATTGATTGATATTTCTCCTAGCAACCTTAACTCCAGCTTCTGATTCTCCAGCCTGGCATTTCATGTGATAAACTCTGCATATAAGTTAAATTAAGTGACAATATAAAGCCTTGTCATACTCCTTTTCCAATCTTAAACCCATTAGTGGGTTTAAGTTTGGTTTTAAGCATTGCTTCTTGACCCACATACTCTAGGCCCAGGATTCTATCCATTGTGCTACCTGGCTGCCCATAAAAGTCATTAGAAGTGGTAATTAAGAGAACTTTGGAGACAACAGTTTCAAATGAATGGAGAGGTCAAAAGTTAGACTTTAAAGAGTAAAGAGTGAGAAGATAGGAAATGGAGGCACCTCATGTAGACAGTCTTCTCCAGAAGTTTAGCTACAAAAGGGAGGAGTGGTATGATAGCTACTGGGGATAGATGAATCAAGTTTGACTTTTATAGGGATGGAGGATACAGGTACGTTTGTAGGTAGTAGAAAGCAACTAGGAGACAAGGAGAGAACGAGGATGTGAGAGAATGGGGATAACAGAGAGAGAAATCTGCTGGAGAAGTTGGTGCACATAGAGGAGCTTGTCTTGGCAAGAAGGGCTGTCTCATCATGCAAGACAGGTGTGGAGGGCATAGTAGTAGTAGAAAACATTGGGGAGACAAGTTGAGGAGGAGAGAGCGGGAGGGAGACAAATGACCTTAATTTTGAGGGATAAAAATAAATTTACTAAGACAAATATAAGTGCTTCAAGACTGCACCAGGAAGCCACATGCTGCATATGTCCATTCACACACACACACACACACACACACACACACACACACATGCATGCACACCTCCAAGATTTGATCTATCTTGGAGAGGTAGGAAGACTTGAGTTCAAGTTCTGCCTCTTATACATACTGGCTATTCTATCTCGGACAAATCACTTAAGCCCTAGATCTCTTAGAATGCAGATACCATTTTTCCTCATGAGTCTCTTTGGATTGCCTTGGTTCATTGTATTACTGAAACAAGCTAAGTCATTCACAATTCTTCACTGTCTCAAGGAGGGGGAGAGTAGGGAGAGAGGGAGAGAGGGATGGAATTTGATACTCAAAAGTTTAAAAAATGTTAAAAATTATTTTGGGTGGAACTTATGTTTATCTTCTATATGCATATGTGTGTGTATATATGTATGTTTATATAGGGCAAAAGAATCTTTGCTCTTCTCTATACAAAGCTGCCAGTTCCAATCTGCATGATTGGCATCCAGTTTCATAGACAGGGGCAGAACTACTCTGCTTAAAAACTTGTCTTTTGTTACTTAGTGAGGAAGTCAAACTTCAGGTACATTCTATTATGAAGATTATGCATAGCTTCCACAATTGCCTTCTCAGTCACTTGTAAGACCCTGTCATTGTTCTAGACAAGTATGACATACCCAGTAATTATGTTTAGCTGGCAGAAGCACTTCATCATTTCAAGTTGGTTGTTGGGGAGAAAATGTATCTATTCCAAAGAAGTTCTTCTGCCTTTCCTTTATGTTTGGCCAAGGGAGAACAACCCTCCCATCACCATGGGACATATTCTAATGAATGTGATAGAATCATAAATACGATATCAGTTTCCTGGTGTCCCAGCCCAGCCTTGGCCACATGCTCAGCACAGCACCACATCCATTCTAGGAAGAAAGAAACGATTACTTTAAAGATGAGGGGAAAATCACCCCTGTGCAGAAAAGAAATTAACAGACATAAAAGGGCCAGAAGAGGACCAGAAAGGCAGATGCATGGAGATGAGAGCAGGGTTTCTGGACAGTTTTGATTAATCAGCAACAGAAAAGACGACAAATTAGAAGTCCTGTGGTGACTGAAAACAGTGCCTGACATACTATTAGAGCTAATTTGTTTATGTTGGGGAAATAAAGAATAATTATAGACAAAGCAAACTGGGAACAGTCATTATCAGCTTAATTAAATGCTTCTTGTGACATACGACAAATTATTTGTCAATCCATACTGTGCAAATGAACATTGATAGGAAGGTCAATTGACCTTTTCACTGTGGCTCTTGTAATGCTAGGGCTTAATCACATAAACAGACATTCATTTATTTTAAAGAAGACACCCCCATACTGATTACATTATTGTTAACTCTTTTAGTCCCAAACTCAGCAACTCTACTTTCCTTGCCATGAAAAACATTATGGAAATTCAATGACACTTTATTTTGGATATTATCACTATCACACACACAAAAAAGGGTGAAGTGGTACATATTGCAGATGAACAGTTTATACCAAAAGCTGGGCTAGTGGGAGGCAAGGGCAAGCTCTAAGGCTTTAATACCTGTATTATTGACTATGCATTTGTCCTTTTGGGACTAACTAAAGGAAGATGTTCATTACTCCAAAGTTGATCACCAAGTAATGATTTATTTTTTTCAACTATAGTAATCTGTATGACCAGTCCACAATCCAATAAGGAGTTATTGTATCAATGGAAGGGATGCCTTAACCACAAAAAATTACAGATCTCTGAAGCATGTATAATTGGTTACTGTTATACTTAATCTTACAACTCTTAAGTCTCTGTGAGGAATGAAAGCTATATTAGAGATGATTGAATTGGACTTTGTATTTCTCAACAGATTAAAATATCCAAACTTAGGACAGAGTTAAGACAGAATAATTAGTTAAAATAGGAGATCCTTTCTGACCCATATCTATTCAGCTTCTGCCTCTTGGCCTGATAATATCCCAGAGTTTTTGTCTCTTCTTCTCAGTTTCTACCTAAGGCATCCCACCTTGACTGAATTTATCTCTTAGAAGTTGTTTTGAGGCTGCTTTTCTTGTTGTGTTACACAAGATTTATGTTACTCATCCAGGACTTCAAAATGGCCAGTTTCCAATCTGCATGGATCAGTTACATGTTAACTAATTTAATTAGTTTAAATCAATAATCCAAATCTGTCAAAACATAGTTATTAACCAACTAGTTGGACCTTTTTGCTTACTAGGTTGACATTACTGAATTTGTGGTCATTCTGATCCGTTGTTAATGTGTCTGCTTTTATTGAGTTGATGTGTATAAAAATTCACCCACAATTCCTGATTTCTTTTTGTCTAAGGCCTTACCTTTAACTTTTACCTTTGTTGTAGCCTCTTCTTTACAACTTTCCGTGGGTTTTCTCTTCTCCTTTCCCTCACCCCTTAGCAATAAGGGATATCTTTTTTTTCCCCTCAAATTGTTTATACACTATTATGTAGACCCTTCCTTAGCTCTTTTCATATTCTGCCTTCTATCAATATTATTTGTAAACACACTTTATTCCCCTCCCTCACCTCTTCTATTGTAAGCTCTTTGAAAGCTCATTCTATTTTCTGTGTATATATGTATATTTTTTTTCTTCATAATTTAATGTAAGCTCCTTGTGGGCAGCAGGAATTGTTCTACTGTTGTCCTTTTTATCTTCCCTCGAACAGTACCTGGCATAAAGTAGGCCTTTTTTTGACTAATTTTTATCTGTGTATCCCTACTACCTGTCATGTTCCTTGGATGTCATTGGAGCATAGTTCTAAAGCTAGAAGGCACCTCCAATGCCATCTAGTCAATCATCCTTGATTTTACATGTGTGTGGGTTACAGGGACCCCCAAAATCCCCTACTCAAAAATTAAAAGCCAGAGGAAGTTTTTATTTAGTTCTCTCAAGAAGAGGGCATCCCTTCTACCAGTGTAAACCAGTGGAATGATGCATGTTACAGAAGACAGAGCAAGGTTTTATACCCTAATGCAGATAATTCCCCTCCCACCACTGTCCCTTATTCCCATTGGCTTGGAGGCAGGCTTACAATCTAGGTGAGAAATTCTTCCTATTGACAAAGAGCAAAGAAGCCTACCACTATGCCTTATTGGCTAGGAGTTGGGTTCACAGTCTAGGTTTGAGGAAAAGGGCAAGAACAGGGAAACAGGATAAAGAATCGGGAAACAGGATATTGTTCATGTCCTTATTTGGCAAAATCTAAAGCAAGGAAGGGGAATAGGCCTCAAGCAAGGGTGGAAGTTGAAAGACTCCTAAAGGGCTTAATGTTGATAAGGCTGGTGTATGTAGCAATCAAGGGTTGGGGAAGGGTCAGGAAAACAGGACTCAAGTCTGTCTGATCTCATGAAGTTCTGTCTCTGGCAGTTTCTCTCTCTTTCTTCCCCCAGTCTGTGAAGTCTTCACAAAGGATGTATTCTACTCACAGGAGAGAAACCCAAAGCCCAGGGACAATAAATGGCTTGCTTAAGGTTACCTCAATAACAAACCTCAGAATTGGGAATTGAACCCTGGAGCTCTGACTCTAGACCAAGGGTTTTTTAACCTTTCTGTGTCATGGACCTCTTTGGCATTCTGGTAAAACCTTTGGGACCCATCCTAGAATTTTTTATATAATGGAAGTAAATACTTAATATCAATTAGATGTAGTACATATAATTTCCTCCTTCCGAATTTGCAGACTCCCTTTGAAATCAATCAGTGGGCATCTGGGACAGCTATGTAACTTTGGTAAACTACCCCTGCTTTAGAGCAGTAACTTTTCCCAAATTGTTGAAAAGATCTGAATGGGTTGGTTAAATATTTTCACTCTGAACTGAAGACACAATGGTATTAAGATGATCAAATTGGTTTTTATACTTTATTTCTGTAGACTAGAAAAATTAATGGCCATAGTGAAGGGAATTTATACTATTCTAAACCCAGTTTTAACTTCAATAAGCTTAAAAGTTTCATCACAATTTATTCATGGCATGAGGTGTGGGAGATGAATGATAAGATCAAGACTACTAGTTCCTTATTTGATTCCCTTATATTATCTCTGATATTACTAGGACCCTGGGATAACACTTATCTAATCTCCTCCTATTAGAATGTAAACATGTCACTTTTGTTTAGTACCTTCAGATCTTTCACTTGTATTTACATTTTTATCTTTCTCTGGACTTGTATGTCTATGTTTCAAAGTTTCTACTCATCTCTAATCTTGTCAGGGGGAATGTTTGGAAATTCTCTTTTATTATAATAGCCCCCTGTGGGATTATATTCAATTTTGCTAAATTATTCATGGTTGATAATCTATCTCTTTTGGCATTTGGAATATCACATTTGGATCTCTCCCCTTCTGGTGTCTTTTAAATCTTGTGTGTTTCAAACCTTGGTTCTTTAGTATTTTAATCTGTCTTTCTGCCTACTTGTGATTTTTTCCCCCTTGTCCTGGATGCTTGAAATTTTGGTTACATGGGAATTTTTATTAGGGAGTTTCTTTTACAAGGTTACCAGTAGATTCTTTATATTTTCACTTTGTCCTCTGGTTCTAATCAATCTGGACAGTTTTCTCTCATAACTTCTTGAAATGTTAGTGAAATCAACATTTAATGAAATTAATTTAATGAAACTAACATTAAACGAAAACTTCTAGACTCTTTTTTCATTTGGCCATGGCTTTTAAGCAGTCTACTAATTCTTAAATTATCTCTCCTTGATCTGTTTTTCAGGTTAGTTATTTTTTATATGAAATGCTTTACATTTTCTTCTATTTTTTTAATCCTTTGAATTTGTTTTAATTTTTCTTCTTGTCATATATTTTTATTTCACCTATTTTAATTTTTAAAAAGTTTGTTGCTTGGGTAAGGTTTTTTTTTTTAACCTCTTGTGCCAATTTGTAATTCTCTTTAAAGCCTTTCTTCTATAATTCTCATTTCTTTTCTAATCATTTTTCTAATTCTCTCATTTTACTTATAAAATTACTTTAGATTTAAAAAAAATTCTTACTTTAACTTTTTTTCTAGGAATTAGAATTGAACTTGTGTCCAAGCAATGTTTTTCTTTGAGGTTTTGCTTGTAGAAGTTTTGGAAACATCCTATTCATTTGATTTTCATCTTGGAAGTCCCTGTCACCATAATAACTGTTTATGATAGGACTGTTCATTTTCTTTGCTCGTTCTTTTACCTTTATTTCCTGCTTTTGTGTTAGGGTTAGACTCTGCATACTTTTGGATATTAAAGACCTTTGATACTGAAGAGGGTCAATGAAGAGTACAACCTGGATAGTAAAGAGTCTCAAGTTTATGCCATATCCAATTTAGGGGGGACTAGAGAAAATAAGACCTAGGAGGTGTTTAACTTGGTGAAGAAATGACTTAAAAGGTACATCATAGCTGTTCTGAACTATTGGAAGAGAAATCATCTGAAAAAGGCATTAGACACTTGTTTTGTTTGCTTCTCCTAGTTGTACTTCTGAGGGCATTTTGCTACCCTACTCTGCTCAGCCTTATTTTATATTCTTTTGGTTCCTGTTACTGCTTTCTCCAGGTATTGAGTGCCATATTTTTCAAGAATAACAGAGGCATTTCACATCGGGCACCTGACTGCTTTCAGTGTGCTCCAAATTGTCTATTCAAGGGTTTCCTCATCTGAACTTTGAATGCTCCTGAAAATGTGTTTGTGTATGGGCAATGCAACTACAAACTTGCCCTTGTTTGGAGCCCTAGTAAAAAAATGTTGTCCCAGCCATCAACAGATAGCTGGAAGTCTCTGAAGGTTCAGAACAATACAACTTTAGCTCTCCCTTGGCCTGGGAACCCTTGCCTGGTTGTTCAGTTTCAGACTTAAAATTAGAGTGGAATCGAATCCTAGACCCTTCTCTTTGGTTAGAGTCACACAGCTGCTTCTTGTTTCTGTTCCTTCTACTTTTCCAGAACTCAGACCCAAGGCCACTATTTGCCCAAGTTTACCTTCTCCAGGTACAGATCCCAACCTCTGTTTGCACTGGATCTGTGACTCAGTTATGGGATACAAACAACAGAACTGCCATCTGTTCCTGTTCCCTGCACAGCATCAGGCCCATCTGTTCTGCTTCTTGCACCTCTTCTTACCATAGTGTACAACAACAGTTTCCAGTTTATTTCTCACACTGGGAAGCTTCAGGCATTACCTTCCTGGTTATTCTTCCTTCCCAGAGTCTACAAACCTCTCTTTTCTTATGCTGACCTAGGCTGAAAAAAAAACGTCTCTTTGATTTTTCCTTATATTTCCCAGATAGGACTTGGTCTGGCATGTTTTCTAGGTGTTTTTTGAATTTGTAGCATTTGTTGGGGAGGTAGGGCTGTATTTTTTTCTCCTTTTATGCCATTATGACTGGTTTTTCTAGGGCCACTCAATCAAATACTCTCTTGGATATGGAGTATTTCTTAACATGTACTTACTTATGGAGATGAGTTTGTTTCTAGTACCCAGTAGATTGAAGGCTATATGACAAAGACAAAACTTGAAAACTGCTATGTGACTTGTGTGTCTTGTGTAATTTGTGTAAAGCTTCCATCAGCAACAGCACACCAAGTCACAACCTCTAACTCTATGAATGTGCTCTATAAAAAATGATGGTGTCTGCATCTACCACTGGACAACATAATATCAAGTGACTGAAGAGGGTATCATTAGGAAGCCACCATCTGAGGTTATTTCCTGAGTCAAGTTGTCAGTTGTCTCTCTAGGGCACTGATATAAGGAGGGGCATGGGACAGGGAGGCAGTACTGGTATATCTCCTGAGCAGTGCCATACCCATAGAGTGGGCCAGGAAGGAGAATGTAATCTTCTTCTCATCCTCTTCTCCTTCTTCATCAAGCAGGAAGGTATAAGATCATTTGCATATGCTTGGCCTGAGCCCACTGGGGAGGTCAACTTCTGTTTCCTTATCTAGGTTGGAAGTTTAGGCCCTTTGACACCTTCTGCTTAGAACCAATATCACTAGTCACATACCAAGATGGTATCGGCATTTCCACCAGGATGGTAAGGACAGAGCGGAGATGGGTGTCAAATTATTCCTCTTTCCATTTATTTGAAATGCACTGACCATGTACAATCTATCTAGCATTTAATTAGCAAGAATAATTGGCTAAAATAGGAAATTACTCTCATATATATCCTTTCTTTCCCAGCCAAACCCCTGAAAAAGAAAGCACATACTATGTCTTCTGTTTGTCTTCCTCCCCACTCATTTTTTAACCACCTGCAATCTGGCTTTTAATCTCATCACAACTGAAATTTCTTTCTAACTTGTTAACAATCTCTTAATGAATAATTATGATAACTCTTTCCCAGTATTTTTCCTTCATGATTTCTCTTTTGACATCTCCCTTCCTCCCTTTTACATATTCTCTGTGCTCAGGTTTCATGGCATTGCTTCTATACCTATATTACCATACCTTCTCAGCATTATTTCTTCAACTACTGAAGATTCAATTATAATCTCCTTTCAGGAAGTTCAAGATCTATCTATATATTCACCATCCTAATCTCTCTTTGCCTTTAGTCTTCTATCACCAACTCTTACCAGATGTTCTATAGGCATCTCAAAATCAACATGACTACAAATGAACTTACTATTTTCTCCCATTAAGCCTATTGTCTTCCAAGTTTCCCTATTATTATGGAGGGCAGCATTATCCTAACAGTCTCTCAGGAGGGCAACCTTGTTATAAACCTTGGCTCTTCTATCTCTCACCCTTATATCCAATCATTTCTCATAACTATTGGATTCTGCCTTCATGATCTCCCTTATATCTGTCCCAAAGGATTAAGGAAGAACTATACTACCCACATCCTGAGAAAGGGTGTATAGATTCAAGTCATAGAATGAAACAAACAATTTTGGAAATGGACAATGTGGGAATTTGTTTTGTGTAACTTCACAAATTTGTTACAAAGATTTTGTTTTGTCTTGTTTTTTCTTTTAAACTGAAAGGTGGAAAGGAGAGAAAATAAATGTTTTATAATTAACAATAAAATGGGAAAACAGATTGCCTGGGGACTCATAGCATTTTATTAATTTTATAAGTAACTTGTATTTTTAAGATTCCTAACTTTGCAGAGGGAAGAAATAAGTCTTGGTCCTAAGCTAAAAATCCTGAATTAATCTCTTTATCTTATATATAGCTCATGTGACTTTGAACAAAAGGCTCTTCAGGATTTCTCCTTCCTCCAGGAAGGTACATAAAAGGTACAGAGAAAGGAAGCTCAAGAGAAGGTCATGTCCTGAACATGACTCCCAGTGAGCATAGATGGGCATGGTTAGGGATAATCAATTCCATTCCAATTCCTCCCCTGTCCAAAGGGAGACTGGGAGAAAGTGCTCTTCAGCCAAATTTCTCTCTATAGTATCATCTTACAGGCAGCATTTCATGTTGCTGCCCTTCATTCATTCTCCTTTTTCAACCAGCTAAGCCTACTTGCTCCTTTACAAACTTGAAATTCCATCTTTCATATCTGCGACCTTGCACAAGCAACTTGTCACCTTTCCAAGAAAACATTCTCACCTTTCCTCTAACCCATAGAGTCCCTACATTTCTTCAAGATTCAGTCTCTATTCCAAATCTGTAGGAAGTCTTTTATAATGTTGTTAGCTGATAGAAATCTGTCTTTTCTCAAATAATAATGTATATATTTATATGTATAACTGTTGTTGCCCCCCCCACTTTAGAATATAGTCTTCTTGAAATCAGGCACTATTCAATGTATTTGAATCTCTGATATCTCCCAGATACATACAGTATCTTGTACAAAATCAAAGCTTCAATATTTATTTAATTTGAATTGATTGCATTGGATTGGAATAGAGGTTACTAGATGATCCATAGGCATGAATTATCTCCCTTCCCTTCTTGCACAAAGATCTCAGAGTTTTTGTGCTATTGCCCAAATGGGGACACCATTCCTGATTCTTACTACATATGGATTATGTGTTCAGCTGAGGGTGACATAGTGTAGTGGAAAGAATGCTAAATTTGAAATTAGAGGACCTATGTCAGAAATGGGGAACCCACAGCCTCAATACTACATGTGACCCTCTAGGTCCTCAAGTATGGCCCTTTGACTGAATCCAAGCTTTGTGAAGTTTGGCTATAGCTTCCCCACCCCTGACCTAAGGTCAAGTTCTCACTCTCTTATTTACCACCTGTGTAATCCACTTAATCTTCATAAATCTTGGTTTTCTTAATTTGTAACTTGATGAACTAGAGGCCTTCAAATATAGCTCTAAATCTGTGATTCTGTGATATACTGCATTTTAGGAAGGCCCTGGGTACTGAAGAGAGTCTGTAAAGAGAACAACCCAAATGGTAGAGCATTTCAAGTTCATGTTATACACACTTCAAGGAAACTAAAGAGTATAGAACTTAGGAAAGTTTAACTTGGATAAGACAGGGACTATATCAAAGCTGTCCTTGAGTATTTGAAGAGATATATGAAAGAAGAATTAGACTTGTTTGATTCACTTCTCCTTCTAGCTGTGCTTCTCACTCTCTGAGTTTTGGTTCGATGTCTCAGCTGTCTTCTCATTCTGGAGAGTCCCTCATTGCCTTGGGCCTGCTCACTCTGGAACATTGCTGTGCCATGTTGGGTCCTTCTCTCCCTGGTGAGTTCCTTTTAAGGTTTCCACTTTGGAGACAGTGGCCAGGCTGCCAAATTTCACTATCTGCTCTCCTGACTCTCTGATTTTTGCCACCATGTGTCCATGCAGTTATCTTCTCCCTTCCCCTGCTCCTTTCCATTTCCTTTTACATACTGGCTTCCTGGGTAGGATTAAAAACCTTTGAGGGCAGGAAGTGTCTTATTTTTGCTTAGCACAGTGCCTGTCACACAGTAACTTAATAAACACTGCTGCCTGTTTCCTATCTGCCTAGTCAACAGGGTAAGTAATGGTATAAGTTGTAAAGAGGCAAAATGAATGTAAATATAAGGAAAAAATATCTCTTGATGATGAGAGCTATTGTAAAGCAGAAAGGATGACCCACTGAAACTAGAGAATTCCATCATATTGGAAGGTCTCAAGCAAAGACTAGTTGACAATTTGTTGCTATATGACACCAGCTTCAATAGCCTCTCATATGTAGTTTATAGATATTGCTACTATATCTTTACAAGGGAATGGAGTTGTTTTACTATGATGTCTAGAGAGAGGCTGGGTAAGGGACACAGAGCAAGAATTAAGAAAACTTCTTTCCTGAAACACTGAGTCATTTCATTGTCAAAGAGTCTGAAGAGACTTTTCCCAAGACAATTGAGTAGCTCATTTTGCAAAGAAACACCATGTAAAGAATTCTTGAGAATCCTGTCAAACTGGGGGAGAGAAATGATGAGACTGATTTTTCAAAATTAAGAAGCAAAGAGAGAGGATTCTGGGAAGATGGCGGAATAGATATAAAAGAATTTTAAGCTCTCAAGATTTTCCCCCACAAAAGAGAGAAAATAGCACCTTAGGGTAAACAAAGTGTTGTGTAAAAATGAGTAAGAATAGGGGCTTAACAGGGGTTTTCCTGGGACATTTCAAGAAGATCAGAAGAAAAATCCCAGGACAAGGTTTGGTCCCTGAGAAGAGTAAACACCTCCAGGTTAGAGTCTGCTTTAATAACAACCAGCAAGCCCTGGGATTAGTTGGTTTGAAAGGTGGCTTGGCCATAGCTACAGGAACTCCCATTTCATTCCCTCTCCCATCCTGGGATAGTGAAGGGAGTTGGGCATCTGAGCCTAGGAAGATTGAGGGAACCTCTGCTGACAAGGAACACCAGACCCAGCTGTGTTGTGAAGAGCAGTGGGGATGTGAAGGAACCACCAAGTGAGTGTAGAAGCAATGGGGCAGAAATCCCCTGATTATGGGCACTTACAGGAGGTTAGAGGTTTGTCTTTGGTTCCAGACTAAAAGGAAGAACTGAAGATGTGGGACAACAGGAATCATCCCTCATCCTCCAGGGCTAGAAGTGATTACAAAAATTAAACTATTATCACAAAAAATGAATGTACAGGCAAAGGAGAAAGAATTCAACCACAGAAAGCTATTATGGGAATAGAGAAGACCCAGGGTAATCTTCAGAGGTGGATATTGAAGTAAAGAAACCCCCAAAGAGTAATGTCAAATTGACACCTGTCAATTTGGACACCTGTCCAAAAAGAATTTATAGAAGTCTTAAAAAAGACTTTAAAAATCAAATGAGAGAGATGGAAGAAAAATTTTAAAAAATCCAAGAAAAACAAGAAGGTTATGAAAGTCAACTAATTAGAAAAGGAGATACAGAATCTTTTTTTTTTATCATGAAGTTTTCTTTTTATTTTTTCAAGTTAATTTCTTTTTAGTTTCCAACATTCATTTCCATAAGTTTTAAATTTTCTTGTCCCCTCCTACCTCTCCAAGACAGCTGCAATCTGATACAGGCTCTACATATACATTCCTATTAAACATTTTCACATTAGACATGTTGTATAGCAGAACTGGAATGAAGGGGAGGAACCATAAGAAAGAATACAAAAGAAAAGAAAAGAAAATAGTCTGCTTCCCTCCACATTCAGAATCCATAGTTTTTTCTCTGGATATGGATCGCATTTTTTATCATGAGTCCTTTGGAATTGTTTTAGGATCTTGCATTGCTGAGAAGGGCTAAGTCTATCAAAGTCAGTCATCATACAATGTGATAGTTACTGGATACAATGCTCTCCTGGTTCTGCTCACTTCACTAAGTATCAGTTCACATAAGTCTTTTCAGGTTTTTCTGAAGTCTGCTTGTTCATCACAATGGCAAAGTAGTATTCCATTTCATTCATATGCTACAACTTGTTCAGCTATTCCACAATTGATGATATCCTTTCAATTGCCAGTTCTTGGCCACCACAAAGAGAGCTGCCATAAATATTTTTATGCATACAGGTCCTTTCCCCATTTTTATAATATCTTTGGGATACATCCCTGAAAGTGGTATTTCTTTGTCAAAGGATATGCACTTATTTTATAGTCCTTCAGGCATACTTCCAAATTGCTCTCTAGAATGATTGGAACAGCTCACAACTCCTCCAACAAGGAATTCGTGTTTCAACTTTCCTACATATTCTCCAACATTTGTCATTTTCTTGTTTTGTCATGTTGGCCAATCTGATAGGTGTGATGTGGTACCTTAGAGATGTTTTGATTTGCATCTCTCTAATCAATAGAACATTTTTTCATATGACTATAGATAGCTTTAATTTCTTCCTCTGAAAACTGCCTGCTCATATCCTTTGACCATTTATCAAATGGAGAATGACTTGTATTCTTGTAAATTTGACTCAGTTTTCTATATATTTTGGAAATGAGGTCTTTATCAAAGATACTAGTTGTAAAAATTCTTTCCTAGTTTTCTACTTCCCTCCTCATCTTGGTTGCATTGGCTTTGTCTGTACACAATCTTTTTGATTTAATATAATCATAATTATCCATTTTGCATTTTATAATATTCTCTATCTCTTGTTTGGTCTTAAATTCCTCTATTCTCCCTAAATCTGACAGATAAAGTATTCCTTGCTCCCTTAATTTGTTTATAGTATCAGCCTTCATATCTAAATCATGTACCAATTTGGACTTTATTTTGGAGTACAGTGTCAGATGTTTGTCTTTGCCAAGTTTCTGCCATATTTTTTTCCAGTTTTCCCAGCAGTTTTTGTCAAATAGTGAGTTCTTATACTGGAAGCTGGGGTCTTTTGGTTTATCAAACAGTAGATTGCTATGATCATTGACTGAGATACAGAATCTTATGAAAGAAAAAGACACCTTGAAAATTAAAATTGTGTAAGATGAAGTGAAATTATAAGAGATTAATAAATGAACCAAGCAAAATGTGAAAAATAAAAAATAGAAGAGAAAGAGAAACATCTTATAAGAAAAACAATAGATTTGGAGAATAGATCAAGAAAAGAAAAACATAAAATTAATCTGGCTAACTAAAAGTTATGATAAAAAAAGAATCTTGATACAATAGTACAAGAAATAATTAAACAAAATATCCTGAAGTATTGGAACAAGGAGAGAAAGTAGAAATAGAAAAACAAAATCCAACAATCACCACTAAAAAGAGATTCTATGGGGAAAACTCATAGAAATATCATAGTCAAATTCTGGGCCCCCTAACTCAAGGATAAATATTAAAAGCAACAAAGAAACCCCAATTTAAATATGATGGTGCCACAATTAGAATCATGCAAGACCTAGCAGCAGAGACATTGAAGGACTATAGGTCTTAGAAGACTATATAACAAAGAGCAAAAAAAACTGTGACTCTGGTCAAAAATATCATACCCAGCAAAGTTAAGCATAATCATGAATGAAAAAAAAATGGACATTTGCTCAACTGTCAGATTTTCAAGACTTTGTTAAAAAATAAACCCTGGACTTAATAGAAGCTATGACATACAAGAGCCAAGAGAAATAGAAGGTACGTACCTAAGACTCATTATAAGGGATTCAATAAGTACTGACAATTTGCTTTTTATATATGTGAAATATAAAATGTATGTCTAAGATTTTTATTAATAATTGGGTAGCTCATAAAAATGATTGGAGAAAACCTGAGTATGATATGAATTTAAAAAGTAAAACCATTTGGGAACAGCTAAAAAGAGTAATTAGTTTATACAAATGAGGAACAAGAGGAAGAATCAATGCAGAGGAATTAAATGGGAGAGAAGGACTGGTAGTTCTGGTAACCTACTTTCATTGGGAATGAATTTAAAAGGGAAGAATAAATATACCTTTAGAAGACTATAAAAATTTTCTAAATTCTGAAGAAATAAAGCTGTAGGGGCATGGGGAGGGGGGATAGGACAAGGGAGGGATCGTTAGAAGTGAGGGTGAGGGAATAGGTAAAAGGGGGTATAGAAGGGTGTTTAGATTTATGGGAAGGGGAGGATGGGGAGGGATCCTTGGAAGGGTGTGGGTAAGTAATAGAAGGGCAAGGTGGTGAGCTAAGTAATAAGAGGGTAGAAATAAAGTACAGGAGGCAAGAGGAATGGGGAACAAGAGATATGCATGAACATAAAAACAAAAATCAGGTGTAGAATTTGGGAAAGTACATGTCTATATATTTATGTATATATGTATAAGTGTATGTATATAGCTATAGCTATAAAAAAATAACCAAACTTAATGGTAGCCTTCGGAGAGGGGGGGTAGGGATGGGAAAAAATAACAAAGTAAAAAAGCTCACAACAGAGAACAAAAGAAAACTTACAGAGAAGCAAAGATGGACAGCTCTCAACACAAAATGCATGATTTATCATACAGGCTTTCTTGAAATGAAAATTTATTGTTATATATTTTGAATCCTCTCATGTTCTGCTATACCCATGATGTTTTTTTTCCTCTTTTACTTTGTATTTAAGTTCCAATATTTAAGTTTATGATATCTTTTTGTTTCTTTTCTCTGTTCCGTATTTGTGTTCTGGTGTTTGAGACTAAAATAAAAAAAAAGAAGTGAGGCGCAGCAGGGATGGTTATAGGTGATTCAATTTATTATATTTTTCACCACTTGATACATTAGACACATTTTATTCTTTGCTATACTATTAATAAATCATTTAGTCAGTAACTTTAATGTTTCTTTAACCTTAGGATATTAGGTGGTTTGGTATATAGAGTGGGATGAACAAAACTTTATTAAAAAAAAGTGATTTCTCCAGTTTAATAAATGATATCTAATAAGCTGAGTTAGAAACTCAGAACTTATAAGTGAGAGAGAAGTCACAATTTAGGAGGAAAAATCAGTATACTTTATCTTTTATTTTATTGCATTAGTACTTGAAAAGAGAAAATAAGGCAAATGAGTAAAGTAGCAGACTGAGAAGAGTGAGCTTTGTTGTTGTAATCAACAAGTACATTGTTCCATGCATCCTATCCCACACTCACATAGGCTGTATAAAAGGGGCAGTCATCCTAAAACCTGTTAGACATGGGTCATGGTTTCCAAATCTTTATAGAGATGTGTTATAGAATGAATTATTTTTAAAATATGGATGCAATTTAATGGCCCCTTCGGTGATTCTGTTATGCTTCATGTTTCTCCCTCTCCAAGGTATTATCCTGACCACTTTGGATTCCTTTGGACTTGTTTACTTATACATCCTGACCTCCTTTTTAACCCTATGGACCAAATGTCTTTGTGAATTCCTGATTCTGACCTAGGTCAGGTTACCTACTTGGACCTCAATTTTCCTTCCTCTACCCCCACGTGCTGCTCACACATGTGCATGTACTCTCTCTCTCTCTCTCTCTCTCTCTCTCTCTCTCTCTCTCTCTCTCTCTGTCTCTCTCTCTCTCTCTCTCTGTCTCTCTCTCTCTCTGTCTCTCTCTTCTACCTGTTTCTCTTCCTTTTTGTGTCTGTCTCTCTCTGTCTCTCTCTCTCTCTGTCTCTCTCTCTGTCTCTCTCTGTCTCTCTCTCTCTCTCTCTCTCTCTCACACACACACACACACACACACACAAACACTTATTCTTCTTGCTTTTCCCTCTAGATTTGCTCATTTTCACTACTCCCCAACACAAAATAGTTATCTACTCTTTCCTTTACTCCAGTAAGGACAGACGCTTAATGCTTCTAGCCCAGTCTACCACTCTATCCTACAATGTCCCAAATTTGAAACTATATGACTTTCTTCTCAAAATTAATCCTGTTTTTCCTGCTTCTTTGCCTTTGTTGTTCCCCCTTCCAGTATTGCTGCACCTCTGCCTAACCTCCCTGTGAACATCTTATCCATTCAGGAAGCTTCTAAAAGAGAAGACTTGGGCAGAGAGAGCATGGAATCTGTTTTTCAAGTATTTGAAGGGCTATGTGGAAGAGGATTAAGTTGTTTTATTTGGACACAGAAAGCAGAACCAGGAGCAATGAGTAGAAGTTTCAAAAAGGTAAACTTAGGTTTGATCTTGGCAAGAAAAGTTTCTGTCAATCAGAGCTATCCAAAAGAGGAATGCCCTGCCTCAAGATATTCTGGGTTCCCTTTCACTGGTGAAAATTAACTTATCTAACTCATTTCTAACGTCCTAGAGACTGGATGGCCACTTGCCAGGTAAGCTATAGTAGGGATTCTTTTTCAGATTATAGATTGAACTCTGAGGTCCTTTCCCACTCTGAAATTGTGATTCTGTTCTTCTCAGGCCCATATCATATACATGGCCCCTCTTTCATGAAAACTTTTTGAATATATTCTAGCTATAAGTGATCCCTTTCTCCTCTGAATTCCTGTAGTGCTTTTACTCTCTTAGGGCACAAATCTATAAAATGAGGCAATAAATGATACTTGTCTGTGGTCATTTTCTTTACTAACACTTGCCTAGGGGGTGATCTTGGTCTCCTGTGTCTTAGCATCCTCCTCTGGAAAAGATGATGGTAGAATGACATTGCCAAAATAAACAAATAAACCCTAAAATGTCAATTAAAAAAAGTACTGCACTGTTTAAATAGAGATTCACAGAGGAAATTAAAAAAGAAGACTTTTACAGCAGGCATGCAGGAAGCTAAAATTCTAACATGAGATTACAACTGCTCTTTACTGCAAATTTCACTGAATTCGCATGAGAGCTTTGTGGAGCAAGACTAAAATCTTAAGTCAATCTTATTATTTGACTATTCTTTGAGCAATGTCATTTAGTAGACTGGTTGAAGTTTAGGGAGACACAAAAATCAAGGGAGAGGAATTACTTGTAGGATGAATAATCTCCAACAGTTGTGTTGGTATCTTTTATATGAATATTATTGCTTGTAACATTTTGTAGAACTATTTTTTTTTGCAGTTTGTTGAATTTAAAATTCCAAAGTTTCATGTGATGTCAGTGAGAGACAGGGCCCCATGAGGTAATTTCAGTTCAGGCAATAACTCTTCCTATAAAAGAACCATAAAATATGTAATCAAATATTAAAAACCATTTAAGATGAGTCACAAATGTTCATGATGGAAATATCTTACTTTCATTTATTTTGGTACCCCAAATCCTTCCTTCCTCCTTATTTTTGGGGATTTCCAAATCTCAATCCCTTTAGATCATAATTTATGGCTTTTCCCCAATGTATTTCAAGCTCCAAATGTCCTGTGACCAAATGACTTTGGAAAACATTGTCACTGAGTAGATGTAGTTAAATATAAAAAGACAGACAATGATTATATAGTTTAATGGCTTTAAAATTAAGGAGAGATATTTATATGTGGCTTAAGACAACAAAAATCTTTTCACTCTCTCCCTAATGCTTTAAAGTCTTTGCTTTATGGCAGGTGAAAATTAACTTATCTACCTCATTTCTCCATCTTTCAAATCAGGTGCATGATTTGGTCAGATTAATAGGCTCTATGGAAAAACAGACTCTGGTTTGAAAGGGCAAAATGGTTATAGACTGGGATTGAAATGCATTTGTAAAACTATGAGGCAACTGGGTCAACTTTTAGCCATGTACATTGTACAAAGAGAATTTGACCTTCAAAGTCTACAGCATAAAAATGCTTGAGGTAGCATATCTTCACAGTAGGAAGAGCTACCTATTATGATATCTTGAACTTTTAAGAAGAACCATTTCCTCTGACCTGATGTAAAGCCAAGAGTGAGTAGCTTTCCAGAGGACTGCTGCTGTGAATAGCTTTAAGGTTCTGATAACATAGTATAGTGAATTCCCTATTTATTCAACAATAAACTAAGGCCAAACATTCACAGAAACCAAAGTACAGCATTAAAAATGGAACAACATAACAACTTATCACTAAAGTGGCCACATAATTTTAAGCAAAAGATATCATTCAGTTAAGTCCTTAACTCAGTCATCCTTAAGAAGCGATCCTCCTTAAGGGACACAAAGTACAAAGGTCAATGTTTTCCCACCCCTAGGTCACATTGTCTTAATCTCTCAGTCAAAAAGTCTTCTTTCTTCTTCATTGGGGATTAGTATCTAATCATCCTTAAGGGGTATAAGGTACAGAGTACAAAGTTCTCCCACCTGTTGGTCACAATAAATCATGATCTTCTCAGCTAGCACTAAGTACCTAAGGAGAGGTCTTTTCATCTTGGCTTGAGGCTGGCTCCCACATTCCATGGTACCTCTTCCATGGGTCCAGCTCTTGCCTGAATCTACCCAACTGTCACCTGCATTCACAGGCAGGCAGCTCTCAGCTCCTCATCTAGCTCCTTGTCCAGTTCCTATTCCATATGGAAGCTCATGGTGATCAGTCCACTTCAAGCCCTTCACAGTTTCTCCTTCTGGGAAGACAAGTCTTAACAGAGCCAAAATAACATTCATAAACATTGCCAGCACCATTATCAATTCACTATCTACCTGTGAAATCAACACAGACCCATGAACAAGGTCTGAGAACTCAACACAAATCATCAATATAGTCCTAGGACCTCTGAAACCCTCCTTCAGGATTTCTGTAAATGATCAACAAGAAAATCCTCTTTCAGGACTTCTAGTAAGGTCCCAGGGTTTCAGTACAAAGTATCACAAACACAAATCAACACAGACAGAACAGTCAAACAGAGTGCTGGATATCACAAGTTTTCCCCTTCTCAGCTCTGCTCAGTCCCAGCTGTGCTCAGTTTTCTATATGACCTTTAACTCCTCCCTCTTCCACCCACTTCTTACATCCTTCCTGTTCCCATCTTTGGCAAGTCCCTTCCACTGTGGGATTCACAGATTCTGTTTCTTAAGGAAGACTTGATATAATCACTGGCAAGGCTCAAAGACACTTGAACTGAAACAAAGTGCTAAATAATTAAATAACTGAAACAAAGTGCTAAGTGCTCATTTGCTTGTTATTACACCTGACAGGTTTTTCTTACACAAGTCAGGGTATTTGATCCTTGTTCTATTTTGAAGTGAAGTCTCAATCCCCTGGTACAATTGGTGTAGCTATTTCATTGACCAGATTGGCATCTACCTGCTAATCGTGTTCTTGGCTACCTGATACAATAACACACCATTATTAATCAACAATGACTAGTAGCCCTGGTGATTGTAGATAAGATAAAAAATCATTCGAGAAACCTCTTTTAGCAGTCTTGGTCAGCAGTATGGTATGGTGGAAAGAGCACTAGAAGTGAAATAAGTAGACATTAGACAAGTCAGTTCACCTATCTGAGATTTACCCCAAGCCCATACACACACATCATATGGTGACAAATCTTTAGCTGGAAGGGATTTTAGCATTCATTGAGTCCATCCACCACATTTTATAGGTGGAGAGACTGGGTCCTAGAGTAGTCATGCAATTTGCCTAAGATTACACAGCCAGAAAGTGTCCAAGTTGGAATTCAAACCCAGATTTTCCTAACTTCAGTACAGCATTCTATTCATTACTAGACCATTCTAACTCTCATTTTTAATATGGGAGGGAAGGGATTATTTGATCTCTAATCCCTTTGGACTCTAAACATATGATCCAATGATAACTATAGTTCTACCACATAGTCCCACCAGTTTTTCCATTGTGGCTAATTCACCATTTCTTGATATCTATCATTAGTTAATTCACTTAGAACTTCAGAATCATAAACCTTAGAATTTTAAGGGAATTTGGAGGTCACTGAGTCCAACTCTCTCATTTTATACTTTAAGAAACTGTGATATAGAGAGGTTATGATTTACCCAGCATCACAATATTTACCTGAGATGAGATTTGAACCCAAATTTTTCTGAAATGCAATCTGACCCCTAAATTTTTCTTTTCAATTCTGGTGTTTTATCTGCTACCTTACACTAGGACTTCAGGGCTTCAATAGTTACATGATAAATCAATCTTGTTCAAGAATTAAATGACAAAGCAAGGGTTCTACTTTTTAATCTTTTCCCATGTTACCAAATGATCCTTTACAAAATTTGGAATGAAATCTACACTCAGAAATGAAATCTCCTCTCAGAACCTCTGAACATTTTTTCCCCACACATTTAATTCAATTCAAGAAGCATTTATTAAGTGTCTATGATGTTCCAGGAACTGCTAACTGTTAGCAATAAAAAGACAAAAAATCCCTGTCATTTGGTGCTTATATTCAACTTTGGGGGTGGGTAGAGTGGGAAGGAGAACAATATATACACAGATTAGAAAATACAACATATATACAAAAGTAAATACCAGTCTTGTATTTTAACAGCCCAATGATCCAAAATTTTACTCAAATATTTTACTCTGATCCTCCAGTTTATTTTCTGTGGGTGATTGTACTCGGATTTTTTTCCAAAGCAAAATAAAAATGAAACAAAGAAAATCACTATTCCACTCTGAGACTCAGTTTCTGAGTTTCCCTTAAGCCAGTAGGTATAATATAAGATTTTGCAATTCCTGAACCTGAGTTTTTCCTTACCCTGGTCTATCTCACTTACTTTTTAATTAGTTTAAAACATGTGTCACTATAATACCCAAAATTTTTATTTTCTTTGAAAATGTTTATTTCTTCTGTCAAACAGTTTTAGGAAGTCACCAAATGGTACTTTTTGATATCCTCCCCCATTTTCCACAGGAGGACACTTTTAAAACTTACCATGTTCTTTGGATTGGGAGAGTAACAAAAAGTTGATTATGAGATAATGAAATAAATGCTGTTTAGCAGTTCTTTACCAGGCAGCAGGGCCATGGTGGTTATAGAAGTGACTTCTACATTAGGTAAGGACTGGGTTCTTGTTGCTCTTCTGGAGGTAGTATAATAGTAGCATCAACCAAGGTATACCATTTAAACTCTCAGAGGCCCAAGAAACTCTTCTCAAACTGCAAATTTCACAGCAGTTATTGATCACCTTTGGTGGTTGGGTGGGGAAGGAGGGTGATTCTAATGAAGAATTCCAGAAATCAATGAAATCAAAATCTTTAAAAAAATTACACTAAAATTTCTCTATCACAATACTTGGTGTTCAAATGTGAAGGCCAGATAGAGTCTGACCCAAGCAACTCTCTAAATCTTCCTATTATGGGTCTTTTGTTTATCCCCCAGCTCTCTTATTCATTATAATATCATTACTGGATCTTCAGGAAAAGCTATTGATGTTTACTGAAGTATCACTTAAACTGTCCTTACCCTGATTTTTTCCAAGATTAATGGTAGGGTGGGGAGCCCTCCAAAGATATGGTAGGGAAGGAAAGAATTTTCTCTGCTCTGGATGTATTTCTGCTTGGATTTTACAATGCTGCAGATATACGAAGGGGCCTTAGAGATCCTCCAGTCTTGCCCTTCCATTGCACAAAAAGGGAAAATAACCAAAGGTATATTTAACAGGTTGACTAAAACCACTGGTCTCTTGGAGAATTGTTTATAGCAACACTCATTAAGCACATCTGTCTTCCTCATGTAACAGTGCTTTCACTTAGCCTCTTGCCAAATTGCAGAGCGTGCTTTAGGGAAATAAAAAACGCGTAACAGAATGTAACTCAGGAAACAACATTATGCTTTTTGGATCTGGAGCATCAGTGGGAAGAGACTCAGGCACTTGCTTCCTTCCTGCTGAGCATCTGTGACTGACATAGCTTCAGTCCAGGGTCAAGAATGTTGACATCAAATAATCAAATAGAAACAGCAGTAAATTTGAGTTAGGTTCATGCGTAGGATTGGGCATACAGAGGTGAGACTCTGCAGGGGCAGAGGAAGTATCAGGAAATGGGGTCAGGAACCCAGGAAGGCAGAATCAGGTTGCCAGCTCAAGACCTGGAACACTTGAGGAGTCAGGCTGAGTGGAAGAGTCACCACAGGCCAGGTCACAGTCTGAAATGGGGCAATGCTAGAAAAGCAGCTCACCAACAACAGGGAGAGGGCACCGCCCCATGTCTGCACCTGGTGATGTTTACATATCCTCCCTCCTCTGGTGTGCAGGTTAACATGGCTATTTCAACCCACCAACTTCTCCATAGGTATCTGGCAAAATAGAACTATTTCCCAATCATCTATTTACAAAATGAAGGCTTTATAGCATATGCTTGCTATGCATGGTTGATCTATGTTATTGGCCCCTGAGATTCAGGAATGCTAGCTAAATTTGGTTGTAGGTACAAATTAAGGGGGAAAAAGATGTATTTTTCAAAAATCAAGAGCTGAATACAGCCAGACTAACTTCTGTATTTGGAGCTTCTATGACAGTACAGATAATACATATGAACAGGCATGCCTTTTATGTTCTAATTAGCTATGTGTTGCATTTCTAGGAGTTTTTCTTTGTAAAAAGGGATATAACTAAAGCCTGGGGAACTAGGCAAGAGTCACATAAGAAGTGGAAGGCTATGGAAAATAACAAAAGGATCTGACCTTGAAGCAAAGCTATCATACTACTTAAAGCATGAGCCATAATACGAGTTAGGCCCAAGGAGAGTTCCCTTTCAGAAAAGTAAAATGCTATTTCTGTCTGTACAAAATGCACCCTTGCTTTGGCTGGTTAGTTGGGATTAGGTACTGTACTAACTGTTGTAGTTTCAGCTAATGGCATAAGCTTAAGGTTGCATTTGGTATCTTGGAAGTTTTCTTAATATCACTCTCTCTGTTCATGGGAAAATGGGATCTACTGGAAGGATATCACTGTTCAGTCAGGGTGTTCTTCATTAAATCCCAAGAGAGAAAGCAAAAACAGAATTATTTTTAAATGTAAATGTCCCTTATTCATTCAGTAAGTGATAATGAAGTGTGCCAGGCTCTGTGTTTGGTGCATGAGATACAAGGAAAACAAAACCAAATGAAGCAGTCCTTGCCCCAAGGAGCTTATATGATAATAATATATAACATTTATATAGTTCTTACTAAATGCCAGGCACCATTTTATGAGCTTTACAAATATTATTTAATTTAAATCTCAACCTTGGGAAACAGGTGCTATTTTTTCCCAATTTAAAGATGAAGAGACTGAGCCCAACAGAGGTTAAGTGACTTGTCCAGGGTCACACAGCTGGTAAGTGTCTAAATTTGAATTCAAGTCTTCCTGCCTTCAGGTCTTCTGCTGGAGACATATAAGATGTACATAGTAAATGCAGAATACATACAAAGCAAATACAAAGTAATTTTGGGGAGAGAGCACAGATAACTGGGAGAATTAGACAGGAAACAACTTCAAAGATCATCCTTTTATTTGAGAGGCGGCATGGCTTAGTGAATAGAATGTCATTCAGTAAGCATTTATTAAATATTTACTGTGTTCCAGTCTTTGTACTTAGTGCCAGGGATGCAAAGAATTGGTGAGAAAGTTCTTCTCCAGCTCAGAAGTTAGTGGAGGAGACAACATGACAACAACTATATGTGGACAAGTTATATAAAAAGAAGTTGGACATAATTAATCGAGAGAAGGCAACAGAATTAAGGGAGATAAAGTTTTCTCATAGAAGACCAGATTTTAGCTGGGCCTAGAAGGAAGCAAGGGAGATTAGGAGAGAGAGATGAAGAAGGAGAAAATTCCAGGCCCAGGGACAGCTGTGAAAATTCCTAGTGTCTGGAGAATGAGTATCTTGCTAGAGATATAGCAAGGAGGTCATTGTCACTGGATTGCAGAGTATGGGGCAGTGGGGAGTAAGGTGTGAGAAGAATGGAGGGAAGGTGATGAAGGGCTTTAAATTCTAAATAACAGAGACATTTTTATTTAATCCCAGAGGTAGTAGGGAACCACTGCAGTTTACTTAATGGGGAGGGGGTCATGATCAGACCTGTGTTTTAGGAAGATTAATTTGACAAGTGAGTAGAGAATAAAAAGACCAAGCAGAAGGACATGACAATAGATAGTCTAGGAACGAGATGCTGAAGGACTCCACCAGGTGGGTGAAAGTATCAGAGAAGAGATTTAAAATCAGGAAGACCTAGATTTAAATTTCACTTCTGATACTTATTAACTCTGCAAACCTCTCAAAATTCAGGTTCCTACCATACAAAATGAAATGATTAAATTTATTTTAAAAATTAATTAGTTTTTAGTTTTCAACATTGTTTTATAAGATTTTGAATTCTAAAATTTTCCACCTCCCTCCCTTCTCCCCTCCCCAAGATGTTGTAAAATCTGATATAGGCTAACATATTGCACAGTACAATCATATTAAACATATTTCTGCATTAGTCATGTTGTGAAAGAAGTATCAGAAGAAAAGGGATAAACTACAAGAAAGGAAAAAAAAGAAAAAATAGTATGTTTTGATCTGAATTCAGACTCTATAGTTCTTTTTATGGACGTTGATAGTGTTTTCCATCATGGGTCTTTCATAATTGTCTTAGGTCATTGAACTGCTGATAGGAACTAAGTCTATCAAAGTCAGTCATCACTCAGTGTTGCTGTTACTATATATAATTTTCTCTTAGTTCTGCTCACTTCCCTCAGGAGTAGTTCATAAAAATCTTTTCAGGTTTTTCTGAAATCCACCTGCACCTCATTTCTTATGGAACAATAGAATTCCATTACATTCATATACCAAAACTTGTTCAGTCATTCCCCAGTTGATGGGCATCCCCTCAGTTTCCAATTCTTGGCCACCACAAAGAAAGTTGCTATAAATATTTTTATACATATGGGTCCTTTTCCCTTTTTATGATCTTGTTGGGTTACAGACCTAGATGTGGGATTGCTGGATCAAATAGAATGAATGGTTTTATAGCCCTTTGGGCATAGTTCCATTTTGTTTTCCAAAATGAAAACCATTTAATTTAGCTGGTCATTGAAGTCCCTCCTAATTCTAAATTTATGATTCTATGATTTCCTAGGTGGGGAAGTTTAAAAGGAAAGTGGCTTGCCTATGACATGTAGCCGATGAGAAATAGACCCTAAGTCTTTAGGGTCATAGTCCACCATTCTTTGTCATATCCTTTATTATTTTATAGATGGAAAGTGGATGGTATTCCACAATTCTAAATAACATCTACTGTATGTGGAAACTTGGAGAATATTTCCCCCTTTTGTATCTATAAAGGGTGCAGAGATAAAACAAAGTAAAAAATCCATTCTGATAAAGGAGGCATTTTCCCATTAACAAAGCACAAGTAAGAAAGAACAAAGAGGGATAGACAAGAAGCCCTCCCAGTAGTGCATAGACTCTGACAGCTTCCATGAAAGATGCTGCATGGCACATTTCGTTCAGTGAGACTGCTGCCTGTCTGGCAGACTGACTCTGAGAACAGATAGCTTCAATACCCATAGAAATCAATTACTATTTATCAAAGAACTATTCTGAGTGAGGAGTTGTGTTAAGTACCATGCAGGATATAATAGCTGGCAGGGATCTTAGAAATCATCTAACCTAATTCCCTCATTTAGAAATGAAGAAACTTATACCCAGAGAAACAGCTTACCAAGGTCACACAGGTTGTAACTAGTAGCAGAGAATAGTATTGAACTTGTGTCTTATGATTTCCAAATCCAATATGATTTATACTACAGTAACTCATAGTATGAAAGCATTTTGAATAGACCTGAAGGAAATCAGTAAGTGATAAGACTGGAAAGGTCAATCTAAGTGCTATTGAGATGCTAGGCTGGCTAACTGAGGAGTTCTAAGCCCATGATCCTCTTGGAGAATAAAGGCAAATGACCTTGTGTAAAGCCAATCAGCAGTAGATTCCTAAGAGAATGCTACTGTGAAGAGCTTTTAAGATTCGGATTACACAGTATTAGTGAACACTGTTTATTCCATTACAAAATCAGATTCAGTACAATGTTCACAGTTTCAGCAGTTCACAATATTATATACAATCTTCAGAACAAGGAAAGTCTCAATATTGTATCTTATTACAGAAAGGAACAAGGAACAAGAGAAGAATCAGCTGGTTTCCCTAAGGGAGAAACCTGCTTCACATTTTAAGATTGAATCAATTAACAAAAAGAATGACCTAGTTTCCCTAAGAGGGATTCAATCAGTCAATTAACAAAAGGAATGACCCAGTTTCCCTAAGAGGGAGTTGATTCAATCAACAATTCACAATATACTGATCTTCCACTCCTGGGGCAACCATTAATTGTAGTTTCCAAAT
>CM053594.1:317959181-317994362 GCA_028646575.1 Pseudocheirus occidentalis
GGGATGAACAGCTCCCAGGTCCTTGTCCAGTCCTCAAGGCAATCCCCAGCACACACTGAAATTCATTGGATTCAGCACACCTCAAACCCTTCAGGACTTCTCTTGCCTGGAACTCAAGGATCAGCCAGGCCACCAACAAACAAAGTCCCATCCTGTTCATGTCTTCAGTCAGCCACTGAGGAACCAAATCCAAAATCTGTGTGTCTCTCCAAAATTCTCCTGCTTATAAACACTGACCTTCTCCCAAGTCAACAGGGGAGTGTCTCAGCCAATAGGATTCTTCCACATCAACAGGGGAATTCACACCTTCCAGACAAGGCTCACACCTTCCATACAGAGCTCACACCTTCCAGACAGAGCTCACACTTTCCATACTTAGCCCTCAATATCCAACAAATTGATTACCATTATACCTTGTTCCAGGTCCATGTTTCTTTCAATGATACTGCCTTGTTGCCTTCTTCTAGTAGGGACCATGAAGATAACACATGCACAACTACGTGACAAAACAAAACAAAACAAAAAGGGCACAAGTGTATGAAAGATGTATGAACAAAGTACCAGTACAGTTCAAAGGAGTCCTAGGATGGTCATTTTTTTGGGGGGGAAATAAGAGAGCATTTCCTGGAAGAAAGCTCTGCCAACCACATGGTATATTAGTTAGAACAGTAACCAGGAGTCAAGAAGACCTGTGTTAAAATCCATTCTATATGATCCTGGTAAAGTCATTTAACTGCTGTCTTCATCAATTTCCTTACCTGTAAAATGGGGATAATAATAATACCTACCTCCCAGGTTGTTGTGAAGATCAAATGAGTCAATATTTTTTTAAAGCACTTAGCACAGTGCTGAGCACTACATGTTAGTGATGATGATGGTAATGAAGAGGAAGAGAGAGGGGCCTTTGACTTGGCCTTGCAAGAAATAAATTGTATCTGTCTTAGTAGAGTCTTAATGTTTTAAAATAGGATGAATTAAGAAAAAATGTTACCTACATTTTCCACTTGTGTCCCTCTGCAAAACCACCCCTTATAGAAATAATATATTTTTTTATGTGTTTGTTTGTTTTGGAGGGGGGAAAGGCAGAGCAATTGGGGTTAGGTGACTTGCCTAAGGTCACATGGCTAGTAAGTGTTAAGTGTCTGAGGCTGAATTTGAACTCAGGTCCTCCTGACTCCAGGGCTGGTGTTCTATTCATTGAGCCACCTGGCTGCCCCAAAATAATATATTTAAAGAAGCAGAAAAAAATTCGTGCAAATTTAACCAACATATTGAAATAAACTGATATTACATGCAATGTTTCCAAACACATACTTGCCTGCCTTTGCAGTCACATGGGTGTGGGATGGGGAAGGAGATATTTTCTCATATCTCTTCTTTGGGGCCAAATTTACTCATTTTAATTCCACAGAATTAAATTTCCAATTTTTTATTGCTTTCATTTACATTATTGTAGTTGTTTTGTATGTTCTAGTTCAGTTTGCTTTACTTTAATTCATATATATATATAATCTTGATACTTCTTCCTAATCATCATTTCTTACATTAATGGTAATTATTTCTTTAGTGTGTGTTGTAATGTAATAATAAATGCTTAAATAAACATTTGATGTTTATATCCACATAGGATGTCTAAACATATAGGCCAGTAACTTCAAGGGAGGCATTGAGAGAGATCACCAAAATCTTGCCTAACCCTCTCCAAGGGAAATTGTGATTACTACCTTCAAGGGAGCAGAAGGATCACAGGGCCTGGCTACTTTGCTTTCCTCTAAAAGAGGTGTACAGAGCTAGAACTGTATCTTTTTGCTGTCCTAAATATTGCTCTTCTAAGAGCACGATTGATTCAGAAGTAAGACTCTTAAGAGATTCAGAACAAAACTGATTCCCTAATTGATCTCAAGGTCAGAGGGTTGCCTTTAGTTTACATTCACCAACTTAGCACCTTCCTATGGAAAACTGGTTACACAAAAGATGATCACAAGCAACTAGTCATCTTTGTCAAAGAAAGTAGCAAATTAGATAAGTTGTACTTATTATATTAAAACCACACAAAAGTAAATGAATTCTTCAACTGGGAGTGGGATAAGATCTTAACTCATACTAAAGAACCTGTGACAAATGAAAAACCCAAGAGATAGAGTTTCTGTGTAATTAATAATTCAATTTATTTTCTGGGCTAGCTAAGTGGCCAGTGGTTTCTCTCAGTAAACCAAAGGACCTCAATGGAGATACTCAATGCCTTAAATACCCTTTTAAAAGATGATACTCCTCATAAGTGAGAATCAACCCCAGTCGGTGGACATTTAATAAGGAGGTGGGCTAGGAATCTTTAGCTCCTTCTGCTGGGAATGTGGCTTAATCATGACACATGGTACCTCTAGCAATCTGGACAGGGGAATCCATTTCCTTCTAGACTACTCTGATATGTTTTCTTCTTCATGAGCTGGGTCACCCTAAATTCTAATGGAGGGTTACAAGGACAGGGGCTCATTTCCTGAGGGCAAGAACTCACCAAGGCTGGATTCTGTTTATACTTTAAACAGAAGTAAGTTGTCCTAGTTGGATTAGGTCAAGCACAAGATAGAGGAGCATGTTCCCAGATAGGGCAATCTCATCAGTCAGTCATGTCTTTCAGAGACAGACTGACCTTCTTTCTGGGCCCTAAATGAGGAAATGAAGGAGAAAAAGCCTCAATTCTAATTTAATAATTGGTTCTTAATATAAAAGCAAAATAATTATTTCTCTCAAAAGAGAATTATCTCATCAAGGAACTTTCATCAGTCTTTATGGCTACAGTAGTTGAAAGTCAAATTACATGAGAGAGCTTTTCTTACTTGTCTGTGGTTCCAAGGGTTCTGTCCACCATTCAAAAGTCCATGGCTCACCTATTTGTCTGTAGATTCATCTCTCTCAAGTTCCTCCATTGAAGTATATGTCCCATAAACTAAGATAAATCCTTTATTCATGCATATACCTTCAGTCAATCAGGAATCATGACCTTTTATCACATAAGTAGTATAGCACCTCCTGGGAACCACTCATTGAGTGAGCAGTGGTGTTATATAAATAAGGTCTGTGTGTATACATACATACATGTGTGTATATATACACAAATGTATACATATGCATACACATATAAATACATGTATGTACTTATGTACATATATGCTTACACATACTATAACCCACATATATATGTATATATGGCATTTATATGTATTATATTTTCTTTGAATATATGTATGTGTAAATAACATAATTTTTATCCATCCATCCATCCATCTATCTATCTATCTATCTATCTATCTATCTATCTATCTATCTATCATCTATCTATCATCTTCATTTGAGTTCAACTTAGCTGTATAGTTGTTGTTTCAACTACAGCAGTTTGTATGCCCCTTGAAGGCAAGGCTTGATCCATTTTTTAAAATTTGAATCCTCAACAACCGTAATGGTCCTCTGCTGGGCTAGCCCAGACCCTAGATGCTAAATAACTTCTACAAATTGAATTTAATTCATTGATTGATTCCTGAGTTAGCTCTTTTATTTCTGCCATTCATAACCTCTTTTCTCCCTTTTCAGCTGCTGAATCCACATCTCCTCTAAAATCCTTTTTTCTATAATTTAGAATACATTGACTGAGTGAAGACTTAGCTGACGCTTTTTGAAAGGTTAGCCACCTTTGTTATGGACAGATACTTGTAGTACAGTGGAGGCATGAGAGATGGAACATCTGGGATTTACAATTAGACATACTCTATTTGGAGACAGCTAAATAGTGCAATTTATAGAGTGATGGGCAAGGTGAAAGTTCTGGAGTGAGGAAGAACTGAGTTCAAATTCTGCCTCAAACAGTGACTGGGTAGGTCACTCACCCTCTCAGCCTAAGTTTCTTCATCTGTAAAATGGGGATAATAATAGCATATGCCTCCCAAGGCTGTTTTGAGACTCAGACAAGACTACATATGCAAAGTGTTTTTTAAACCGAAAAATATTATGTAAATGCTAGCTAGCTGCTCACACAGCTATACTCTCAAAGTAAACATGCTTGTCATTGCTACTTTAGAGAAGGATAAAAATATATCCCTGGCCCCACATTACTGAGATGCCATAGGATGTTGGGTTTGGGGTCAAATCATCTAAGTTTCAAAGTCAGTTTTGCCAGTCACTACTGATGGGACCTTAACTTGAAGATGTCACCTAACCTTCACAGCAAATTACATCACCTTATCTGACCTAAACTGACCTCTGAGGTCCCTTCCAACTTGGTATCTATTATCAATTACAGGGATCCAAAAATTCACAGAAAAGATACTCTCATCTATTATAGATCCAGCACAAATTTCTAATGTGGGCATTTACCCCTCCCCTTCCCCAAGGCCACTGTTAATTCTAATGGACAGTTTACTGTGCAGAGTTCTCCTTTATGAACAGTATGCCTTGTATATGCCCCTCCCCTCTTCCATTCCTCTCTTTTTACTCCCCAATATACACATGAAAACAGGTGTTGAAACAGTGTCAAATGAGACACTAGCTCACTGACTGAGTTAAGAGCTGCCCTTGGCCATTTCCATCTATTCTTAAGCATCACAAACAATGGAGAGACAAAAAATAGCATTAAAATATGCTGGAATGGCTTCTTCCTACTTTAATCACTGTTGCTTGTTCTATCCCTATGCTGTTTGATTGTACTTATACAATGAGGCTATTTGAATGAAGGGCACAATTGTAGACATCTAAAAAATGAACAAACAGATGAATTGCCTCACTTAGCTCTACAGCAGATTATGCCTGGCATTGGAAGCTCAGTTCTCACAGGAAGTAAATGAAATGTTGTCATCTGAGGACATAAAAATCAAGAATGGGCCTTGATACCTCAGCACTCTTCCTTCTGCTCCAGGAAAAGCAACAACTAAAGAACTAGTATGAGCTCTGATTGGGACCTCATGCTGGCTGCTGGGTGGAGATGGATATCTTCTAGCTGTGTGTAAACAAATGAATCCAGTCCATGTCAACAGTGCTTGGGAGGGATTCAAGCTGCTGCAGAGAAGGCATTTCAATTCCCATCCAGCTCCTCTGTTGATGCAGTTATTGTCATTGTAAGTGTTAGTAGAAGTATTGCTATGTCTAATGATATCCCTATTATCATAAAGATGAGGAATTAGTCATACTAACTTTTATTGTTTTTGACTTCCCTAGATCTATGACTTCATCAGTGGGTGGGACAGACTGTAGAAATTCTTGCCAACAGAGGCAGATAGGTAACTTGTTTGTAAGTTTTAGAGTGTCATATTGGGCATCAAGAAATTAAAGGCCTCTGCCATGGTCATACACTTAGGGTGTGTCAAAGATAGAGTTTGAACCAAGTCATCTTCTTTTAATCACTCTGATGGGGTTTAAGCTCTGGGAACCCCCTAGATTCTTCCCACTTGATCTGGAATTCCCAAGAGGCCAAAAGCCTTCAATTATTAACATGAATGAAAATCTGTTACCCTTAAATTAGCCTAGCCTTCCATTGTCTGTTGTCTCCAGGTAGCCTTCAGCTACCTCCCACCCATGATCCTATCAAAATGTCTGTGACCAAATCTGTTTCCCTTAAACTAGCTTAGCCTTCCATTGTCCCTAGCCTCTGACTGTTTCCCACCCTTGATCCCATCAAAATCACAGGCCCCAATCCCATCAAGATCTTCCTAAGACTCCTCCTCAAGAACCTCCCCAAACCTTTCATCTAGACCCCTAGATCTCTCCCACAATTTTTTTGTATGTAAGATCTACCTTGCCTCCATGTAGCAGCTGAGATTCAATCTAGCTCAGATTTAGTCTGTGTCAGATTGTTCTGGCCCACTTTCAATACAAGTGTCACAAATACTTAGGCTCTTTAACAGTCTACCTACTGGGGCAGCTAGGTGGCACAGTGAATAGAGCACTGGCCCTAGAGTCAAGAAGACCCGAGTTCAAAATTGGGCCTCAGACACTTAACACTATCTGTGTGACCTTGGGTACCAATGGCCCTGCCTTCCCCCTCCAAAAAGGCAAGAAAAAAAAGATTTTTTAAAAAAGAGTCTACCTATTATAGTGAATCTTTAATAAACTTGGTTTTACTTTATCCCAGAGAAGGCTTGAGTTGAATTCATTCTGCAGGACTCTGTGTGTTGGTAATTTGGGATCTTGAGCACCCTTAAAGCTCAAACCTCAACAACATTTCTCCACATCTAACCAATTCCAGCTCTAATTACTCTAATTGCAGGGTCCTGATAATGAACTGCCCCACTGTTAAATTGGGGGTTAGCTAGGTGGTACAATAGATAGAGTGCCAGGCCTAGAGTCAGGAAGTTTCATTTTCACAAGTTCAAATCTGTCTAGCTGTGTGACCCTGGGCCAGTCACTTAAGCCTGTTTGCCTCAGTTTCCTCATCTATAAAATGCATTTGAGAAAGAAATGGCCAACTACTCCAGTATCTTTGCCAAGAAAATCCCAAATGGGGTCATGAAGAGTTGAACATGACTGAAATGATTGAACAACAACAGTATTGCCTTTGGCTGGAACTAATCTCACCATATACTGCCTCCAAGCAGCCACTAACTACATGATAGGAGTGAGTAGAATTTCTCGAATATAATGGAATAGCATGAATCAGTTACTGCCTTAGTCTTGTTCCATATGCCTTTAATGGTGTTGAGCATCTCTATGAATGGAGTAGCACAGTGGATAGACAATTAAACCTGGAGTCAGGAAGGCACAAATTCAAATTAGGCCTCAGAAGCTTTCTAGCTGTTTAACCCCTAACAAATGTGACAAATTCTGATGTTCATGCTCTCTAAAATACATTTATTTAATCATAAACTGTAATTCTACCTTCCTCTCTGCCTTGTAATTCCAAAATCTGATCTTTATTCCCAGAGTGACTTCCAATCTCTCCACCACTCAGTTCTTTCCTAGGACATTGTTCTACACTGGTTATACTCTTTTCCTTCCTCAATTTTACTCATTTGCAAACCAGTTCAATCCTGCTGAAAATGTTTTCTTCTCTTGAGTCAATTATCCTTCTGAAGATCTTGTCCTGCCAAGCCTCCATCCTGGATTATCCCCACGATCTGCTGCTTTTACTCTTATATAACATGCTACTGAACAAAGCCAGAGAACACCACAAAACTGTTCTCAGTACACTAAAAATTTGTGTTACATAATTGAGTTGTACTCATTGTAGCAAAGCAATCTGCATAATACTCTTATAATTGACTTACCATAGAAACTTTCCCCAAGCTTTTCATCCCTCCTCAAATCTTTTATGGTTCTCTCAATTCCCATCCTGTCATCCAGTCAGTTGCCTTATACTTCACTGAACAAATTGACGACATTTACTGAGAATTCCCTCTTCGCTGTTACTCATATCACTCAGTTGATTTCTGCCACTTTCTTTTCCTTCATCCTTGCTTCACAAGAAGAGGTGGCCCAGTGAATAGAGCACTGGCCCTAGAGTCAGGAAGACCTGAGTTCAAATCTGGTCTCAGACACTTGGCACACTTCGTAGCTATGTGACCTTAGGCAAGTCACTTAACCCCAATTGCCTTGCTTTCCCCCCTCCAAAAAAAAAAAGAGGTGGCCCTTTTGCTCTCCAAGGCAATTCCAACAATACACACAAATGATCCCATTCCATCCCATTATCTTTAGTAGTAAATCTCCACTAATATCCCTACCTTTGCACTTATCTTCAGTCTCTCCTAGGCTACTATTTCCCTACTATCTATAAATACGATTTACCCTTATCCTTAAAACAAAACAAAACAAAACAAAACAAAACAAAACCTCATTTGGTCTTGCTAGATATTATTTTGTAACACCTCTCCAGTTTCTTACTATACTCCTTGAGAAGACTGTCTTGCAGTTGAGGTCTCCATTGCCTTTCTTCTCTCTCTCTGCAATCTGGTTTACAAATTAATGAGTCAACTGAAACTGTCTCTCAAAATGATATTACTAATGACCTCTTAATCATCAAATCTGATGACCTTTTCTTAATCCTAAACCTTGAGCTCTTTGTAGTCCATTACACAGTCAATAATCCTCTCTTTGATGCTAGTCTCTCTAGATTCTCATCATACTGCCTTTCTTCTGGTTTTCTTCCTGCCTACGTTATCACTTATCAATCTCTGTTGTTGGATCTTCATTCAGATCATGCTGGCTAACTATGTGTGGCCCTCAAAGCTCTGTCCAGGGTCCTCTTCTCTTACACCTTTAGTCCCTTTCACTTAATAGTATCACCATCTCCCAAGGATTCATTTATTGGATTTATTTCATCTTTCAACCCTAATCTCTCTGCTCATCTCTAGGTTTCTATTTCCAACTACTTATTGCACATCTCAAACTAAATGTGCTATTGACATCTTGAATGGTATATAGTCAAAACTGAACATAAAAACTGTCTCCTCAAACACTTTCCCCTTCCTAACTTCCGTGTCTATTAATCTTGAGGGTACTGCCATCCTTCTAGGCTCATTGACCTAGGTGTCATCCTTAGATCCTTATTTTCACCCCCATATCTGTTGCCAAGTTCTGCTATTTCTACTTTCATAATATCTCTCCTTTGACATTGCCACTATCCTGGTACAGGCCTTTATCAATTCATGCCTGGACTAATGCAAGAGCCTATGGCTTTGTCTCCCTGCTTCAAGTTTCTTCTCATTTCAATACATCCTTAACTTAGACTTAGTTTTCAAGCTGATCATCCTAAAATGCACATTTAACCATCTCATTTCTTTGTTTAACTCTAGTGACAGCTGTTGAAGCAATAGATAGAGCACTGGGCCTGGAATTAGGAAGATTTGAGTTCAAATTTGGCCTTAGTCTCTTACTAACTGTCTGGCCTTGAACAAGTCTCTTAACTGCTGTTTGCCTCAGTTTCCTCAACTGTAAAATTGGAATTATAATACCTTCTGCCCAACAGGGTGGTTGTGAAGATCAAATGAGATATTATTTTTAAAAAGTGCTTGGCACAGAGTAGAAGCTCAATAAATGCATATTCCCTTTCCTTCTTTCCCAATTGCTTCTAGGAGCAAATATAGAATATGTTTGGCATTTAAAGTTCTTCATAACCTAGCTCCTTTCTACTTTTCCAGTCTTATTCTGTGATCTGGCGTCACTGGCCTTATTGTTCTTCCTTGCAGAAGACACTGCATCTCCTGACTGGGGATTTTCACTTGCTATCCCCTGTGTCTGGAATTCTCTTGCTCCTTATCTCTGTTTCCTAGATTCCTTGGCTTCCTTCAAGTCATATTTAAAATCCTACCCACTGCAAGGCATCTCTCCTGATCTTTCCTAATGCTTGTATCTTCTCTACTTATCTTCAATTTATACTGAATATAACTTGTTTATACAGAGTTGTTAACATATCTCTCCAATTAGACTTAAACAGGGACTGTCTTTTGTCTTCCTTTGTATCTCCTACCCATTTGGCACACAGTAGACACTTAATAAATTCTCCTTGTTGCTATTGTGTTGTTGATTCTGGGCAATTAACTTAACCCTCATCTGGGGAATTAATTTAATCCTCATCTATCTCAGTATTTTAGTCTGTAAAAAAGGGGACAAGAATAGCACTAATCTCCCAAGCCTAGGATAAAATGAAATATATCTAAAGTGTTTGTCAAACTTTTAAGGATTATTTAATTGCTAGTTATTTATTATTATTTTAATAGAATTTCATCTTTACTCACATTGTTTAAAGCAATTGAGAAGGATTTCCTTAATTGCCTTGCTATCTTTCCTGGGTAGTCAAAACACCCCTTACATGTTCCCATTGACTTCCTCAAATCCACTTTTGCCTCATGGTGTGCAGGAAAAATCATTATTTATGTGGTGGTATGATAACCTTTTAATATATTCATATGTGTATAAAGTCTTTCAAAGGATATTTTCTCAAAAGTATATATATTTTTTTGTCATTTAAGTATTTTTATTTTTTTTTAATTTTATTTTCACAGAATTCCTGGTCCCCAGTTCCTTCTAAATTAGATGTAATAAAAACATACATCAATTTTTTTCCATGGCATACATCTTAGATTCATCTGAAATACTTTCATTCAAAGATACTCTAGTCCCTCTATTGGTACAACTATTTGAAGGTAATGTCTAGAGTTTTATTGGCAATCTAAATGTTTTTTAAAGAGTAATTTTGACCAAGATAATGTTTACCTTATACTCTGGCTTTAAAATCTAACCATTGACTTGTAAGTTGTGACTCAGTTGTATAGGATTCCCTTTCCAGATTTCACAGGCTTAAAGGGCTGGGTGAGTGATTACAAATGAAGGTAGGAGAAGATAACAAGGGATCAGAGGTCCCACATAGGATTATAGATTTAGAGCTGCAAAGGACTTGAAAGGTCATCTAGTGCAATCCTTTCATTTTATAGATGATGAAGCAGTGCCCTTGAGATGTGAGTTGGTGAGCAGTTTCAAGTGTGCAGTTCTCCAACCCTAATGGTAATAAGTATAGAAATCTAGAGAACTGTATATAGTCTTTCTGGGGTGGTGGGATTCATTGGAATTTGAGGAGTCTCCTCTGTACTGATGCCAAGTTTCTTTTCTTCTGGGGCAAATGATTCAGAATTGAAAAAGATTAACTGAAGCTCAGGCTATAGGGACAGGGATATGTTCACTTACTTTAAAAGTATTTCTTGAAATAGAGTGCCAACAGCTATTTATATAATATTCCCCCAGGTAACAAGACATAATACTTTAGTATTTCCTGGAATATCAGAGTAACAGTTCACTTAATTCAATTCAATGAATATTTATTAAGTGTTAACTTAACAAACAAAACTGTGTTAGTTCTTCTCACTTCACTTTGCATTACTTCATATAGGTCTAGCCATATTTTTAAAAATGAAGCCACCCCTTTGTCATTTCTTATAACATCATAGTACTCTGTTACAATCACACGCCATACATTATTCAGCCATTCCTCAAGTGATGAGCATCCTCTCAATTTTTAATTCTTTTACACCACAAAAAGAACAGCTATAAATATTTTTGTACATATCTGAAACTCTTCTCCAGAATGGTTGGGCCAGTTCACAACTCCACCAAAAGTTTATTAGTGAATCTATTTTTTTCCTTATCTCCTCCAGTATTTGTCATTTATGATAAGTGTGAAGTGATACCTCAGAGTTGTTTCAATTTGCATTTCTCTCTTCAATAATTATTTAAAGCATTTTTTTCCACATGACTATAGATAGCTTTGATTTCTTGTTTTGAAAACTGCCTGTTCATATACTTAGACCATTTATCAAGTGGAGAATAGCTCTTATTTTTACAAATTTTACTCCATTCCTCATATATTTGAGAAATGAGACTTTTATTAGAGAAATTTGACAGAATCAAAAAAAATTTCTCAACAGTCTATGGTTACTTTTAGGACTTATATATACAAAAATATTTATAGAATTGTGACATCAAAAAATGGAATTCTAGGGGAAGCTAGTCAATTGGGGAATGGCTAAACAAGTTGTGGCATATGATTGTGATGGAATGCTATGGTGTGATAAGAAATGATAAGGAGGTAATTTCAGAAAAACAAAAGCAAAATACAAATATTACAAGATTTATGTGAACTGATACAAAGAAAAGGGAGCAGAACCAGATCATTGTACACAGAAACAACCATGTTGTCAGCATGATCAGCTGTGAAAGACTTGGCTCCTCTGGTCAACACAATGATTCAAGACAAAATACCAAAGGACTCATGATAAAAAAAAATCCTATTCACTCTAGAGGTAAAAACCGATGAATGCAATGCAAATTCCAGTAAATTTTTTCTTTTCTCCCTTTTTTGGGTAATATGGCTAACATAGAAATATGTTTTACATGATATCATGTGTATAATTGATATAATTTTTACTGCCTTCTCAGTGGATGAGGTAAAGGTGGAGGGAGAGAATTTTGAATTCAAAATATATAAATAAAATATATGAAAAAAGGTTTACTTAGCTGTATTATAGAAAAGATACAAAATTAGGATGTTGAAACATCTGTCTTGTGTACATTTGGTCCATTTTGTGTTATTACAGAAATATGACAGTTCAGCAAGGCAGGGTATGGTGACTACTTCAGTCTTAGGACTTCTACCAAGCCCATTTGGGTGGGCCTTTTTATGCCTTTATGTAACTAGAAAGTTATGTCAATATAACCAGATGCTTTCAGGACATCAATTTGAGCCTTAGGCTCCTGGGTTAATCAAATCCTAGGAACAATTTTGCTGACTTTCAGGGAAACAAACAAACAAACCATCTACAACAAGGGTGGAGAGGAGAAAGGGAGGCCAGATGATGGTACATAGTGACCTCAGTACACACTGTTTTTGCTGGGACTTAAATTAAAAGCAAGGAAGTTTGAAGTACAAATGGCCCATTTCTGCATACTTTATAATTGAGTAGAATCTCTCAGCTGTGTCACTATCTGCATGGCCTTCAGCATACCATTTTAGAATCTAGAATTCCCTGCACTACAATACATACCTCATGAGTAAATATTTATTGGAAGGGCATCCACAAGTTAAGGTATTTCAAAGAAATAAAAGGAAGAGAAAAGAGAAATATAGGATCAGATTCTCATATGGGCTAGGTAAAGGATGGGAACAAGGCTATTGATTTGTAGAGGTCTTACCTTAAGAGAGGACACTAAGAAAAGAAAAGATCATATGCCAAAAGGCTTATATTCTGAAGTAACTAGAGAAAGAAACTAATATTTCTTAAAAAGAAGTGAATGTCATTCACACTAAAAGATGGACTAATTATATGGAGGTTTCTAAACTGCGCTTATCTGGCTTGGAAAAAGGAGGAAAAAATGTAACAAAAAGAATCATGATAAAAGTAGAATCAAAGAATCAGGTTTTGAAGTGGCCAATGAAGGATGGCAAAGCAGAGAGGAGGGGGGTGCTATGGGAAGACTGTCATTTTAGTGCAAGCAAAGGAAACTATACCTCTAGAAATGATTTAAAGTAAAACATGTAACATGATTTGATTGAGGGAAATACATTTTACAATTAAAGACAACTTTGGTTATGAATAAATTAAACATGTCAAGAAAACAGCAGAGAGGAGTTAGAATGGAATAGGAAATAGGATTCTACAGTTTTCTGCTTGTGAGCAGGAGATTTAAAACAAAAAGACATCTACCTGGTTGAAATAAAGTGCTGGAATAAAACATAGTATGCTTCTGTTTATTCTAAAATGCCAGGAGTTGTAATCATTATTTTAGGTGAGGCAACAACAAAAATTGATAGTGTCAAGAGAGACAAAAGGAGAAACTTACATTAAAATTCACCAGACAATTAAAGGAACAATATCATTGAAGACATAACATTGTCAAAGTACTTAAAGGAAAACCTAACCAAAATTCAAAAATAACTTGATAGTAAGATGATTTTAGCATTCCCTTTTCAGAGATTTATAAAGATTGAACAGAAATATGAAAAAAAGTTACAGGTTTGAAACAACTGTTAAAATTAGATTTTATAATTCTAAGCCAATTATTGAATGAGGAAAGAGAATGCTTTTTTTTTAAAGTATCACATAACACCTTTAAATATTGCTTTCTTTGTTAGACCTAAAGACTCATAAACCTATGAAGAAAGGTAGAAATATGAGACTTGAAAAATAGATCCAGGAGAGATACTCTAAGAATTGTTGGTCTACCTGAAAGTCATGTTGAATAAAAGAGCCTGGACAACATCTTCCAAGAAATCATCAAGGAAAATTGACCTGAGTTCCTACAACCAGAGGATAAAATAGTCATAGAAAGAATCCACCAAACACCTCCTGAGACCCTAAACTGAAAATGCTGAGGAATATTATAGCCAAATTTCAAAATTATCAGATCAAGAAGAAAATACTACAAGGAATCAGAAGGAAACAATTCAAATATCATGGAACTACAGTTAGGATTACACAGCACATTGCAGCTTCTACATTAAAAGATTATAGGGCAGGGCGACTAGGTGGCACAGTGAATAGAGCACCGGCCCTGGAGTCAGGAGTATCTGAGTTCAAATCTGGCCTCAGACACTTAACACAAAAAACTAGCCATGTGACCTTGGGCAAGTCACTTAACTCCAACTGCCCTGCAAAAAAAAAGCAAAAAAAAAAGATTATAGGGCTTGGAATATGATATTACATAAAGTAAAGGAGCTTGGATTACAATAAAGGATCAACCACCAAGCAAAATTGAACATAATCTTTCAGACAAGGAGATGGATATTCAATGAAATAGAGAACTTCCAGATCTTCCTGATGAAAAGACCAGAGTTCAATGGAAAATTTGATCTTCAAACATAAGCAGAAAAAGGAAACAACAAAAACAAAAAACATGTTATTCAATAAGGGTAAATTGTTTACATCCCTATATGGGAATATGACACTTATAAATCTTGAGGATTGTATCTTTATTATGACATTTAAGGGGATATACATAAACAGAGTGTGTAGGTATAAATGAACTGATGTGATGATAAAAAATATCTAATGAATAATGAATAATGGGAGAAGAAGAAAGAAGAAGGCAAGAAAGGGTAAATTATATAATACGAGGAGGCACAAAAATATATTACAGTAGAGGGAAAGAAGGGAAGGAGATGAGGGTTGTTTGAACTTTACTCTCATCAGATTTGGTTCAGGAAGGGAGTAATATACTCAGTTAAGTTAAAAATCTAACTTTCCCTATAGGCAGTAGGAGGGGAAAGGGGAAAGAAAATGGAGGGGATGGTTAGAAGGGAGGGAAGATGTAGTGAGGGAAAAGGGAAAGAAAAGGGAGAGAAAGCAAGGAAGATTAAGAGAGGTGGTGGTTAAAGCAGAACTTTTTTCAAAAGGGTAAAGGAGAAGGGAGAAATAAAAGCACAAATAGGGTGGGGAATGGAAATAGGATGAAGAGAAAGACACAGATAATAATCATAACTGTGAATAAGAATAGGGTGAACTCTCCCATAAAATGGAAGTGGAGAGCAGAATGGATTAAAAACCATAATCCTACAATACGTTGCTTACAAGAAACACATTTGAAACAGGGAGATGCACACAGGGTAAAGGTAAAAGGCTAGAGTAGAATATATTATGCTTCAGCTGAAGTAAAAAAATTAGGAATAACAATCCTAATCTTAGACAAAGCAAAAGCAAAAACAAATCTAATTAAGAGAGATAAGGACAGTAACTACATCCTGCTAAAAGGCACATAGACAATGAAGTAATATCATTACTAAACATATATGCATCAAGTGGTATAGCATCCAGATTCTTGGAGAAGTTAAGGGAGTTACAGGAAGAAATAGACAACAGAACTATGTTAATGGGGAACCTCAACCTCTCCCTCTCTGAACTAGATAAATCTAACCTCAAAATAAATGAGAAAGAAGTAAAGGAGGTGAACAGAATTTTAGAAAATGCATGGTAGATCTCTCGAGAAAATTGAATGGGAATAGAAAGGAATATACCTTTTTCTCAGTGTTATATGGCACCTACACAAAAACTGATCTTGTGCTAGGGCATAAAAATCTCACAATCCAATATAGAAAGGAAGAAATTTTAAATCCATCCTTTTCAAGTTACGATACAATAAAAAATTATATGAAATAAGGGGCCATGGAAAGATGGACTAAAAATTAATTGAAAACTAAATATTCTAATCCTAAAGAATGAGTGTGTAAGAGGGGCAGAGTCAAGATGGCAGTGTAGAAGCAGAAAAGTTTTGCAGCTCCCACACAGCCACCTTAAATATCCATAAAATATGTTTCTAAACAAATTTTAGGGCTCCAAAACTCACAAAAATACAGAAAACACATCTCTCACTGAAGGCAGCTCAGCAGGTGGGGCTCATCACAGCAGGCTGGGAGCTGAAACCAGCCCAGCCTGAAACTGTGGCCTGGCCCCAGGGCAGTCAGGAGAAGCCGTAGCTGTAGTCTACAGGAGAGTGGATTGGCAGCACCTGTGGCAGTTTCCACATTTATCAAGCCAGAAGAAATAAGGCTAAGAGAAAGGTCAGTGGAATTCTAGCTACATTTGGTGGAGAAAAGCATTCTGGCTGAACTGCACCCGGGGCAAGGAAGCAGCAGAAGTGGCACGAGCTGCATAAGCAGCAGCTGCTTCCAACTCAGCTGCTTCCTACCTCCCAGCCTGAAGATTGCAGGGGGCCCAAAGGTATTGATCAAAGGCCAATGGCTCTTGCATTGAGTGGCCTGGATCTGGATCATGGTCTTGGGTGGTGGTCCTGGGGTGTGCTTTTATATCCCTTATAGCCAAAGGGCTATAAAATTGTGCATACCCTTTAATACAGCAATGCCACTTCAAGGGCTGTATCCTAAAGATCACAAAATGGAAAAAGGGCCCACATATACAACAATATTTGTAGCAGTTCTTTTTGTGTTGGCCATGAACTAGAAATTGAGGGGATTCCCATCAACTGGGGAATAGCTGAACAAGTTATGGTATATGAATGTAATGGAATACTATTGTGCTATAAGAAATGATGAGCAGGAGAACTTCAGAAAAACCAAGAAAGACTAATATGCACTGATGCTGAGTGAAGTGAGCAGAATCAGGGGAACAGTTAACAACCACATTGAAATGACTGACTTTAATAGACTTAATTCTACTCAGCAATGTAAGGACCAAAAACAACTCCAAAAGATTCATGATAGAAAATGCTATTCACATCCAGAGAAATAAATATGGAGTCTGAATGAAGATCAAAGCATACTATTTGCTCACTTTTTTTGGTTTTGTTTAGTTTTTTCTTCCTCATGGTTCCTCCCACTCATTCAAATTCTTCTATACAACATGACTATTGTGAAACTCTGTTTAATAAGAATGAACATGTAGAATCTATATTGGATCAAATGCTGTCTTGGGGAGGGGGATGAGTGGGAGGAGTAGAAAATTTAAAATTTATGGAAATGTATGGTGAAAATTAAAAATAAAGAAATTAATTTGTTTAAAAAAAGGGATTTTAGACTACCTGAAAGCTATGATTGAAAAAATAGCCTAGACATCTTCTTTTAAGAAATTATCAAGGAAATCTGACCTGATATTCTAGTACCAGAGGGTAAATAGAAATTGCAAGACTCCACTGATCACTTCCTGAAAGAAATCCCAAAATGAAAACTTCCAGGAATATTATAATCAAATTCCAGATTCCTTCCAGATCAAGGAGAAAATACTATAAGAAGCCAAAAATAAACAGTTCAAATATTGTGGAGTCACAATCAGGCTAACATAAGATTTAGCAGTTTAATTAGAATATGATATTCCAGAAGGCAAAGGAGCTGATATTTCAACCAACAATCACTTACCCAGCAAAAGTACATATAATTCTTTTGGTGGGGGGGGGGAAATAATGGATATTCACTGAAATAGAGGACTTTCAAGCATTCTTGATGAAAAGACCAGAGTTGAATAGACCATTTAACTTTCAAATACTAGACTCAAAAGCAGCATTAAAAGGTAAAAAGGAAAGAGAGATCATAAGGGATTTGATAAGGTGAAACTGTTTATATTCCTACATGGGAAAAAGATATTTATAGCTCCTAAAAACTTTCTCATTATTAGGGCAGTTAGAAACAATGATGTGAGTTGAATGGAATGATATGAATATAGGAAAAATAAAATTAAGGGATGAGAAAGAAGAACACACTGGGAAAAGGATAAAGGGAGAGGCCGAATGAGATAACCTAGCCAACATAAAAGAGGCCTGAGAGAGATTTTACACAATAGGGGGAAAATGAGGGAAGTGGGGAGGGGAGTATGTGAACCTTACTTTCATTGGAATTCCCTCAGAGAGGGAATAATATACACATTCAATTGAGTGTAGAAATCTTTCTTACCATAAGGAAAGTAGGGAGAGCCCGGGATTAAAAAAAGGGGAGTCAGGGACTGATAGAAGTGAGAGCAATTTGGGGGAGATAAAAGAAGCAAAACACTTTGGAGAATGGACAGGGACAGAGAGAGAGAGAAAGAGAGAGAGAGAGAGAGAGAGAGAGAGAGAGAGAGAGAGAGAGAGAGAGAGATGGGGAAAATAGGATGGAGGGAAATACATAGTTGATCATTACTGTAGAATGATCTACATACATACATAGAATGTAGAAAAACATTTTTTACAGTGAATTTCTCTGATAAAGACTTCATTTTTCAAACATGTAGAAAACTGAGTCAAATTTTATAGAAATAAGAGCCCCTTCTCAATTGATAAATGGTCAAAGATATGAACAGGCAGTTTTCAGACAAAATAACCAAAGCTATCTATAGTCATATGAAAAAAAATTGCTCTAAATCACTACTGATCAGAAAAATGCAAATTAAAACAACTCTGAGCCACTACCTCATACCTGTCAGATTGCCTGATATGACAGAAACAGAAAATGACAAATGTTAGAGGGGATATGGGAAAATTAAAACACTAAGGTACTATTGGTGAAGTTATATACTCATTCTATCATTCTGGAGAGCAACTTGGAACTATGCCTAAAGGGCTATAAAACCATGCATACCCTTTGACCAAGCAATAACACTACTAGGTCTATATCCTAAAGAGATAAAAAATGGAAAGGAAAGGGTCTTATGTATACAAAAATGTTTATAGTAGCTCTTTTAGTATTGGCAAAGAATTAGAAATTGAGGTGATATCCATCAATTGGGGAATATCTGAACAAGTTGTTGTTTATGATTGTGATGAAATACTAATGTGCTTTAAGAAATAATGATTAGGATGCTCTCAAGGAAGACAATTAAAAGACTGAAATGAACTAATGCAAAGTGAAATAAGCAGAATCAGGAGAACACTGTACACAATAACAATATTGTATGATGATCTACTATGAATAGCTTAGCTATTCTCAGCAATACAACCATCTAAAACAAGTCTATAGGACTTAAGATGGAAAGGTGCTGTCCATCTCCAGAGAAAGAACTGGTAGAGTCTAAATGCAGATCAAAGATACTTTTCTCTACTTTCTTTTTATCTTTTTTGTCAGTTTTTTTCCCCACAGAATGACTTACATGGAAATGTGTTTTGCAAGACTGCACATGTATAATGTATGTCAAGTTGCTTGCCTTTTTATTTGGGGTATAGAGAGGAGGGAGAGAATTTGGAACTCAAAGTTTGAAAAAAAAGAATGTTAAAATTGTTTTTACATGTAAATGGTAAATAAAATATTAAATAAGAGTTTGAAGTAAGAAAAAAATAGAAAAATTTCTGTTAGAGAAATAACAGGAGACCTTAATAATTAGAAGGGTATTCACTGTTCCTGCTTTTCTGCAATGATATGATAAAAATGACATTATTAGCTAATCTGATAGATTTAATGTAGCATCAGTAAGACTACCAAGGAGTTAGAGAACACTGTATATTATCATCATCGTTGTCGTCATCATCATCATCATCATCATCATCATCATCTAGCATTTACATAGCACTTACTATGGGACAATTCATAATTATATGAGACATTTTATAATTTTGATCCTCAAAAATATCTTAGAAGGTAGGTGTTATTATTATGCCCATTTTTTGGATAAGGAAAGTGAGGCAGGTACAGGAATAGTTTTTTGCCTAGGGTCACACAAGTAGTAAATGTCTGTGACCAGATTTGAACTCTGGTCTTCCTGACTCACCACCTAGCATTGGTCCATAATACAGCCTCCCCTCATCCCCAGTACCACATCTCTGATAATTCAACCCACCACTGATCAATACCCTCTCTTGTTACCCTTTTTTCTATATTTGCCTGCCCATGCCCTCCTAATCCTCCTGGTGCGTGCCAGTTGGCTCCAGAGGTTACATCTCTGGATCCTCTCCTCCCACTAGGACTAGTAGAGTTTTCAAGCACTAAATCCCCCAGACTTCATCCAGTGTAAGGTCCTCCTCTCCTTTTACCACCCATCTTTCTTTTCTCATAGGAATCTTCACCAATGGAACCCCTCCCACCTCCAAAGTAAGGCCTCTTTGCTTTCTCTTTTCCTCCTTCTCCTCCTCCTCCTCTTCTATTTCCTCCTCCTCCTCCCATATTCTCTTTGATTGCTAGCCCTTGATGTGACCTGGGGGTATCATTCATTCTTCTTTATCCCCCTACTCCATTCCCCCCTTTTATTTACCATCCCATGTTGTAATGTGGTCCCAGGAAAGAAGTATCTACCTGTAGGAAGGATGTTGTCAGGTTCTGACCATCATTCCCTGTCTGCCTCTTCACTGTTACCTTTACCAGATTTTCGCCTTCACCCCAGTATCCTTGGTACATTTAGGAAGAAGTCTCTTATTGGTCTCTCCTTTTTCTCTGTTAACATTACTGTCTTTGCCTGTTGCATTAATTCATTCCTCTTGCATTTCAGTGGTTTGGGGTGTGCAAGAGGCAAATTATCTCTTCAATTTTGGTTTTCTTTTTTTTTCTTTTTTTTTTTCCTTTTTGCTGTTTGGAGGGCAGTTGGGGTTAAGTGACTTGCCCAAGGTCACACAGCTAGTTTTTGAGTTAAGTGTCTGAGGCTGGATTTGAACTCAGGTCCTCCTGACCCCAGGGCCAATGCTCTATTCACTGTGCCACCTAGCCGCCCCTTGGTTTTCTTTCTAAAAATGTTTTAAATTCTTCTTTATTCTTGAATGTTCATTGATTGTACAGTATGGTTAAGTTCAGATTTGCAGGACAGGTCACTCTGTACTGTATCCTGAACTCCATTTTCCTTTAGGACACACAATTCCATTCCCTCCTTTATTTTTGTGGGTGCAGAATAGTCTTGCATTATTCAAATGTCCTTTCTTTTGTATTTAACGCCTTTCACTCAGTGGCTTTCTGAACTTGTTTTTGAATTGAATTGTTAAATTTAACCACTATGTGTTTGCAGTGTTGAAGTTTTTTCTGGAGGTTGTTTGTGAATCCTTTCAGTTGGAATTTCATTTACTATGTTTAGAAGTTCTAGGCAGTTCTTGTCTGTTATTTCCTTCATTATAATGTTGATGTTTTGTCCTGTCATGTTCTTCTGGGAGACATATGATCCTTAACTTGTTTCTGTGAATACTTTTAGTTCAGTATGTTTTATTTACACATCGAGCATGTCTTCTTTTGATGTTACTGTTTTTTGCTTCTCTTCTTCTAGGTTGTCATTAAGTTCTATATACTTATACCCCCAAACTATTTTCTGTTTTTTTTCCTTTGGTGAGGCTTGCCATTGCAGATTCAAGTTTTTTTCCTTTTCATTATTATTACATTATTTTTGTTTTGTATAAAGTAAATTCTGCACTCATAATTCTCATTTATCTTTTGAGCCACTCAGGAACAGAATGTCTTTGTTCCATATTTTCCTACAATTCCATAGGGTACTGTGTGTGTCTCAAGTGTTGGATCATTTTCCTTCTTATTTTTTTTTTGTTTGTTATTTATTCATAGATGCCATAGGTGCCATAGAACTCGTTTGCCTGATCTTAGGGAATCTTCCCTTCTATTGTTACTGTGTTTCCTACTGATTTATCTGTTTATGTTCAAGGTTTTTGAGTTCTCTTCTTCCTGAAATCTTTGGTACTTTCAGTATCTCCCCTACTTTATTCCCTTGTCACTCACTTCCTGACTTCCTCCCTCACTCTGATTGCAGTTTCCTTGGGACTGTATTTCAAAATGTCTCAGCTTCCTACTCTGATGGACATTTCAAGGTTTAGCAGCCTAGGTCTCTGCCTCAAGTGATTTTGGGGTGATCTGAACTGCCCCTACTTAGATGCTATGCTCTTCCCTCAGGCTTGTTGGAATGCTATTTTAGACACAAATTAAGTGCCTATTAATTAGGTAATGACTAAATATATTGTAGCGTATGACTGTAGTAGAGCAATGCATATGAAAAATTCAAATGGTCACAGGGAGACTTCCATGAACTAGTGGGGAGCTAGGAAAAAAAGAAAACCATAGACATATAATGACTATAATAAAAAAAGATAGTAGCAATAAAAAGAAAAAAAAATTCATATCAAATACCATATCTAATGTTGGTACCCAATGACTAATATTAGAATACACTTCCTTTCTGTTAATAAATGGGAAACTATAAGATAGAAAACAATAGCAAACATAAATAATATTTATATAAGGTTTGCGAAGTATTTTACATAGATGATCTCTTTTGATCTTCCCAACATCCCTGTGAATTTGATGCTCTTATTATCCCCATTTTCCTCATGAGGAAACCAAAATGGAGAGCATTGAAATGACTCGCCTAGGATCATCAGTCTAGTGGATGTCTGAGGTATGATGTGAATTCACTTCTTTTTTTTTTCTTTTTTCTTTTTGGAGGAGGAAGGCAGGGTAATTGGGGTTTAGTGACTTGTCTAAGGACACACAATTATTAAGTGTTAAGTGTCTGAGGCTAGATTTGAACTCAGCTCCTCCTGACTCCAGGGCTGGTGCTCTATTCACTGTGCCACCTAACTGTCCTGCAAACTCACTTCTTGACTCCAAGTCTAGCATTCTCTCCACTAGAAGAAAATTGCATGTGGTCTCACTACATTATAGGGTTTTTATTACTTTTTAAGAGCAGTTCTATAAAGTGATTCACATAAAATAAAAAGGAATTTATTGGGTTCTGAGGTTAAAACAAAGTAGATCAATTTAAAAAAAGAAAACAAAAAGAAAGGCAGAAAGAAGGGCATTCTCAGTGAAGGGCACAAAACAGATAAAAGCATAGAGATAGAGCAACCCAAGATTCCCACACGGAAGACACTGCTGTTGGGGTGGGGAACCTGTGGCCCTGAGGATGAGCAAAATGGGATTGAAGGGTTTGTTTCTGTTTATAAAACAGGGCAATTTAGTTCCAATTGTGTTCCAGTTTTCTAAGGTTAGTGCTATTTCTATAGAAGTCCTTGTTTTTAGTGATATGTGGCATTCTCTATGGACATTTATTTTATTTTGATGACAACCACAACCTAAGTGGCATGTTAGAAAGGGCACCAGTTCTGAAACAAGCAGAGCATAATTTAAGTTCCTCTCCTGCCACTTGCTACCCAAGTAACCCTGAGTAACTCACTTAAATTCTTCAGGCTTCAGTTTCCTCACCTGTAGAATGAAAAGCTTAGGTGGCGCAGAGAATAGAGCTCCAGCCCTGGAATCAGGAGGACCTGTGTTCAAATCCAGCCTTAGAAACTTGACACACTTACTAGCCCAGTGACCTTGGGCAAGTCACTTAAACCTAATTGCCTTGCCTTCCCCCCTCCAGAAAAAAAAAGAATGAAAGCCTTAGAACTAATGACCTCTAGAGTCCTTTCGGCTCTAACTGTATGATCCTAGGATCTTTTGTAGACATCTTCGTTCTATTAACTTTATGTAAAGAAAATTCCTCTGAAATTCATTGTTCTTGTTATTCAGTTATGTCTGATTCTTCATGACTTCATTTGGGGTTTTCTTGACAAACGTATTGGAGTTGTTTGCCATTTCCTTTTCCAGTTCATTTTACAGATGAGGAAACTGAGGCAAAAAGGGTTGAGTGACTTGTCCAGAGTCACACAGCTCATACATATCTGAGGCTAGATTTGAAGTCAGAAAGATGAGTCTTGGCACTATCATGGTAGAACCCAGCTGCCCAAATTTTGAGATTTGAAATTCACAGACCCAATATTCCTCATAGAATATTAGAGAAAAGTCATTGATCTTAGAGAACATATCTCACATTTTCCCAGACTAGAGGATCAGGTGGGATAAACTGGATACTCTCCAAGTCCTTCTAGTTTAGGTCTTCATGATAGCATGATAATTTTGATATGAATGATCAGAGCACTAGATAAAGTTTCTAAGCAGACTGACTACCGTTTTCATCCTATAAATTCTTCCCCTTATGAATGGAAAAGCAGGACTTTGGCTCCTTGGCATGGAGTAACAGGATTATATAAGCAGGCAGGTGATGAAACACAAGGTAAAGGTGTTATGGACAAGAATTAGGATTCAGAGGGACAGAGGTCATGTGACCGAAATCTCAGAAACCACAGAAGGACTCACAATTAGATTTAGTCATATGATAACAGCAGCTGGCTTCTCCTTGTGGGAATCTTCCCCTGAGTTTATTCCCACTGTTACACAAACAAGGTATTAACTGCAGTGGGAAGTAGCCAGAGGACTTATGGAAAGCACTGATGATCATAACCATTTCCATCTAGACCTGATTCCAAGACTTTTTTAGTCTTCATCTGAGGACTAGTCGCTTTGTAAGTAGCGTTAAGTATTAACTAGGTTTCCTAAACTCTTTGCCTGCTTGCAGAAGGAGTGGTGGTGGGAGATTAAACAAATCAAGCTATAATCTTTGCTAGATCTCTGGGGTCCAGACTGGCCTATGTACTGTCTGGGGGCTTCCTAAATCTAGGAGATATTGTGAACATGCAGATGCATGGTAGATGTTTTGTAATTTAAGATTTTGTTACTGTATTATTTTCATGCAAAGAATTTGTATGCAGTCATTTTGTACAATGTGCATGTATGTTTCCTTGGATAAAATCCACAATCAGTGCTTGGAAGGTCATGAGATTAATTTAATTTTTTATACTGAGGAAATTAACTATATTATGCCATTGACATACAACTAGGAATTGATGGAATATACCAGCTGAGCCCATTGAAGCAAGGTTGGGGAAGAGCAATAAATAGGGAATTAGAGCTTTTTTGATTGGATAAATATTCTACCCACATTAGCCCTATGGGCAGATTAGAGATGGAGCTGGATATAACAGATTACCCAGTCTCTGAGATCCATAGAAATCTGATCACTAGCTGAGCATGAAACACACCCAAGTCAGAATAGTGCCAGAGGCACAGTAAATAGAGAAGTCAAGAAGACTGAAGTTCAAATTCAACATTAGTCCTTTACTACACATGTGACCCTAGGCAAGTTGGCCTCAATTTCCTCAACTGTAAAGTGGGGGTGATAACACCATCTCCCTCCCAGAATTATTATAAGGATCACATCAGATAATATTTGTAAGGAACTTACCACAGTGTGTGGTACATAGTAGGTGCTTATAAACTCTTGTTTCTTTCCTATTGTCTTTTCCGCTAATGGCTAGCCAAATGAAACAAACATAAGAAAACGTGGTGCATATTTCTGGATTATTTGCCCTTTTAAGATTATCTGTGTTTTGTTACTGTCCCTTTCTTGCCACAATAAAGACAACAGGACTGCTAAACTCTGGGGGCAACAAGGCAGTGATAGTCCTGATGACCACATACATTTCTCTAACAGTCAGAAAGTAAAAGCTGGGAGAAAAAGGACTTACTTTCTAGTGTTTATTGGTTGATCCATCATTCAGTGGTTGTAGAGCTAGTTCTCTTTGAAGAACAAAAAGGGAGAGGAAAACATAGACGGGCAACAACAGGTCTGTGGCACAATCTGTACAGGTGCATCTTTGAGGATACTTATAAAGCTTTACTTACACACATTCAGATGTGTCCATGTTGAGTGACAGAATTCTGAGAATCAGATATAGGACCTTGACACCGTAAATGAAATAATTGAAAGTGAATTATTTTTACAGGCTTGCCCAAGATACGAAAGTTTTGTTTGCTGACTTTGACAATGAATTATACGTTTATTACCTGAGGTTTAGTTCCCAGTTAGAGCTGGAGAAGTTCATTACCTGGTTGGATAACAACAGTTTAAGACCATCTCCTAAGGGTTCAATCATTGTACTCTGTGTAGGTGGGTAGCATATCCACACTCATGAATATATCAAAGTACTGAATTATCCATGGGATAGTTGATGTGTTCTTCATTTTCCTGGAGCATCATGGATCTAAAGGCTATTTGGGGAATGATGAACTTGTGCTTTTATGCAAGGCTTAATAAGCTACCAGAGGTAGCATCTATTGCCATTCTTATTGCATTAGTCTAGTAGAGAGGGTCATGCACTTGAAGTGAGAAGACCCAAGTTTTATTTTTTTTTCTGCCACATATTAAATGCATGAACTTGGACAATTCATTTAATCTGTATTAAGCCTCAGTTTTCTCATCTATAAAACTGGGATAATAATTTACATCTTAAACATATCAAAAGACTTTTGAAGATTAGATAAGTAAGGTCTTGGTAGTTTCTGTTTTTATTCTGTTTAGCTATTTGTTTATATTTATTATCTCCCCTCACTAGATTTTTTTTTGGTGGAGGCAGAAACCATTTTGGGGCATCTTTGTGAACCCCTGAGTCTAGCATTAGGTTTAAAAATTTTAGCACTCAATAAGTGTTTATTTAATAAATGAATGAGAAATAAATGAACCAAAATAAATAAGAGCAGTTATCCTCCCTTTATGTCATATAACTTCTCTAGAAGAAGGCGTTCTTAACCTTTTTTGTGTAATGCACACTCTGGCAATCTAGTGAAAGCCTCAGAATGAGGTTTTTACTTGCAGAAAATAGAGTACCTAAGATTACAAAAGAAAATAATTATGTTGAATAGTTATTATTTTTTAAATGCTCATAGAGCCCACATTAAAAACTCCTAATCTAGAGTCACAGAATCTTAGAGTTGGAAGAAAACTCAGTGGCCATCTAGTCTAACATGGTCACAAGAGAATTGGCTCTACAACATAACCAACAAGTGGTCAGCCAGCTTTTGCTTAATAATCTCAAGTAATGGGGAGGAAACCTACCACCTTCCAAGACAGCCCAATATACTTTTGGAAAGCTATAATTGTCAGGAAGTTTTTCGTGACATCAGATGGAAATCTCTCTCTCTGCAAGGTCTACACATGGCTCCTCACTGGCTCCTTGTTCTTGGGCCAAGCAGAACTAGTCAATTTCTTTTCTTCATTATGGCCTTTCTTGCAAAAAACAAAAACAAAAACAAAAGCAAACAAAAAACAAAAAACCAAACCTCTGCAAGTGTTTATCATATGGCAGCTATCAGGCATGGTTCTGTGGCATGAAAAATACTTTATGTTGCTGGAAGGTACCATCTATAGGGACTTTTCCCTTGCTAATATTCCTTTTCTATCTATTTTTCTCTAGGTAGTCTGATGTTGTCGCTCCTGTGCCAGACTATTCTATAGAAGCAAAACAAAAGCAAAAACAAAGACAAAAACAAAGCAAAACAAAAACAGCAGGGAGTTCCCCCTGCTGTACACACTTGTCAGTCTTGTATCCTGTTTTTTATTCTTCTTGCCAATGATTAGGATGTAAGCAAATCACCAAGATGATTTAGCAAATGACAGTATTAGCTTTATAGACATAGTGACATGTATGTTCTTTGCATCTTAAGCTTAATTCTTAATTTTTTACAATTTCATTTTCATGACTAATGTTTGGGAGTTAGGGTCAAAAACTTGTTCTTAAGTTCTTAACAGGTCATTAATTAGCTCTGTAAAGTGATAGATACAAGTAAAGCATCAGCTAATCCGAAGTAAGGAGGGAAAGCACACTCAAGATCACTTTAATTTCATATGCTAAATATTTACTGGGTGTCTGTTTTGTACAAGGCTTTTTCTCAGTGCTGAGAAAGCAAAGGAAGCATGCGACAATTGAAAGGGAACAAAGGAAATCACCAACCAAGAGAGAAAAAGCATAGAAAAAAAAATCTCAAATCCTAGTCCTAAGACTCTAAGCCTTTGGGTAGACCCACATTTAAGGAGCAAAAAGAGGTGATGATCCAACAACAAACAAAGTTAGACTGACAGGAGAATCAGGAGAAAGAGTATTCCCAAAGTGGAAGGGGTATTCAGCAGAATGGTTGTATTTTGATCATCAAAAGCTTCTGACTGGCAAAGGAGGATAAGTACTGAGAATGGACCTCAGGACTTAGCAATTAAAGTTCATTGATAAACTCTGACCAAGTTTGTGCTCGTACCAACTCATAATGACTTAGAAGCCTGATAGTTAAAATTCCAGGGTAAGCATTTTACACCTCAGCAATCAGCAAACACTGCACATCAGGGCTTGATTTAAGAAAAAACCTATACTTAAGAAAATTATGAAGAAAGCATTGATAATACAAATTAAATTTACAAGTGTGTCATGCACATTTCCCCTCCACAGAAAGTTGGTTGCTAAAATTTACCATCACTCCTTTGTGTATACCAGAATAATTTCAGTAGAGTGGTGGAGTCTGGACTGAAGTTGGAGGGGTCAGTGAACTGTGCAGAAGAGGGGGTATTAAGAATAGATTACTTTTTTAAAAAAATAAGCATTTGTCAATAAAAAAAAATAGAGTTATATCACTGTTGCCTAAGGGTAGTGGTGGCAGGGTTAAGTGAGAATTGTTTGTAAGATAGGAAAGACCTGAGCATATTCACAAAATCCTACAAGCCCTGAGTTGGAAAAGATTCAGATGTGTTTTAATTCTACTTGTACCTGAATAAGAAGCTTGTCTATAACCTACATAATGATTGGTCCCAAGACAGCCTATTCTAGCTTTGGAAAGTCCTGATTGTGAGGAAGAATTTCCTTATATCAAATTGAAATCTACCTTTCTTTCACTTCTAAACAGAAGTGTTGCAAATATTTATGTAACCCTTCCTCTCCCCACAACATGCACATGGATCCCCCAGATGAGGCTGATCCTGAAGATACTCTGCATTTGAAAAACTTAAAGCTAGAGCTGAGAGTAGTCTTGAAATCAGAAGACCTGGGGTTATATTTTGGATCTGACACTTTCTAGCTGTGTGCCTGGGGGAAGTACTGGTTTTTCTCTTGACCTTAAGTTTTTCAGTTGTAAAACAGGTGTCACACTAATTGCACTATGTGTCTCACAGGGTTGTTGTAAGGAAGCATGTTTGAATGGAAAAATGTTATAGAAATGCTAAAAAAGAAAAACAAAACCCTGCTATCATCGCTATTGAATTTCTACCAATCGATTTAATAGTTTGTTAGTCAGCTAGAGGACTCAATCTAAAACAAAGATATTTAATGAAATAACACAACAAGGGAAGTGATGAAAAATAATTCCCTCAAAAACCTAGACAGAGCTTCCCACAAATTAGTAGGAAGACTAGATCATGAAGGGAATAAATATGTGTAACAGTGATTCTCTACTTTCCCCCCTACCCCAACCAGTAACATTACATTTCCACCTACTCCCATTAACATTCTCATATACCATTAGAGAATTGAGGGATTCTATCATCTCTATTATTGGCTCAAGCCTCTACTGATTGAGTTGCCCTAATTCTAAGGGTTCATATACTCCAGTTCCATTTAGCTACTTAATAGTTACATTACAAAGGTATATTAATTCAAAGGTAGAGAATGAACCTAAATACACATATTTGACTTCCTCAACACTTAACTGGAAGAATCCTCCCTAAATAGCCTTGGTTTCTGGAGAGGAGAAAAGGATTAATTTTGTAGCCTATTTCAGTTCCTAAATAGCATTGGTCCCTCCAAAGTAAAGGTCCCCTACCCTGGGCTTGTGTCCCAGGGTCCTCACTTTTCAGGGCTTTTGTGTTGGGCTGGTTGTGATTTCTGGTCTAGAATCCTGGGCTCCAAGGTCCCCATGACTCCTGATCCCAAATTAGGGGCTACTCTCCTTGGATCTAGAATTGAAAAAGAAGAAACAAAACAAGACCAAGATCCCAAATTCCATTTCTTAGTGCCATAGGACTTAAGGGGAGGGGCAAGTGGTCCTTCCCCACCCAGCATTCCTACATGGTATTCCTGCTGTGAGTGAACCAATTCTTCTTGCCAATTTGTCACCAGGAAAACTATCTGTGTCTCAATCAGGTAGAATGTGGCAACTAATTCCAGCTATTTGACCAACAAGGGAAAAAATGCCCCTACCCATATAGGACAATATAGAATGTCTTCTGTCACCCATATAGAAGATGCTGTGCTCTTTTGGTTTAAGGCCTAAAGCTGTCTCAATTTCTACCAATAGTGCAAATTCCTATATCTGTCTCTCCAAGGATAACCTGTAAACCTTCCTTTTGTTTAGCTGCACCTTTCTTTTTTCTGTTGATGTAATTTATAGGGAAAATGTCATTGTTGATATAATTCAGTTCTTCTGATAGGATATCAATTTGTTGGTAATTGGTAATCTCACATTTAGAATACCAACCATTCAATTAATATTTATAGGTGGTCTAAAACTATGTAATTCTTAGCACCCTGTGCCTTTCTTTTCTGCCATTCCATTATCATTATCATGGCTGCCAAAGTAAAATTGAGGTTCATAGGACTGAAGACCATTTGTATTTTTCTTTTTTTTATCATGGATTGTTTTGATAAAAAATGTAAGCACCTTGTGATCAGCTTATTGGGCAAAGAAGGTATTTGTGCTTAGCTAGATTTGTCTTTGGACAGCAGATTCATTTTGGAACCAGCACTGTACTCAAAGACTTCCTAACTTGGAAAAGCCTACAAGGTTTTCATTATACTAACAGAACCTTTGAGAATTTGAGTTTAGGGAATGGAGTAGGGAAGCCTTTTGTAGTTATGCCTCTTTTTTCTAAAAGTGCTAAGAAAATAACACTAATGAAAATAATAATACCTTACATTAATATAGTTTCATTTTGGCAAGGAAATGTCATAAACCCCTTTGCCCAAGGATTCTTTGCAAATAGGGTTAAAGAAGAATCCTCCTGGTGCATAGAGACTTTCTTGGCCCTTGTTGCCTTGAGATGGAATTGTCTTTTGCCTCCTCCAGGTGCTTGATATCTGTTTACTTCTTTTGGGCCTCTCAAGTAAGACAGAACTGGGACCCAATAGTAATTTAAAATTAATATTTCTGATTATAGCACTTTAATGAACTAAAAGAACTATGCACCTGTGTGAGTGTCAGATAATTGCCAAGGCATCATACTCAATCTGTATTGTGCTCATCTTGCTGTTCTTAGGAAGATGATTTTTAAAAAAATCCTGATTGACATTATAGGGACTATGGCCAAGGCCTGAAATTAAAATATTAATGTGCTCCAAGAAATGATAGGTCTGTTGAATTTCCAGGGAAGCAGAAATTGAAAAGTCCCAGAAAATCCAGGCAGAAGAGATTATGCCAGAGCAAGACAGATATGGACTATCTCTTTGCCTGTATTTGTATCCCCAGCTCTTAACACAATAATTTATCACCTTTCCTTTTTCATATTTCCACAGCTCCCAATAGGAATTTCAAATTTCTGCACAAACATAGGAAATTTTTTCCTATAAATGTCCTAAATAGATGGAATATTCAAAGTTGCAATTCAGTTTCCATGAAAAAAGTTTTGGTACATTGGGATTAAGTCTTCTGAAAGTTAATTATAGATCCCAAATTCACAATTTAAAAAAAGAAGAAAAATATTCAACATTTTCTGCCTACAGCATCACATTTTCTAACACCCCCTCATTCATTAACAATTTAGCCTTTCCTATTTGTACTTCATAAGTGGTTTCTATCAGCTCTTTTCACCCTCCAAACAAACAATGGCTTCTAAAATAAAAAATATCCTTAAGAGTATAGGGGAAAAGGCCTATTTTTGTTTCTTTTTGATGCAGAGAGAAAAATGGTAATTATCTTCAATATGAACTGAAATGATTTTCTTCTTCAAAATAAGTACACAATACAAAATTAAGTTTAAAAATCTCTCCTTCACAGAATAAAAGGTCTCACAGCATTAACTGAATATCTGTGTAGGTTCACTCCTTTGAAATTTTGTGAGAAAGAGTTCACTGGCAGAGACTCCAACATACACACAAAGGCAGTGTGGCTGTGTGTGCATGTGTGTGATTCTTCACAGAGAAAGCACAGCCACCATTTCTGAACCTGTCAGATTTATGTCATTGTTATCTATCTGTTTTACCATTAACTTTCAGAAGTCTAGGATAATATCTTATTTGAGGTTTCTGTAGAAGAAGCGAGATAGCAAAGAAGGAAGAGACAAATCTTTATTAAATACTTACTCAGTGCCATGTATTGTGTTAAGAGCTGGGGATACAAATACAGGCAAAGAGATGGTCCATACCCTAAAGGAGCTTATATTCTAACAGGAAAGAACACATGAAAGGGAGCTGAAAAGAGAAGGGAGCAGGTGGGGTTGGGGTGGGGGTACCACTACGTGGTACATCTAATAGAGCAATGGTCCTGGAATTAGGAGGACATGAGTTCAAATCCGACCTCAGACACTTGACACTAGCTGTGTGACCTTGGGCAAGTCACTTAATCCCAGTTGTCCTGTCTTTCTCCCCCAACCCCCAAAAAAGAAAGAAAAGGGGGTGGGTGGAGACGGAGAGAGTCAACATGTAATCCTATTCCATTGTTTTCCTATTCTTTGCTATGGACCATAAATATTATTGATCCACAGATAACCAAGCAAAAAGGGGGTGCAAATACTATGTTCATCATTATAAATCAAAAACAGAACAAAAAGAAAGTGGTTTTACATTAGCCATTTCCCTCATTCCCTCATTGCTTACAATGAGCTTGGCTTTTTCTAAGTTCAGCAGACATTATGCATAGCCCCCAGTGTGTGGTAAGAGAGAGCACCTGCTCACCCCTGCCTTAGGGACAAGCCTAGTCATGGGTGGGAGCCAAGGCCATGAGGCACCTGCTTACTCCCCACCCACAACAGAGAAAACTCACAGGACCAAGTATTTGTCATGTTGCTTATATGTATTCTTATTAGGATCAGTGAGGTTGGGGAAACATATTCCATACTCTTGGGTAACAAAAGGACCTTAAAAAAAGGGAGGAAAAAAGAACACGCAACTAGAGTGGCTTTTTTCCACCACTAAAACAAGGCAAAATTCTTCATTACATTTCAAGAGTAGAATGGAAACTTGTTATCCATTACTAGTTTCTCTTCATTATATCAGAAACTTGCTTTTCTCTCAGCTGTTGCTTAGTCGGTTACAGAGACATTGATCCTTACCTAATTGCATTTTGAGTGTCTGCATTTAAATCCAATCAGGCTGTCTGCTTGGCTAATGGCCCGACAAAGATTGCAGAGGGAAAAGGACTTGGAGTGAAGCCGGCTTGGTGTGACAGGAGTCTGGGTGGCCAGGCTCCTTCAAAGCACCTGTGAAGATTTAAACAGCTCCAGCTTCAGTTGGAATACTGACTATGAAATGGAAGAATTTGTCCTGATTTCTGTTCTCCTTTGGAACTTGGCTAGCACTTTGTGCCTTCCCTAAACTTAGGTAGTTTATCCTGCATTACAGTTGTTTGTATGTGTCTCATCTCCCCTACTACATTATAAGCTTTTTGAGGGCAGGAACCATATTTCTCTATCTACCCCTAGGCCTGATATAATGCTCTAAATACAGTAAGTATTTACTTAATATATGTTGACTGACTCGAAGAAAGTTTACTTCAGAGACACCATAGTTGCAAAATAAATGGAACTCTTAAGTGAAATAACAGAGCTTGAAAGGACAGAATAGGTCAAGCCATCTAATCCCCTCATTTTAGTGACCTACCAAAGGCTGAGCAGGTAGGAAGCTACAGGACTTGAATTTGAGCCATCAGATTCTGGAATATCAGTTAAAGGATCATTTTCTTTGAGAGGTGAAATTTTCTTTTCACCTTTAAAATTTCATCTTTAGAAGTCCAATTACTGATAGATATTGAAACATTTATGAAATTAATAGTTTAAGAAGATAACTCTATTCCCTTAGTTAGCTGGAAAGTGCAAAGATAGACTTTGTGAATCATTTGACTAAAGACTAAGGCTAAATTATACTTTCCTTGACAGATTCTGAGTTTTTAGACTAAATGTGGCAAATTTCACCCTGGGAAAACTTTTTTTAAAACCACAACATTATCACTCTCTCAAAATAGTATTTGAGCATGAATATTTCTTCCTAAAGTCATAGGATATTACAGTTGGAGGAGATTTCAGAAAGCATTGACTTCAACCTCTTAATTGTACAGAGAAGGAAGCAGGTTCATAGGGGTCATTTTTATTACCCAAAGTCATATAGCAAATTGACAGCAGAGCTAGGATGAGAACTCAGGCCACCTGACTTGCAGGCCAGGCTTCTTTCCATGACACCCTGATATTGTTGTTTCTGAGGGTCACAGATTTAAAAGGGACCATAGATTCTACAGCCTTCCTTCTAGATGTGTTTGTGGTCTAAAGTAGGATCTATAAGACATGGCCAAACTGGTTCATTCAGCCATATTTTTCAGTCAAATTAATCAATTAGGTTTAAACTTTGTCAGAGTTAGCTACAGACTTTCTCCTCCTAACTTCCATATTTCTTTTGAGGTCCCTACTGTCTTATTAGCTGCTCAGGTTTTCAACCTCAGCAGCTCTCTTCTCCTGTACTCTACTTATTTAGTCAGTTGCCAACTCTTGGTGATTCTACATTCATAACATCTTTTATATCCTTATTTCTGGTCACCTGGAACTAGATTCCTAATCCAGGGCCTCATTACATTTTGACTCCTTACTTATCCCCTCGCTTCATCTCTTTCCCTCTTCAGCAGCAAAAGTGATATTCTTCAAGCCCTCCAGGGACTTTAGGCAGCTTTCTAATGCCATAAATTGTAGAAAAGGTGCCAACCTGCATTGTTAGAGGGAGTTTCCTCATCCAGGAGTTTCCTGTGTCAATAGGTTTAAACTAATAGATTCAAAACTGAAAAGATTTAAGAACTTTGATTAATTTAATGACCAAGTATGATCCCAGAGGACCATAGATGGAGCATGTTAACTTATATCATGTTATGGAGGTGATTGATGCCAAGTGATGATCAAAACATTTTCAATGGAACTTAGATTTGGTTTTAGATGGTGGTAACTTTCTTTTTTTTTTGAGTCATTATTTATTTGTTTTGTTTTGTTTTTTATTTCTAATTAACTTTTGTTTATTTTTAGTTTACATCATTCATTTCCTCAAGATTTTGAGTTACTAGTTTCCTCCCTGTCTTTCCCCTACCCACCACCCCGAAACAACAATCTCACTGTACACTCCCAACCCCAATCTGTTGTCTCCTATATTCTCCCCCATTACCCCTCTGACTTTTTGGTAGGGTAAGATGGCTCTCCCTACCCCAGTACCTGTATATCTTATTTCCCAGTTGCATGTGAATAAATAAGTAAACAAACAAACAAATAAATCAATAGATGGATATATATATAAATATATATATATAAATATATATATATACAAATAATAAAAATATATTTTAAACATTTTATTTTAAAACTTTAACTTCCAGAGTCTTTCCCTTCCTCCCTTGTCACCTACCCACCCCCACTGGGAAGACAAGCAATTCAACACAAGCCG
>CM053594.1:317994462-318007169 GCA_028646575.1 Pseudocheirus occidentalis
CCAATTCAGAGTATATGTCTTTCCCTGCCTAAGCCAAATTCAGTGAGAGTAAGACTGACCCATTCCTGTTCTTCCCCTTCATTATAACAGTTATCCCTTGCCTCTTCTATATGAGAACCCCCATTCTGTCTTACCTCATTACCCTATTCTGAATTTCCTCATCTCTTCTCATTATATTCCTCTCTCACCTTTCAGTTTCACCTGTTAAATATCCTCACTTCCTATTCAATTGATCCTGTGCCCTCTGTCTATGTATATCTGTACACATATATACACAAATGTACATATGTATTTATATGCACATATACCTTCCTATGTAGACATATATGTATGTATACACACACACATATATTTACATTCCCTTCAACTATCCTCATACTGAGAAAAGTTTCATAGGTTACAATGATCATTTTTCCATTTAGACATGTAAATAGTTCAATTTTGATAAATTCCTTATGATTTCTTTTCCCTGTTTACCTTCTCATGCTCCTTGTATTTGAATGTCAAATTCTATATTCAACTCTGGTTTTTTCAACAAGAATTCTTGAAAGTCCTCCACCTCATTGAATGACCATATTTTCCCCTAAAACAGTTTTGCAGGGCAGGTGATTCTTGGTTTTAGTCCTAGCTCCTTTGATCTCAGGAACATCGTATTCCAGGCCCTTCGATCCCTTAATATAAAAGCTGCTAGATCCTGTATTATCCTGATTGTGTTTCCACAATATTCAAATTGTTTCTTCTTGGCTGCTTGTAACATTTTCTCCTTGGTTTGGGAACTCCGGAACCTGGCTATAACATTCCTAGGAGTTATCTTTTGGGATCTTTTTCAAGAGATGATTTGGTGAATTCTTTCAATTTCTATTTTGCCCTCTGGTTATAAAATATCAGGGCAATTGTCCTTGAGAATTTCTTGAAGGATGATTTCTAGGTTCTTTTTTGATCATGGCTTTCAGGTAGGCCAATAATTTTTAAATTGTCTCTCCTGGACCTATTTTCCAGGTCAGTGTTTTATTTTTCAAGGACATATTTCACATTACCTTCTATTTTTTAATTTGTTTGGATCTGTTTAATAGTATCTTGATTTCTCATACAGTCATTAGCTTCCATTTGCTCCACCCTAATTCTGAAGGAACTATTCTCTTCAGTGAGCTTTGGAAATTCTTTTTCCATCTGGCAAATTCAGCTTTTCAAGGCATTCTTCTTCTCATTGGCTTTTTGGGTCTCTTTTGCCATTTGAGTTAGTCTGTTTCTTGAGGTGTTATTTTCTTCAGTCAGGTTGTTGACTCTTTTTTCATGATTTTCTTGCATCATTCTCATTTCTCTTCCCAATTTTTCCTCTACTTCTCCTACTTGATTTTCAAAATCCTTTTTGAACTCCCCCATGGCCTGTAACCAGTTCACATTTTTCTTGGAAGCTTTTGGTGTAGGACTTCTGACTGGGTTGTCTTCCTCCCATTCCACACTTTGAATCTTTTTGTCCCCAGAAAAGGAGTCTAAAGTTAGATTGCTTTGTTTCCTTTGCTTGCTCATGTTGCCAGTCAATTACTTGACTTTTGAGCTCTTTGCCACAGTAGAACTCTGCTTCCAGAGGAGAGAGCTTTGTCCCAAATTGCTGGGGTTTTTGCAGCTACCTGAGCTATTAGGAGGAACAGTCTCTGCAGCTCTCACCAGCTTTAGCTCACTGGTCACACACCTCAGGACCACCACCCTAGACTACAATTCTGATCCAGGCAGGTTAAGGCAAGAGCACTTAGCCTCTGAATGGTCACTTCGCTCCCCTGCAATCTGTAGGCCAGGAGCTCTGAAGCAGCCACATGGAGACATCTGCAGGGCTGCCACTTCCATCACTTCTGGCTCTGGGGGGCAGAGAGCCAGACCTGATCCTCTGTCTCCCCCTAAATCCAGTCTAGTTCCACTGACCTTTTACTTTGTCTTTTGCATTTATGGGTTGATAATTCTGGAAACCACCACAGCTGCTGGTGATCTACTCTCGCAAATGCTCCAGTCCTGGCTGATCCAGACTGCTCTGGGGCTAAAACTGCAGGTTCATGTGGGGCTGGTCTCATCTACCACTGTGCTGAAATGAACTGTTCCTGTCCCCCTACCATGGTGCCTTCAGTGGGAGCTTTGTTTCTCTGTCACTTTGTGGGTTCTGTAACTCTAAAATTTGTTTAGAGTCATATTACTTGAGGTAGTCATGGGTGAGCCATGGAGTTTTCCTGCTTCTATGCCACCATCTTGACTCCGCCTTCTAGATGGTGGTAACTTTCAAGGATACTCTGGAACCATTGATTTAGGAAACTAATTAGGGAACTAATCAGGGCCCAGGCATACATGATTTTAATTTTCATATTTGATTTTGATACTAAACCATGGTAATTAAAAATAAAGTTAGGGATTGATTGGAGAATGACTCAACAGCTTACGGTACATAAATATAATAGAATATTATGAGGTTGTAAAAAGTAATACATAAGAAGAATACAGAGAACAATACAAGAAAACTCAAAGGAGCTGTTGCAAAATGAAGTTAATAGAAGGAAAAACATTAAAAATAAATACAACAATGTAAATGAAAAGAGTAACAAGAAAAAGAAATTTAATGCTAAGTGTAAGAAAGAGAGTTGTTCTGAAATAAGAGATGACAAAATGTATCTTCTTCCCTTTATTGGAAAAAGGAAGCTCTACAATATACTATAAACATCAGTTAATGTGTTGTTAGTATTGTGGAAGTTTTTTCTTTTTCTTTTTCTTTTTCCTTTATTTAAAAAAAATTGGCTAAAAAGGGATTGCTTTTTGAGTAGGAGACAGGAGAAAGACATTTGAAAATGAAAGTGATTTAAATATAAAATAAGTACAGACCTAAATTTAATATAAACATATTTATATATTAGTATTTATGTATAAAATACAAAACAAATGAAGGTAACATAAAGGCTAATAAGATAAATAATATTAAAATGTCAAATTAAAATAAAAACCAGAAAACCTATGTTTTTTTGTAGCATAACCATGTGGTCCAGACAATGGAGGTTTTAAAGGCACTAGTGAATCTATAAAAAAGAATCAGTTGCATTATAAAAAAAACAAGGTCTGTACTAGTATACTGATTTACTTCAAGGGTGTTATTGGGTTGTTTTCATTCGTATCAACTCAGTGAACCACCCTGATTCCAGAGCACTCATGATGCCATGCTACCCATCCCTTGATAGAGGGGTGATAGGCTCATGGTGTGGAATGAGACATATTATCTTAGACATGGACCATGTTAGAATTAGTTTGCATGATTATTCTTATTTGTTACAAGGATTTTGTTTTTGTTTCTCTTTTTTTCTAAGGTGGTGAGAAGGAACAAAAATAGATTTTTCTTAATAACTATATTAATTAATAAATAATAAAATAAATATACTTAATAAAATTAAGGATAGAAAATTACATGAAATTTCATTAGATAAATAAGACATACATGAAATGTGCAAGAGACCAGTGACAGAGAGATCTATAATGCAGTAAATTAGGCTACTGCATTATAGCATATCAGCATAGCATATACTATATGCATATAGTATATCATGATGTACAAAGATTTCCTAAAACATGATTTCTGGATTCTAAATATCCCTTTTCCTTCCTATCCACAACAAATGTGTAGAGGCACATTAATAGTCTCTAAAGTACTGTAATGAGTGCTTTGGATAGTACTACCATAGCTTAACTTATATACAGACAGTTCTCACTCCATGTAAATTCCCATTAGGCAAATTCAACTTTATATAAAGAATTGTGAAAGAAATCCACCTTCCAAAAAAACACCTGTGTTAACTTTACTGTTCTGTATTATGCATTCTCTCTGCTCTGGTTCCTTGACTGCCTCCTCTGGTGTCCCACTCCGACCCCACTCCTCCCAAAAAAACTAAAACAAAAATCCAAATCCCTCCAGGTGGTCATCTTTCTTCTGTGGTATCTGGCCTCCATGTGTCTGCCCACCATTACCCTTATGCTGTAAGGAGGTGAGTGAGTCTGTCCCTGTGGACTGCTCTGCATTTTCTCCTCATTGGCACTGTATCATGCTGACCTCCAATGCACCCTTCTGCTTGGTACTGCTCCTGCCAAGGCAGTCTGTACAGTGCTGAGCCACAGCTTCTCAGCAGCCACTGCTAAGCTGCACAGTTTGAAGCTAGGCTTAATGAGTTTCTTCTGCCCACAATGCCTGCCTTTTGTCTCGCTTTAGCTTACCATAAAGCCTTCACTTGGGTATCCTGCTGTCATGAAGCCTAGAGATGTCAGCAGAGCTGGCTCATAGTTAGTATATGTCTACATTGCTTGATTGATTGGCTTCCTGCCACTTTGTCACTTCGAGTTATAAACTTGTAATTGAGTACAGTGACAATCTTGTCATTGAAGGTTAACTGAGGTTTTGGAGAGACAAATCCACATAGGGTCCATGTCTTAGATTTGTAGAAATGGATGCTTAGCCTGGAAATATTGACACCATACTAAGCATTAGGTTTAATGAAGGCACAGGCTCAAAAGACAGATTTTGTGAGATTGCTTTTTTTTGAGACTAGGATTCCTATATTACAATATCAGATTTATAAGCATATATTCACACCATCTAACTAGTCATTTGTATTAACAAGTCCTGAGTATGTTAAGTGATCTGAGGTATATTGGGCCAGATGATAACACAGGTCTGTTTGAAGTATGCATTCTTCCTCCCCACCCAAAAAAAAAAGATCTCAGGGTCATCAAAGACCACAAGGTGGAATACAAGTTGCTAACATAATTCCATTAATAAGCCAAGCATGCAATGGGCATGTACTTGAAATGGGTTTCAAGATAAATCTTGATTAAGTATCAGCCTAAAGGAATGGGGTGGGAGTATGGAGAAGGGAGGAGGATTACTCACTCCCTAATATGAACTTGGTTTCTTTTAATTTTGCTGTTTTCCTTAAAAGTAGAATACAAAAGAGTTTCAAAGTTCTTAAAAGTCAAATTCAGATAATTTAATCTCAGGTTAACTGAGATTTTATGTTACTTTGTTTAAGTTTGGGAATTCGTAAGACAGAGGTGGAGATGTTGGAGTGGGTTTTGAGAGTCAGTTAAAGATACTACATATCTATATACTAGAAATCAGGGTCTGTGATAAAGGCTAAAACAAGGTTTGTATAGGTAGCTGATATTTTACAGAGAAATTCCAGGCTTAATTTGTCCTTAAAGCAACTACAAGAGATAGTTTTAAAGGGAGGATTTATCTTAAAGATAAAATACTTCCTGATTCTAAGTACCAGGGACAACAAGATCAGGTCCATAAGAACCCCGACTCTGTCATTGTTGTAAAATTCAATCTAATATTAATGAAGATACTTGGGCAGACTCAGCTGATGCAGAATCTTGGTCCAATCCTGGTATTGGAACAGGCCTACATTCTTCTGTCTCTATGCAGTATGAAACTCAGTCTTCTCCTTGGTTCTGGCAAAGTTCTGAAGCCTTTGTAATTTTGATAGTAGAGACCAGGAATTGAAAACAAGCTAAAAAAAAAGGCTGATGAGTCACATGTGGAAAGCCTGGAAGTGACAAACGGTTAAATCTGTTTCAAATCCAATTGGCACTGAATTATAGGTACTGAAATGTAAAATAAGCTTGTCTCTGAAAGAGAGAAATGGAGGTAAGGTGATAGAAGGATGGGACTAAAGGATAATTGGAAGCCAAATTACTGGGTATTTAAGAGGAATTGTGTATTTCTACTTTTTCCTTTCATTTTCCACTTTTTCTATCAAGTAATCCTGCCAACATAGCCTTTGTTGGACAATAGAAGAGAGGAATGAGCTGGAACTCTATTCATGACCCTAGATCCTCCAATTTAGTAGAATCTCTAGTCGTTTTCTCTCACTTCATAATTCTTTGCATGTTGTCTCCCTCATTAAATAGTAAACTTGAGGGCAGAAACAATTTGGTGTTTCTTTGAATTCCCAGTGATTAGCACAGTTCCTGGCATATAATAAACACTTAATAAACAATTGTTCTAAACAACACTTTCTTGGAGTTATTTAATTACAAATAAAAATAACTCATAAAAGTAACTAATGTTTATAACATGATTCAAATTCTGGAAAAAATACTTACATTCATTATCTCATCTGAGCCTTACAACAGCTCTGTAAGGAAGCTATTATTATGCTTATTTTGTAGATGAGAAAATAAAGTATTAAAGAGATCAAATGAGTTGTCCATTATTAAATACCAACTAAGTATAAGAGGAGGGATTTGGACTGAGCCTTCCTGATTCCAAAAGCATTTATTTCTCAGGAAATACTTGTTAGTCCAGATGCAATAAAACACAGTAACATGCTATCCCTCAAGAGGACAATCCCCCCTCCCCCTTTCTCTTTTTTTTATCCCTTACAAGGTAACATCATACTATAGGAACAAACTATGGGGGAAAGAGATATCTGGCAGCTCATACTGATTCCTCTTTCCATGGAATCTCAGGCTGACATAATCTTAGGCTTTATTGACTGGTATAGCATACATCTATACTCTGCTCTACTCAGATTATGTCAGACCACTGTGTTCAGTTTTGGGTACCATCTCAAAGGAAGGCTATTGACACATTCAAAAGTTTCCAGAGGAGGATGACCATGATGGTAAAATCATATCTTATGAGGATCAGTTGAAGGAAATGGAAAGTTTCATATGAAGAAGAGAAGGCTTCAGATGGAGTTGTCTTCACATATTTGAAGGACTGTCCATAGGAGTAATGATTACATTTGTTCTGCTAGTCCCCAGCACAACTCTTTATCAGAGCAGAAGACCCTGTTTCTTGGATGACTGGAGTGGTTGCAAGAGATGAAAATAGTGTCTTAGAATCACTGGTGATTTTACAAGGAGCACGTGATACAATGGAAAGAACCCTGGCCAGATGTCCACTGACTCAGAAGATTTATACTCAAATTAAAATTCCCATTTCTCCCATTTCAATCATTCAATCAGTAAATCAATGCAAATTTATTTATTTTTAATTTTATTATTTTTTCAATTAACAAACATTTTCCCCTCCTCCACTGGAAAAAGAAACAGAAAAACACAACCCTTTAAACAAAGACACAGAGTAAAACAACAAAAATTCCCACACTGGTCATATTGGAAAACGTACATGTGATTTTTCATCTTCAGTCCATTACTTCTCTTTACAAAGTATGTCACATGCTTCATCATGTCTTCTATAATTGTAGTTGGTCATTTCAAGAAGCATTTATTTATTTGTTTGTTTGTTTATTACATTAATTTATTTTTAGTTTTCAACATTTACTTTCACAAGATTTTGAGTTCCACATTTTCTCTCCATCTCTCCCTTCCTCCCACCCCAAGATGATGTGCATTCTGATTACCCCTTATACTAATCTGTCCTCCCTTTTATCGCCCCCCTCCTTTTCTTATCCCCTTCCTTTCTATTTTCCTGTAAAGCAAGATAGATTTCTCTGCCACATTACCTGTATATCTTATTTACCAGTTGCATGTAAAAATAATTTTTAACATTTGTTTTTAAAACTATAAGCTCCACATTCTCTTGCTTCCTCCCTCCCCACTCACCCTGGTTGAGAAGGCAAGCAATTCAAAATAGGCCATACATGTGGTCATGCAAAACACTTCCATAACAGGTAGGTTGTGAAAGACTAACTATATTTCCCTCCATCCTATTCAGTCCCCCATTTATTCTATCCTCTCCTTTGACCCTGTCCCTGCTCAAAAGATTTTGCTTCTGATTACCCCTCCCATTTGTCCTCCCTCTGATAACATTATCCCCTTTCTTATCCCCTTCCTCCCTACTTTCCTGTAGGGTAAGATATATTTTCATACCCAATTGAGTGTGTATGTCATTCCTTCCTAAATCCAAATCTGATGAGAGTAAAGTTCACTCGTTCCCTCTCACTTCTGCCCTCCTCTCCTCCATTGTAAAAGTTTTTTATTGCCTCTTTTACATGAGATAAATAACCCATTCTTTCTTTCCCTTTCTCCTTCTCTCCATACATTCCTCTCTCTCTCACCCTTAATTTTATTTTTACATATCATCTCTTCATATTCAGCTCACCCTATCTTCTCTGTCTTTTTCTGTATCTATATCTGTATCTGTATCTATAATCAATCTATCAGTCTATCAATCTATCTATCTATCTATCTATCTATCTATCTATCTATGTATCAATCAATCAATCTATCTGTCTGTCTGTCTACCTATCTATTCCCTCCAACTACCCTAATACTGAGAAGGGTCTCATGAGTTACAAATATCATCTTTCCTCATACTAATGTAAATATTTCAACCTTAATAATTCCCTTATGATTTCTCTTTTCTGTTTACCTTTTCATGCTTCTTTTGAATTTTCTATTTAGCTCTGGTCTTTTCATAAGAGTGCTTGAAAGTTCTCTATTTCATTGAATATCCATTTTCCCCTAAAGGATTATAGTCAGTTTTGTTGGGTAGGTGATTCTTGGTTTTAATCCTAGCTTCTCTGATGTTTGGAATATGATATTCTAAGCTCTCCAATCCCTTCATGTAGAAGCTTCTAAATCTTGTGTTATCCTGATCATGTTTCCACAATACTTGAATCATTTCATTCTGGCTTCTTGTGATATTTTCTCCTTTACCTGGGAACTCTGGAATTTGACTACAATATTCCTAGGAGTTTTCCTTTAGGGATTTCTTTAAGGAGGTGAATGGTGGATTCTTTCAGTATCTATGTATTTTCCACTCTGGTTCCAGAATATCAGGGCAGTTTTCCTTGATAATTTCTTCAAATATGATATCTAGGCTCCTTTTTTTGATCATGGCTTTCAGGTAGTCCAATAATTTTAAAAATATCTCTTCTGGACCTATTTTCCACGTCAGTTGTTTTTTTCCAATGAGATATTTCACACTGTCTCTATTTTTCATTCTTTTGGTTCTGTTTTTATAATTTCTTGTTTTCTCATAAAGTCATTAGCTTCCATTTGCTCCATTTTAATTTTTAAGTAATTATTTTATTCAGAGAGCTTTTGGACCTCCTTTTCCATTTGACCAATTCTGCTTTTTAAGGCATTCTCCTCATTGGCTTTTTGAACTTTTTTTGCCATTTGGGTTAGCCTATTTTATTAAGGTGTATTTTTTCCAACATTTTTTTGAGTATACTTTAATGGCTGTTGACTTGTTTTTTCATGATTTTCTTGCATCACTTTCATTTCCCTTCCCATTTTTCCCCTCTACTTCTCTCACTTGATTTTCAAAATCCTTTTGAGCTCTTCCATGGCCTGTGACCAATTCATATTTTTCTTGGAGGCTTGGATGTAGGAGCTTTGACTTTGTTGTTTTCTGGTTGATCTTTGATCTTCCTTGTCACCAAAGTAAGATTGTATAGTCTGCTTTTTTTCTGCTGTTTGCTCATTTTCCATTGAATTTTTAGTTCTTTGTTAAGGCAGGTCTCTGTTTCCACTTTGGAGGGTGTAGTTTCCTAACCTTCAGGACTTTTGTGTAGTTGTTTTCACTGATAGTACCAGGGACCTGTAAAGATTCAGTTTTCCCAAGTTTTATGATCAAAGGAGAGGTGTTTACTCCTATCCTGGTCTTTGAGTGACCCCAAGCACTTTTTTTCTGCCTTGAAACTGTGAGGAAGATTTCCTCTCCACCACTGCCACAAGCTCTGACACACCAGAACTTCTCCTCTCCTCAGGACTGTCACCCAGGACTGAGACCCAGATTGAAACACAGAAAGCAAGAGAATCTTGCCTCAGCACCAGCAAAGAGACCCTGCAATCCCTCTCTGATCATCTGGTTGATAATCAATTACCACACCATCTGTGAACTGACAGCTCTGGAGGCAGTCATTGCCACCTCCACTGCTGTTGCTACTGCCTCCACTAACCCAGGGCTAGTGGCCAGATCACACTCCTCTCCCACTGAGGTCCAACAGACCTCTACTACTGACCTTCCAAGTTGTTTTTGGCACTTGTAGATTAAGAAGCCTGGAAACTACTACATCTGTCAGGAACTCAGTACCCTGAGGTCTGCTCTGGCCCAGTGTGGGTATGGCCCATGCTGGATTATACTTTCTTTCAGACTACTGCAATAGACCTTTCATGAATCCCTTCCAGATTGTTTTGGGCTGAAAATTTGTTTTACTCTGTCATTTTGTGAGCTCTGCTGCTCTAGAATTTGTTTAGATTCATATTTTTTTTTTTGCTTTTTGGAGGGCAGTGGGGGTTAAGTGACTTGCCCAAGGTCACACGGCTAGTTTTTTTTGTGTTAAGTGTCTGAGGCCGGATTTGAACTCAGGTACTCCTGACTCCAGGGCCGGTGCTCTATTCACTGCACTACCTTGCCGCCCCTAGATTCATATTTTTACATGTATTTAGAAGGGTTTGGGGTAGACCTCAAGAAAGTTTCTGCTTTTACTCCATGATCTTGACCTCACCCCAAAGTATTTATTTAAAAAAAATTTCATTTTTAATTTATGTAATAAAACAAGCATTTCCACAACATAGTACAAAAAAGATGATTGCTCGTGAAACTGCAAATCTATTACACAGAACTTGCTATTCCTTTCAAATATACAATAAAATTATTATGGAAATTTTTTTTCATTTTTCATTCCTTCTCCGCTCCCCATCCTAGAGATGGCTGCTATTACACACAAATAGGCATATGTATAAGATATTCATATAAGCCAGGCCCTGATGTCCTGGTAGATAACTAGATGGGAAGAAGCTTGGTTGAAGATCTTTAGCTGAGGTGAGGATTGATTAATTCATCCTACAATCTGGAATATTTTGCTCAGGAAGAGTATTCCCTCACACTGAGTGTTTAGGGGAGGAGATCTCTAGAGATCTGGCTCTGATGAGTTTCTGTTGCAAGCAGTCAGAAGTAGGCAACATGCACGGCATGCCTAAATTATTTCTGTTTACTGGTGTTTGGATGAATGGCTATGTGACTTCAAACAAGTCACTTCATCACTTGGAGTCTCAGTTTTCTCATCTGTATAATGACAGTACTGAATGAGACAACCCCTCCACACACCTAATATCCTACCCAACTCTAACATTTAATGACCTATTACAAAAGAAGTTTAAATAAATGATTAATTCTGAAGAACTGGATATTTCCTTATGTCCCCTCTCCCCCAATGCCTTACATCCTGAGCTCTCAAATACCCATTGAATGAGAACAAATTCAGAAAGGTGATTTGATTATTCAAATCTATTTTTAAGTCTAAAAAAATAATTAAATAATGTTCTTAACTTTGGAACAATGGAAAACTTGTCAATTTGTATCAATAGCCTGTTGGACTTATTTGAATGAGAGAAAACCTAAATTCCAGACTACTGAAAAATATGTGTTGATTTTATTAATTCAGTTACACACAGTAGCTCAAGCTTAGACTAATAAATGATGCTTAGTAGAGGTACTTCAGGGTTCTCCTTTAATAAATAAGGTTGGTCCATATTAAGTCATCATTTATTGTGTTGTAAAGGTGAAAATAACTTATTTATATTATTATAGATCTGGAGATTGAAGGACTTTGAAAGTCATATAATACTACCACCTTATTTTGTTGGTGAATAAACTGAAGCTCATGAAATTTAAGTGACTTGTCTAGGGCTACATGACTAAAAATATCGGAGGAAATATTTGAACCTGGTTCATTTGACACCAGAACCAAAGCTGTCTTTCTCTTTTAATGATTCTAAACCTTGTTCTAGTAGATCTTGTTTGAACTATTTATGTTATGAATTTAGAATTTGCTTATTAAATACAAACTTATGATAGACTAGCAACTAATTGGAAATGAAATGATTTAATCGTAAAGAATGAGTGGGTCAAACGAGAAATTATAGAAACAATCAGCAACTTCATTAAAGAGAATGACAATGATGAGACAACATACCAAAACTTGTGGAATGCAGCAAAGGCAGTTCTTAGGGGAAGTTTTATAACCGTAAATGCATACATGAAAAAATTAGAGAAAATGGAGGTCAATGAATTGGGTACACATTTGAAAAAGCTAGAAAAAGAACAAATTGAAAAACCCCAATTAAATACTAATTTAGAAATAATAAAAACCAAAGGAGAGATTAAAAAAATTAAAATTAAGAAAACTATTGAATTAATAAATAAAACTAAGAGCTGGTTTTATGAAAAAACCAATAAAATTTATAGACCCTTAGTCAATATGATAAAAAATAAAGAAGAAAACCAAATTATGAGTATCAAAAATGAAAAGGTGAATCTACCTCCAATTGAGAGGAAGTTAAAACAATAATTAAGAATTATTTTGCTAAACTGTATGCATATAAATTTGACAATGTTAGTGAAATGGATGAATATTTACAAAAATATAAATTGCCCAGATTAACTGAAGAGGAAGTAAATTACTTAAGTAACCCCATCTCAAAAAAAGAAATAGAACAAGCCATCAGCGAATTCCCTAGGAAAAAACCTCCAGGGCCAGATAAATTTTATGAAACATTTAAAGAACAATTGATTCTAATACTCTACAAACTATTTGGGGAAGTCAGTGAAGAAGGAGTCCTACCAAATTCTTTTTATGACACAAATATGGTACTGATACCTAAATCAGGAAGAGATAAAATGAAGAAAGAAAATTACAGACCAATTTCCCTCATGAATATAGATGCAAAAATTTTAAATAAAATATTAGCAAAAAGACTATAGC
>CM053594.1:318007269-318023347 GCA_028646575.1 Pseudocheirus occidentalis
GGCACAGTGAATAGAGCACCGGCCCTGAAGTCAGGAGTACCTGAGTTCAAATCCGGCCTCAGACACTTAACACGAAAACTAGCCGTGTGACCTTGGGCAAGTCACTTAACCCCAACTGCCCTCCAAAAAGAAAAAAAAAAGAAAAAAAAGTCTATAGCAGTTTATCACAAGAATAATACACTTTGATCAGGTAGGATTTATTCCAGAAATTCAAGGATGGTTTAATATTATGAAAACTATCAGTATAATTGATCATATCAACAATAAAACTAGCAGAAACCACATGATTATCTCTATAGATGCAGAAAAGGCTTTTTGACAAAATACAATATCCATTTCTATTAAAAACACTAGAAAGTATAGGAATAAATAGAGTCTTCCTTAGTGTAGTAGGTAACATCTATTTAAAACCATCAGCAAGTATTATATGTAATGGGGATAAGCTAGTAGAATTTCCAATAAGATAGAGGTGAAACAAGGATGTCCACTATCACTCCTCTTATTCAATCTGGTACTAGAAATATTAGCCTTAGCAATTAGAGAAGAAAAAGAAATCCAATGGATCAAATTAGGCAAAGAAGAGATTACAGTATAACTCTTTGCAGATGATATGATGATATACTTATAGAATCCTAGAGAATCAAGTAAAAATCTACTTGAGACAGTAAATAAATTTGGTAAAGAAGCAGATGGAGTTCACTTTTACCTGGAGAGGCTTATACAAACTGATGCTAAGTGAGAAAAGAAGATCCAGGAGAAATCTGTACACAATCACAAACACAATGTATGTGTGATGACCGACTTTGATTGACTGGAGTCTTCTCAGCAAAGCAGGGTTATAAGACGTCTCCGAAAGACTCATGAATGAGAGAAATGTGTACATTCAGAGAAAGAACTAGAAAGAATAGAGTTTGAATGCAGACTGAAGAGCAGATACCTGCTCTCATTCTTTTTCTTGTTTGGTTTTGTTTCCTCTTTTTCATTGTTCATTCCATCCATTACAATCTTCTTCATAACCTGACTAATGTCTAATGTGAAACTATTTGCAGATCCTATACTTGATTACATGCTGTCATGGGGAGAGGGGGAAGGGGAGAAGATTTGAAAATCAAGGGGTTGTGGAAATGAATCTTGTAAACTAAAAGTAAACAAACAAATTAATAAAGACAACCCCCCCCCCCAATGCAAACTTATGCAAAGGCCCTGTTCAAAGTTTTACAAATTTACTAATTAGTGGAATTTAGATATTGGTGGTTTTACTATGTTAATAATGATCATGGCTAAAAATGGATGCCATTAAAGGCTGCTCTAAGGAAAGCTTTGCCCTCTGGTAAAACTGGTGACCTACATAAAATGCGTTCTTGACCTTGAATCTTTAGAGCATTTCTAAAGAAAGTGGTCCCTTTTTTCCCAGTCCCTAATTGGCACCCTAGAATACGATACTTTCTGGAAAAAGGCCAAGGTCAAAATCTCCACGGAAAATAAAATCTATCATCATTGCTATAAAATACTCACAAAATCAGGGTCAAGATAAATTTAATGGGATATTTGGAAAAAAAATCCATTTCCTGGGGAGGAAGCCTCAGACTCCCTCATGCTGCTTATTGATTGCCTGACATTTAGTCCCCTGTAACTTCGCTTGAATGACTACAGCCATTTCAATCTTAAAATAAAGTGAGTTAAGTATGCTTTGGTGGTGGTGGGGATATGATGATTTTTTAATTAAGCTTTTTTTTTCCACAAAAGAGAAAGGTTTCTCTGAACACCAAAAGCTATAAAGTTGTACCTAAATGTGAAGAGCACTGGTTTGGGTGCTAAGAGAGATGTAAAGTTTAGATAAGAATCATTATTTGGCCTTTTAGAGTTTATATTCATACAAGGTGAGAAGACCCCCAAACAACTACAACATATGCCATTGTACAATTGGATCAAAGTTTTCTGAAGAAAACACTATGGAAGGTCTCAGGAGCAACACTGTCACCAGATGAGAGGATAAGGAAAAATTAAATGGATAGGTGACATTTGAATTGATTTGGCTTAAGATGATGAGAGATACTGAGAATAAAAAGAAATGAAGTCCTTGTTGTTTTCCTGGGTATTTAATTTTATCAGGGATTACAGAATAATGACAGAAGGAGACAAAGGGCCTAGAAATCAAGGACCCTAAACCAAAGTCTAGAGCAGGGATTCTTAAGCACTTTTCTTTTTTGCTTATGTGTCCATTCAGCAGTCTGGGAAAGCCCAAACCCTTCTCTTAATAATATATATTTTTTAATTTTTTGGAGGGCAATTGAGGTAAAGTGACTTGCCCAAGGTCACACGACTAGTTTTTGGGTAGTGTCTGAGGTCAGATTTGAACTCAGGTCCTTTTGACTCCAAGGCCGGTGCTCTATTGTCAGCACCACCTAACTGCCCTTTCTCAATAATATTTTTAAATGTGTAAAATAAACACACAGGGTTACAAAGGATCCTGACCTAAAACACAGTCATAAAAAAGAAAACGTTTATGGATCTCAGGTTAAGGACCCTCCAACTAGGCAATGAAATCACAAGTAGCAAAGTAGGGGCTTTTAATCTGTATTGTGCTGTGGACCCCTTTACTACTCTGTGGAAGCCTATGTACTGCTTCTCAGAATGGAATTTTTAAAATGCATAAAATAAGAAAACCTAAGATTACAAAGGAAACTAATTACGTTGAAATATCATCAATGTTCACTTTTTTTTTAAAGTTCATGAGTGCTAGTGTAAGAAGCTGTGGTCTAGAAGTAAGTCAAAAGGCCTAAAAATCCCGTTTTCTAGACATTACTCAGTTGGGTGTGACCTGACCTTCCAAGACTGACATTGTATCACTCTCCTTTATTCACTCAGAAATATAGTCAAACTGGTCTAATATCTAGGTCCCTCAAGCACACCATTCACCGCCTCTACCTTTGTTCCTTGCTTACACAGTACCCTATACATAGAATATTTATCCTTCCTCCATCTTTCTTAAATATTCTCCATTCATTAAAACTCAATTTAAACATCTCCTCTCCATTATTTTTTTCCTTATCCTCTCATCTGATGGTAGTCTTGCTCCTGAGCCCTCACATAGTGCTTTATTTAGCAACATTTGGTACAATTATGCAACGGTGTATATTGTAGTTGTATGTGAGTCTTGTCCTTTCTTCTTTTCTTTTCCCTGTATTGCTTCATTTTTTCTATTACGTTTTCTATTCCTTAATCTAGATCTCTTTTCTTCTTGCAATCAAGACTCTTAATCTAAATGTTTTCCCTTAAAGAAGCAGAGAAAATGTCATCAAATCATGCATATAAAAATTTGAAAACTATAGTCAGTAGTCCATATTCCAAATATCTGGATACTAAAGAAAGAGATCCCCATTATAACAAATCCTAGAAAATTTACATGCACGGTTCTGTCTTTTAACAAAGCATATAGATATATAGATTAAAATTTTCAGCTTTCATTTCATTTTTCAAGAATGGGTACACAGCAAATGAGGAACCACTTTGAATAATGAACCTGGAGAGTTCTTTTCCTTGGTAGTATCTTAAATGTCCTAGTTGTGTTAGCTGCCATTGTTTTTCCTCATGGGCTGTTCTCTGTGTTTTTCTTAGCACCAAACAGATAAACTTATATGAAATTATTTCATTTACTTCAAAGATGAAAGGTGGTCAGAATCCTCACATTGAGCTTATGAAGATGTGAAGTCGGGTACTCAAAGTAAATGCATACACTGCTAAAGTCAGTGATTATTTTAGAACAGGGTTAATTCTGGCCAGTCCAGAGATTTAGGCTGGGAGTCAGAGTGTAATGAGGCAATCATGGACGTGGAAAATTCAATAAAAAAAAAAATTTCTTGCTTATAAAGCAGAGGGACTAGACCAGTGATTTCATTGGTAGAGGAAACTGTTTAGTGTGGAAACTTCCTCTACTAATACAAGGTCAGTGCCTTCTCTTTGACTTATAGTCTTGGAGAGTAGCCTTGAACATTTAAAGATGTTAAGTGACTTACCCAGTGTTATAAAGTCATGACTTATCAGAGGTGGTATTGGTACCTTGGTTTTCTTTGTTTTGAAACCAATTATATAACGAGTATTTCACACTGCCTCTCAAAAAAGGATAAAAAGGGCTATGATTCCCAAGGTTAACAATATTCTGATAAAAGTACCACTCCCTCTTGTCTCCAAATGTGCTATGGCATAAAGCAGTGCTAGTCAGAAGGCATTCTCATGGTGCAATGATGCAATGAGTATTGTACAAAACTCAAGCCAAAATTTTGTCAAAGATCAGGCAGCGAGGAAATCAAACTTACGATAATCTTAAGAATCTTTCCTGGTTCCTTAAAGGGAAATTAGTCACATAAGCAATTGCCACTCCTACTACAGAAGTTCTTAGATTTTTTTTCCTGGGGAGAATCCTTCACTTTAAAATGAATTATAGTGGAACATTTATTATAAAATCTTCATGAATGGTACCAAATGACTAAAGACTGAATTTAAAAGTTATATTCTCTGACCATTCAAAATCTAACAATACCACAACTTTCCTCAGAAGCTCCCCAAGCCTAACATAGTGAGATAAGGGTATTTATTATAGTGATGGAAAAGGGATCAGCAATGCTTAGATTGGAATTTGACCTGTAACATTCACTAACTCTATGGCCAGAGGCAAGTAAGAGAGCCTTTCTCAGCCTCATTTTCCTCAATTGTACACTGATGATGATAACACTTGTAATAATCATCTTTTGCAATTGTTGTGAGACTCAAATGAAATAGCTGACCTAAATTGCTTTGCAAAACTCAAAGTGTTATATTAAGATCTATTAACATTATTTTCATCATTACAAAAATTTTAGATGTTTAGCTCATCATGTAAGATGCTTCATAACAGTTTTCATTTTATCCATTATTAATATAAACCAGAATATTTTGGGTTGGGGATTATTTTAATTCATCACATTTTTTACTTTAAAAATGTGAGAGTTTTGTTTTTAAACATGATTGTTTTGTCTATGGACATATATATATATATATATATATATATATATATATATATATATATTTTAAATTTGGTGATATGCCACACAATCTGAATTAGCCTCATTAAACCAAACAAATCGAAGATGGTTTCTGCCATATTCACCCTTCTTCTGTACTTGAGATTCGGTTTTTAAAATAGGCTTATAGATAATGGTTTCATTATTAAGAGTCTTGGTTCTTACTACTTTTCCTTTATTTTTTCCCCTTCAAGCTTCCTTCTTTTGTTTAATTATGCACAATGAACATTGGCACAAAACTCATTCCCCCCCCAAATAGAACTAAGAATTTAAACGGATTCCAAGCCTCCCACTCCCCCCACTTTACACTTAATTCATTGAGATAGACCAATAATAAACTAGTTGGACATCATATTATTGATCATATTTAGTGACTGTTTTTAGGTCAATCATAAATCAACTATTAGCAATATATCAACTTTAACTCATATTTTATGATTCACTATTTTGATTATTGAATACTTGCTTATGGATGCTTCTAGGGTATTACCACCTTCTTTGTATAACCTTATGGTTCACTAGAACAGCATTATAAATGCTAGCTTAAACCATTTGGAAATATTATCATATCTATATAACCAGCATTACTCTGTCTTAACTGCAAGCTAAGCTAAGCTAAAAGAAAAATCAACTTTTGACTTTCCTTTAATTAATCAGATAAGGTCAGGCTGAAACATTTCCATCATGTTGAGGTATTTAACATACTTTTTAGAGCTTATATAAATAGGAACTGGCATCTTGTTGCAGACAAAATATATTCATGCTAACAATAAGGCAAACTTCATTCATAGTCACAGATATGCATATCCAGGTATGCCTTATTTTAGTTTCTTTCTTTTTTCCCCATCTGAAGGAGTTGGAAATATATGTTACTTAGGGAGAAGGTAGAAAGGCTAAAATCACTTTCTTCATTTTTATTTGATATTTGTTTGAATTTTTGAAATATTAAAAAAAAAGATTTTTTAAGAAAATCCTCTGGACAGGTTAAAAAAAAACCTGACATAAAAACAAAAAAGTCAACTACACTGATCAAGTCCCATTTATCACCATGGAGCTAGCCTAGACTTCAGTCACCATAAAATTATCTCCACAGAGCTGTAAATATGCTCTTTTGGAAAAAGGAAAAGGGAGACAGGATTTATGGGGGAATTGGATTCCTTGCGTACTGAAGAATTCAGGGCAAAGAGAGTTATGTATAAAAAAAAATCATTTCGCCATTCCCTGCAAAGGCAGAAGTGAAGATTGTAATTAGGGAGATTTTTGAGGAAAAAATGCAGTTACCAGAATTGGGTAGATCTCAGAATCATTGCTGGTTCAAGTCTTACCTTAGTCTTATGATTCTCTAGGATTCCTTGTGATTCCATGTTTTCTCTACAAAATGGGTATTAAACTAGTTAACTCAAAAATAGATTCATTGGTAAAAGATTTTGTAGAATGCAAGGTGTCTGCATTTTTCGAATTCAGTGACTACATCTGACAAAAAACAATTCATTTGCCTGCTACTTACTTCTTATACTTTTTGAGTTTCTCTTCGATTTAGCACATTGCCTGACACATAGTAAATACTTAATAAATGATTGGTGACCTAATTTTTTGACCATTTACTTTTGATCATAGCATCATAAATAGAGAACTGGAAGGGATGGTAGAAGCCCTCTAATCCAAGTTTCTCCTCTCGTAGATTAGAAAACTGAGGTTGAAGTTCCATACAGTAATTGTTAAGGGTGATGTTGGAACCCAGGTCCACAGAGCCAGTCATTTTGGTGCTGCATCACATCTAATGGAAACCTCCAGATTGCATCATATTAGTAATTCCTTTTATCCTCTCTTATTTTATCACTTAACCTTTGGTGCATAAAATGACATTACTTGAAAATTATTTTGTTTAAACTTACCTTTTAATATAATAAAGCCTTGAGGAAACTTAGAACTAAATGTAGTCACTGATTAGGTCAGTTAATTTCCCACAGGCATTGAGGGAAATAAAGAGATATGTATTGAAGGTATGGTAAGAGAGACATTTCTGTTTATTGGTGTGAAATCAGCTTTACAACCCTAGTAAAGATTGAATCAATTCTCCCATTTATAGCTCAGACCCTGAGGACTTCATACTAGCTTAGCCATCTACAATGGTGGCCAAGTGGAAAGTGGCACATAATATTGAAGGCTGCTTGAGGGGAATGGGATAAGGAGAAAAAGATTGGGAAAAGGGATACATATAATTTTTCAGTGTTTGAGAAATAAATTGTAGATTCTCAAGCCAATTTCAATAAATCAAAAAAACCAAACACTTATTAATCATGTGAAACAGCAGATCTCATTGGTCTAGTGGGAAGCAGAAACATTTTCTTTCAGTGAAAGTCCCCTCAGTTCTGGGTTCCCACATAATCCTTGAAAGATTCTAAAGAGAAGGATCAAGTCTTTTTCTCACTATCTCTGGCTCTTTCATTCCCTATCCTTTAGCCTCAGATAACACAGCTTAACCTCTGGTTTAACTCGGGTCTAAGGTCTGGACTTCAATTTGAAGTGTGCATAAGGTAGGGGACATCAATTAATTTTTTTCTCCACACCAAAGAAATGCTTAAACACAAAAGGCATTCAAGTGTACATGGATAAAAGTTAAACACAGTAACTGAAATTAAAGCATATATTATTTGACCCTTCTAATGAATAACCATCTCACCATCACCTCATCTGCTCTGGCCAAACAACTACTTCAAGGTCTTCTGACAAGGTTAGACTTGGCTTAGTCTAACTTCTTCTCAGCTGTAAGCTTCTTCAAAAAAGTTTGAAGCTGTAGGAAGTTCTACCTGTTGTTAGTCAGGTCAGACTGTGGGATCCAGGAGTTCTAATCATTTTGAAATGTGGAACTTTCTCCAAGATAGCACATGTTCTTGCTGCCATGTGTGGGCAGCCACCATAACTGCTCAGAGAGAAGAGCATCTCTTCATTGATCAATTTGCAGAATCCTCTTATCATCAGCAGATGGGAAAAGAAAGAACTAGAAAGCAGAATCTCTCCTGTTAAGGTCTACTAACTCAGGGCTGAATCCTCTGTGACACTTGCCAGATACCATTTGCCACTGTCACAAAGAACCTAATAAAATCTTTCTCTAATGTCAAATCCTTCTGTGCTGACCTATATACATAATATAAATGGCCACTTTGCATGAGTATCTCCTCACATTCATGAGGTTGTTGAAAATGACAAAAATACAGTGTTAAGGGGCTATAAAGAAATGAGTTTATTAATAGTGGAAGTTTGAATTTGTGCAATCTTTTTGGAAAACAATATAGTGATATAAACTAAGAATTAGAAAGCTGTTTACACTACAAGGATTATAATTGAAAGATTTCATTGAAAGAAAGTCCCATTAATACAAAAATATTCAAAGCAACATTATTTGTAATAGCAAAATAATGGAAGCAATTTGTGTAACAGATTGGGAGATGCCTGAACAAATTTTAATTTCTGAATGTAATGGAATATTAATGTGCTACAAAAGTGGTAAATGCATTAGTTTGTTAAAAATGGCAAAGCAAAATGATGAAAACAAAATCAGAACATAAATATATACACTCACTTCATATTGAAAACTTTGTAATAAAAACAACACTAATAACTGGGAAATCAACAGGGCAAAGAAAAATCAGAGGACACAGGAACAAAAAATATTACCTTCTTTTAAAAAATTTAATATTACCATATTTTGAAACAAAATGAAGCAATGAAATTTATAGTTTTAAGTGTGATCATTGAAAACTTACTGGTGGCTTTGGATATTTCTCTATTGATTGTTGTTAATAAGTTAAGAACAAATAATTGTTAAAAAAAATTCTCCTGAAGGCAGCCCCAGATCAGGCAGGATGACACACATGGTTTGGTAACATCAGGGTAACCCTGAGCCTCCTAGTTGTCAGGGCAGAGTGAAGGGCTGGGCCTTGTCTGGAGATGAGGAGGAATCGTACAAAATCACAGTAATATGATTTTGTCCATATAGTCCATGTGACAAGTAGGGAGACTATTGCTCATAATAGGGAATGAAGTGACCATATCCTCAGAGAGTTTTTACATAGGCAGTTATTAAATATAACAGTGAAAAGTGGTGTCTGAGAGGTGTATAACAAATAGTCATCCTGTGGGGAAAGATAACCTTGGACATCAAATAAGCCTTTATCAGTTGAAGCAAAAGTGACATTTACCTGTCATATATCATGGCCTTGTAGAGCTCAGTTTGCCTGAATTTGTTACCAAATGGTCAGAATTAGGAAGGCTTATTTCTGGCACTTTCCATTATGAATATGTATTATCACTAATGTTTCATAAATACAGTGCAGACTGCCCATATTTCTAGAATTAAACTTCCTAAGCAACTAAACCTTATATTTACTTATCTCTGTATGTATTGTATTATCCCAATAGCAGGTAAGCTTATAGAGAGCGAGGCCAATTTCATTTTCCCTTTGTATCCCCAAGGTCAGTATAGTACCTTACACATAGCAAGCATTTAATAATTGTTAGGTGAATTGAATTTGTTGTAATGAACTTTTCACCAGCAATCCTTGATTATGATATCCTTTTGAAAATAAGAATGAATGAATGATTCAATGAATGAAATGCCCTTTGACCCAGCTATATAACTGCTACGTATTTCCCAAAATGACTAAAGAAATAGGAAAAGGTCCTATATGTACTAAGATATTTAGAGCAGCTCTACTACTTGTAATGGCAAAAATCTGGAAAATAAAGGGTTTTCCATCAATTGAGGAATGCCACCCCCCCTATCCCCATTCAATTAATTTTTGTGGTTACCTATTGTCACCAGGATTAGAGATTCCACTGTTTGGCTTATAATGTCCTCCACAACACGGCCTCTTCCTACCTTTATAGTCCTTATAAAACTTATATGACCTTTCTCCCCACCTCTGACCCCCACATACTGTCTACAATCTAGTGACACTGGCCTCCTTCCTGTTCCTCACACATGACATTTTATCACCCTTCTTTTAAATTTTTACTGTTGTTTCCTATGCCTGAAACTCTCTTCTTCCTTTTCTTCAATTCCAGGTTTCCCTTAAGTCTCAACTAAAGTTCTACTTTCTATAAGAAGCCTTTCCCAGCTTCTCTTAATGATAGTTCCTTTCCTCTGTTGATTATCTTTAATTTCTCCTGTCTACCTCATGTTTGCACATAGATGTTTGTATGTTTTCTCCCTCATTAGATAATAAGCTCCTTGAGAGCGGAGCCCATCTTTCCACTTTCTTTGTATCCTCAGTACTTGGTATGGTGCCTGGTATAGAATAGGTGCTTAATAAATTCTAGGTGATTGAATGACTAGTATATTAATATTATGGTGTACTATTGTGCTATAAGAAATGAGGACACAAGGCAAATAGACACAGGAAGACTTATATTAACTGATGCAGAGTAATGTTCCCAGAAGAACAATTTATATGGTAATATTACTATTATGAAAAACGAACCATTTTGAGGACTTTTATAAACTGATAAGATATGAAATGAACAGAACCAGGAGAAGAATTTATATAATAAAAAGAACATTACAAAGATAGACAGCTTTGAAAGCTGTAAAAACCATGATCAATATGATGATAATCCAAGATTCTAATGAGTCAAAGATGAGACATGTCATCCACCTCATGACAAAGAGGTAATAGATCTTATTATTTTGTCATGATCAACTCTTCATGACCCCATTTAGGTTTTCTTGGCAAAGACACTGGAGTGGTTTGCCATTTTCTTCTCCAGCTCATTTTACAGATGAGGAAATTTAGGCAAACAGGTTGAGGTGAATTGAATTTGGATATGAACTCAGGTTTTCCCGATTCCAATGCAGTGCTTTCTCTACTGTGCCACTTAGTTGTGCTGATTTAGGGTGCAGAATTAACCACTTATTTTTCTATATAGCTAACAAGGGTATTTACTTTGCTTCATTGTGAATATTTGTTACAAAGAATTCTGTTTTGTTTTCAAATGTAGTGGAGTGGGAGGAAGAGAAAATACATTCCTGTTAATTATGAAAATATCAATTTTTTTCAAAATAGAGAATATGTACAGTGTTACAGAGGTGGAATATTGCATGCGTGGTCAGGTGAGGTCATCATATTGTTGGTTCTTCTTGATTGTTTTACTTTCATAATAAGAGATCTCTCACAAAGTGGGAGTACTCTGTAAATGTCTGTCAGGTACAAACATGCATAAAGTTTTATGTAATGGATGACTTAGTACATGAATAATAAAAATTTATTAGGAGCTCATTATGTGCTTGTAAAGCACAAAACCAGTTCATACCTTGGAAGAACTTATCTTTTAATAGGGTGAGATAATATATAAAGAGGAGTGACCAGGAAACGATATTTTGATTTGAAAAGTTACAGCGATGACCAGGGGAGCCATATGGGAGTACACAGACACATCCCTTCTAGCATCAGTCACAGAAGTGTATTGATTGTGGTTCCAGAAATGGAATGGGGACGGACAATGGGGAAGGGCAAGTGGCATATGAACAGCAACACAATGAAGCAACTCTTGGTGCTGTTTGTCCTTCATTTTTCAAAGAGGAACAGTGATGATACATGGGGTCATGAATGAATGGGATTTAAGTGAGATAGAGTTTCATCAATTCATCAGCCTAACTTTCTCTTTCAGAGTCATCAAGTGGCAAGATAAAAGTCAGGATGTCTGACTTTGACCCAGGATGACTTTGGCTTCTTTGAAGTTTGACCAAGTTCAAAGTGCTCCATAGCACCTGCTTCACCTGCCTTCATGACCATTGGAACAAATTGTCTTAACTGCGCATTCAACTGGGGGAAGTCTTCCCTTGGGGTAGACCTTTCCTAGTCTTATCATTTCGTTCGAGGTCTGTCAGGTACCCTGAGAGGTCAAAGGAGTGAAAAATGATTGAAGATAGGGACGTATATTTAGTGGGTGGTTGAAGAAGTTGCCAATTAAGATCGGGCCAGATTGGAGAGGGGGAGAAGATCAGTCAATTGTAATGTTAATGGCATTTGAGATCTTCCCCACACATTAATAGGCCTCACATGGATCCCATTAAGGGAAGGTTGCTTAGGGAAGGCTTGCTTGTAGGAAGGCTTTCACACCTTTTGCTAATTTCTAATTAGGCACTGAGTCATGAGGGTTGTGATACCTTCTGCCTCTTATGGGAGTATATATACTGCTTTGGGGGTTTGCTTATGAGAAGGATCTTGTGATTCCCTGGTCAAAACTCTGAGTGGACTTATGTTCAGAGTTCCTGGACTGCTTAGGTGTAAAGGCTCTTTCAATCCAAGGCACAGTTGTACAGTTGATTCGGGTAGTCAGAGCCCTGTCTGTTTAGTCTTTATTTCTCTGCTTTATTTTCTCTGTTTTTTCTCTGAAGTTCAGGGTACTGACTTTTCCCCTGAATTAGTGAATGTAATTTAAAAAGATTGCTGACCCCCCTAAACAGCTATCTTACCGAGTAAAGCAGATCCAAGAACCTGTGCTAGCAGCCATCCTGGATATGTCAGTGTGGTTGCCCCTACAGTAACCAGAGCTGGAGTTCTAGACAGGAAAGGATTAAGTCTTCCATACCTTTTACAGCTTTCTTTTTTAGTGCTGATTTTCCTTTACTTACTTTATAGAGCTCTGGTCCTAGAGTCAAGAAGACTTGAGTTCAAATCCAGCCTCAGACACTTAGTAGCTATGTGACCCTTGGAAAGTCATTTATCTCTATTTGCCTCAGTTTTCTCATCTGTAAAATGAGCTGGGAAAGGAAATGGCAAACCACTTCAATATCTTTGCCATGAAAACCACAAATAGGGTCGCAAAGAGTCAGTCACAATTGAAAAATAACGATTCCTTTACAGCCTTTTCATTGCTTTTCTCTGCCTCTTTAGTTCCATCTTCCTTCTCTTTATCATCCTCATCTTTAGTGGGGGGGGTGAGGTTAGGGATGAGGGGAATGAATGTGGTACAGTGGAAATAGTACTGAAATTAGAATTGTATGATACTTGGTGTTCAAATCTCAAGCCTGCCACTTTCTAACCATGTGAGTTAGGACAAGTCTAAACCTAGCTAGAGCTCTGTTTCCTCCTTCTAAAATCAGAGAATCAGAGTATGTGCCTTTTAAGATCCCTTCTAGTTCTAAATTTGTAATACTCTGATAAGTCTCTTCCTCTTTCCTCCAAGGAAGACTAAATAATGTCCATTTGGACCCCAAAGCTTCAAGAAAGACTCATTTACACTTCAGAATAAACCTGGCCAGATCAGATGATATGATTCTTGGAATTGACACTTCTACACATTATATTATTAACAATAGTTCCAAATCTTTTTCAATGGCACAACATGGCTTTAGATTGTAAATTTTCAAAGGATAAGGAACAGTATTTCTGTTGGGGTTTGGAGTGCTGGGAACCCCAAGATATAAGGGTATATATAGGGTGTGTGTGTGTGTGTGTGTGTGTATGTATAAGGGTGTGTGTGTGTATATATATTATATATATTATACACATATATATGTATAAGGGTGTATATATATATATATATATATATATATATACATATATATATGGCAGGTCAAGACTGCCTGCAAAGAATTCAAGCACGCTAAGCCTCCTTTCAATTAAAGTATCGAAGTTCATTGTCATGCCAATAAGATCTGGCTAGATTCTTTGGGAATCTGCGCCTTAATGTGGGGAGTGAAAATTATACTTTTATACAGAAAAAGGGCAAAAGGACCAGTGAAAAGATCTTGATGGTAATCAAGAGTGGTAAATACCCTGGGGTGGACCAGGTTCAGCCAATGAAAGGAGCTAAGTGGTCCAGGATGGGTCAAAGAGTCACAGTGAAAGGGCTGTTAAAAGCATTTTTGAGTACCTAGGTGGGCTAGACTGGGCCAGATGCTTCCTGAGAAACATCAGTGATCTGGGCTGCTGAAATGTGTGAGAAAGTTCAAGGACCAGACTGTTTTCAAAGATGTGGTCTTTCCTTCTAAGGGTCCAGGTCCGATCAACTCATCATTTCCATTTCTTTAGGTTTCTTTGTACAATACTATATATAGTTATTATCCTTTTTTTCACTGGTATAGATGGCAGAGAATGATGATGATGATACTTAGGTGGCCAGTTTTTCCGAAGCCCTGACTACTGCCTGCTCACTCTACAACTTCCTTTACAATCTATACTACTCATTTCACACTTGCTATTCACTGCTTTGTACAGTAGCTAAGGTGATAGTTGAGACAATAGAAAGATAGGTGTCATTACTTCTACCATGGAGATGGAGAAACAGATTACATGCTTTGCCAATATGACATCACAACAATTCAATTTAACTCAATGTGTTGAAAATGAAAAATCCATTCAATCAACCAGTTTTTTTTCTTTCTCTGTATCTTTATGACATTAAACAACTAATGATTTGGCTGATGGTTGGTTGTGTGTGTGTGTGTATGTGTTTGTGTGTGTGTGTAGAATTTTATTTCTGAGTGACTAAATCAAACAAATGTTTTAAAATAATTTTCAAAAAGATATAGAATGGGGGCTAGGTGGTGCAGTGAGTGGAGCACCGGCTCTGGAGTCAGGAGGACCTGAGTAGTTTTTTTCATTAGTTATCTGATGGTAATAATTCAGGGACCTTTCCTCCTTTATGATAATGTTAGAGAGATTGGGTAGCATACTGAACAGTGCTGAATAAAGAGTCAGGAGGAGGACTTAGGGTGTGATTGTACAGATTTCTCCTTCCTTAATGTTTTCCCTGAAATGTATAGTTTATCTTAGGCCCTGAAAATCAATCTTTGTGATATTTGTTTTGCATCATTAATCTATGTGTTTGGAGTTTGGGTTTTTTTGGGGTTGTTGCCCATTACTGCCAGGGGTTTTATATATACCAGGAATATGGAGGGATGGTGCAGGGCAGATTGTCAGAGGTCTTTTCCTGAGCTCCAACTGTCTTGCAGTGCCTTCCTTGACCTTTCTGATCTGGTGACTGTGGAAGGTGATTTCTGATTTATGTTATTTTAATCCTGGTATTATGTGCTTTTTGTGACTAATTATTAAAGTAATTCTTTATTGGATTTTATGGTTAACAAGAAACTATTACATTTTCTACAAAACTTTGAGCCCACTATACTCATTGAGATTTAGATTTAGCCCACAATAACTTATCAATTCTGCAATTAGAATGTGGACAAATAACTTTAATAATATTGCATGAATCAAAAGGATACTTTTATCAGTTTTTCTTAGCTTTATTGACTCTGAAAGGCAGTTGGGAATCCAACTGGGATTTAAATACATGAAATAACAAACTATGACTCAAAAACATCTAGGAAGCAGAGAAAACGAACTGCCAGTTAGAACTCAAATTTACCCCTGTTTGTTAGTTATTTAAAAAGTACTTAAAATTTCTCTTTTAAATATCTGAGAAGTTCTTCATGATGGCATGCTTGCACATATTCTGGATGAAGGATATTACTCTCACATTCTCTTCAGTCACCAATGGACTGAAGCAGGGTTGTGTGCTTGCTCCCATCCTTTTTAGATTAATATTTTCTTTTTTTTAATTTAATTTTTATTGACTTGTTTGTTTACTTTTAGTTTACAATATTCAGTTCCAGAATCACATGAGTTTCAGATTTTCTCCCCCTCTTCCCCTCCCACCCACCATGGTGTCATACAATCATGTATAGTATCTGCAAACACTTTCACATTGTACAATAGTCTGGTTGTATACAAGTGTTGTAACCAATGGAGTGAACGATGGGAAAAAAGAAACAAAACCAAACATAGAAAAGAATGATAGCATGTATTGCTTTAGGCTCCATTTAAACTCTGGTCTTTCTAGATCTTTCTCTGAATGTAGATATCTCCTTCCATTCTGAGACTTGTAGAGTTGTCTTTTAACTGTGCGTTGTTGAGAAGAGTCCAGTTTATCAAGGTGGGTTGTCATACATACGATGTGTCTATGACTGTGTGCAAATTTTTCCTGGTTCTGCTCTTCTCACTTAGCATCAA
>CM053594.1:318023847-318043773 GCA_028646575.1 Pseudocheirus occidentalis
TTATGACTGTGTTTTCTTCCTCCCACTCCATGCTTTGATCCTTTTTGTCCCCAAAAAAGGATTCTGGAGTTTGATTACTTTTCTTACTTTGCTTCATTCTCCTCATGTTAGCCAGTCAATAAATTGCTTGATTATTTAGCTCTGTGGAACTCTGCTTCCAGGGGGAAAAGCTCTGTCCCAAAATGCTGGGGTTTTCACAGTTGCCAGAGCTATTAGGTGGGTGCTGCAACCTCCACCAGCTTTGTCCCGCTGAAAGTGCACCCCAGGACTGCCACACAAGACCATGATTTGGATCCAGGCCACTCAATGTAAGAGCCCTAGGCATTCGATCAATCACTTTGGCTCCCCTGTGGTCCTCAGGCCAGGAGCTCTGAGGCAGCCAAGTTGGGCTGCTTCTTTGCCCTTGGGATAGTTTGGCTGGATGTCTTTTCTCCCCCAAATTTAGCTTGAATTCCACTGACCTTTCTATTAGCCTTATTTCTCCTGGCTTGATAAATGTGGAGATTGCCCCAGATGTTGCCAATCCACTCTCCTGTAGACTCCAGCTGGGGACCTGGGGCCAGGCCGAGGTTTTTTGGTTTGGGCTGGCCTGGGCTTCCTGCCTGCCATGATGAGCCCTTTCTGCCAAGCTGCCTTCAGCAAGGGATGTGTTTTCTGTATTTTTGCGGGTTTTGGAGCCCTAAATTTTGTTTAGGGCCATATTTTATGGGTATTTAAGGTGGCTGTGTGGGAGCTGCAGAACTTTGCTGCTTCTAAGTCGCCATCTTGGCTCTGCCCCCTCTTCCCACTCTGTGTGTCTTCTCTGCTGCTTCTTGCCACCAGTCTTGTCAACTTTCAATTATTGTGCCATCTTCTCTAAGAGAATCCTTGTCTGATTCCTGTAAGTTGTCCTGAATCACATCACTTCAAAAACACACACATACGCACACACATTCAGCTATGTATATATGTGTGTATTGAAGTATACACACACACACACACACAATATCCATCCATACATATATTTTTGTGTTTACTCATCTGCAAACTTTTTTATACTTCCAATAAAATGCAAGCTTCCTGAAGGAAGTTCCTTTTTTTTTCTTTTTTGCATTTTTATATCAAACAATTTTTACCCTGCCTGGCACTTACAACATGTTAAAGAGAAGCTTTTTGACCAATTCATGGAATTATGAAATAAATTGTTGTTTGTATAGTTATATCTGACTCTGTGACCCTTTGGGGGGTTTTCTTGACAAAGATACTGGAGTGGTTTTCGATTTTTTTCTCCAGGTCATTTTACAGCTCCATTGCCCTGAGGCAAACAGGGTTAAGTGACTTGCCCAGGGTCAGATGGCTAATAAGTGTCTGAGGCTGAATTTGAACTCAAGTCTTCTTGATTCCAGCGTTGGTGTGCAATCTACTATGCTACCTAGCTGCTCTATTAAATGAATAGATCATTCCAAATATAAATTTGTGACACCGTTGAATGAGATAGCATCTTTTCCCTTGAAGCATGAATTCTAAATCTGAAGTCTGTGTACTTAGGTTGTAAAAAATATTTTTGATAACTGTATTTCAGTATAATTGGTTTCCTTTCTAATCTTTTGTATTTTATCTTATGCATTTTAAAACATGATTACAAGAGATCCATAGGCTTCACAAAGTTGCCTAAAGGTTCAGGATATACACAAAAAATAGTTAAGAATGTCTGACTTAAAGAATAATCTATGAGTTGAGAAATGACAAAGGAACTTTAATGGAATTCTTATTAACTTCCAAGATTCCAAACCACATTTCTAGAGCTGAAATTGCTCCTTCTTAAATTCAGAACAATGTGAAGATAACTTTTTATTTCCAGAATAAATTTTGAAGTTTGTAAATAAAAGCATATACCTGTTTCTGGTTAGGATGGATAGTGGGGAAAGAGCAGACTATTGCTGAAATGCTAGAAAGATCATAAGAATTTTTAAAAAATGTATAATTTCCTAAAGTTCAAGAGACCATAAAGTTCAAGAGTTCAAGAGACCATCAAGCAGGAGGTAGCTTGGTAGAGTAGATCACAGCATAGATTTGAAGTCATAAGAATGTGGTTTCAAAACCTGTTCTTTTGTCTGACACTTCCTCTGGTAAGTCATTTTCCCTCTTTGGGACTTTCTTCACTTGTAAAATAAAGGAGTGGAGGGAATGATCTTTAGGATACTTCCCAACTCTAACTCACATCATCATCAATCTCAAGAGAGTAGGTTGGCTTGTTCAGATCTTACTGAACCTTTTTCTCTTCTTTTCATCTCCTTGATTTCTCTCTTCTCCCTCTTTCTTTGTGCTTTGACTGGTCAGAAAATGAAATTGACATGTTTTGTATTCTTGATTCTGTGTATTGAATATTTATTCACCTTGTTCTTAATTTTAGAAGTGGTTAAATTGAATATTTTAATTTTCTTTCTTGAGCAAAAAATGGTGCAGTTTATATTATTATATTTTTAAATCAATGTAAATTAGTTCAAGTTCAGATTAGTTTGAATTAGTTCAAAATGTAAATAGTTTAAACATTACAGTTTTACATGTAGATTTATTCTCTGGTTTTTGTTCACAGAGTTTAATTGTTTCTAATAATAATTTTTGAAAAGACCTTGATTGGTTTGTTTTTCCTGTGGTCAGTGGCCCTTTATAGAAAGAGAAACATTTGACTTTCTTCTCCCCATTCCATTCTTAGTATGGGTTAGAGAGAAAGGAACTGCCTATAGTAAAGTTTTGGCAGCTAGGTGCCTCCGTGGAGAGAGTGCCAGGTCTGGAGTCAAGCAGACTCATCTTCCTGAGTTCAAATATGATCTCTGACATTTACTAACAATGCAACACTGGTCAAATCATGTAATCCTGTTTGCTTCAGTTCCCTCATCTGTAAAATGAACCAGAGAAGGAAATGGCAAACCACTCAAGTGTCTTTGCCAAGAAAACTGCAAATGGGTTCATGAAGAGTCAGAAATGACTTGAACAACACCAACCTAGGAACTCCATTCCTTCAATCCTCTCCTATCTCCACTAATTTCTCTATCAATGTGAAAACTTTCTCCCTTCCTCTCCCTGCTTTTTTAGTATCCAATTGTGTTTTCTCTCTCTCCATTGGAATATAAGTTCCTTGAGGCCTGGGACTGTACCCTGACCCTCCCACCCCTTACATTTGTATCGCCAGTGCTTAGTACAATGCCAAGGGAGAGAAAATAAGTAAATAAGTGCTTAATAAATGCTTATTGAAATTGTTTGTTGATTTTCTTGAACATTTATTAGAATAACTTGGCTTTTCCTTTTTTGTTCTCCTCATTTCTTGGTGCCTTCTTAACCCTACAAGCAAAACTCATATAAATGATGTATGTGTTTGACAGCTAGCAACAGTCTACCACATTGAGGGAAGAGTGTTTCACCATCTCTTTTCTAGGCTTAAAGATCAAGATCTGAAAGAGACACTGGATGCCATCTAGTCCAATGCCTTCAGTTAATAAATAGGGAAACTGAAACCCTAAGTGCTTAAATAATTTGCCCAAGGTATCATAGGTATTAGATATCAGAGGAGGAATTTGAACAAAGGTCCTTAGACTCCAGGGCCATTATTCTTCCCACTGTACCATGCTACTTTCTAACCTGAGTACTGGTATCTTTTCATATTATTGTAATTTATGAGATCACATTCATTATAGTTTCTTGATTCTGTTTTCTTTACAACAGTGCTTAGGAGTCTTCCTACATTTCTCTGAATTTCATATATTCATTGTTTCTAATAGTACAAGAGTATTCTTACATTGCAATATCCTGAATTCTTAACCTTTCCAGTTAATGGGATTTTTTTTCTGCTTGCTACCAAAACTATTCTTATATATATTTTAGTATATGTGGAACCTTTCTGCCTTTAATCTCCCTTTAGTGTATGCCCAGTAGTTGGTCTTTCCAGTCAAAGGCTAGCAACAACAGTGACCTTTATTGCATAATTCCAAATAATAATCAACACAAAGGGGACTACTGAAATGAAAGGGCTCTGATATCTTGCTCTTCCCTGTCCTGTAATTAATGAGCTATTCATTCCTATGCCAGAGCCAATGCTATGGATAGCTGGACCTCTCCATGGTGACTTGGACTTTTCCTTCTCATATTCATTGACTCATTATCCCATCCTGGTAATTCTGGGGGAAAAGTAAAAGAGATACTCAATGTACCAGAGGAATCAACTACAGAGTGTCCCTAAAGTTTGAATACACAGGAAATCTCATTAATGATGCATATTTTCAAGAAGTGAAATGAAAGAAAATTTCAACAACATTTTATTTAATTAGCATAAATTTAAGCGATGACAATTTCATATAGAATAAAAACTTTCCTTAGTTATTAGGAACTATTTTTCATATTAATGAGATTAATTAAATTTAATTAATTAATGAGATTCCCTATGTGTCTTCTATGTCCTCCTATGAAATATCATTTATGCTAATTAAATAAAATGTTGAAAATTTCATTCATTTCATTTCTTGAAAATATGCATAGTTAATGAAATTTCCTATGTGTCCAGATTTTAGGGACACCCTGTATAAGGCATGAAATTTTAGTCTCACATGGGAGCTATGATAAATATAAGAGAGTCATAGCATGTATTAAGAGAATGATTTAAGCTGGATTCAGAATCCTAACTTATTGCTATATTACAGTTGATTGGGGAGCTAATATTTTAAAATTCATCAGAAAATATAACAGTTGTGCATCACTGAAAAGCAGGTATTTCACAATTGACCTCAGTACTGCTTTTGTTGTTCAGTTGTGTCCAACTCTTTATGATACCATTTGGGGTTTTCATAGCAAAGTTACTGGAGTGGTTTGTCATTTCCTTCTCTATCCCATTTTACAGATGAGGAAACTGAGGCAGATAGGTTTATATGACTTTCCCAGTGTTACATAGCTGGTAAGAATCTGAGATCAGATTTGAATTCAGAAAGAGAAGTCTTCCTAAATTCACTCCCTGTTCTCTATGCACTGCACCACATAGCTGACCTTTCAGTAGTGCTTATTGCTTATCCAATAGCCAAACCTGACCTTTCCTCCAGTGGCCTCTCTCCTGACTCTTCCCTTGTTGTCAGTTCACTTTGATTGCTCTTCCTATAACCGCTACTGCAACTGACTACACTGGGTACTGCAGCTTTTACCACTGTCCTCCAAGGACTTCATGACCCTCTAAAATCACAAGATATCTGAATTCATCCATCTGCTCAGGTAGTTATTTGGAGGAAAGAAAACACAAAAGAGGAAAAATGATTCCATTTCAGCTAAGATATATACTGATGGATATATGTGGCTGGATGAGAAACAAAGTAGCTACCATGCCCCTCACTAGACCTGTTGGAATGCAACTCTGTTTAGTCTTCATGCTTCAGAGAAAGTGGTACAGGTGTGGGTCACTCTTTTTTGAAATAACTACTGAGTTCCAGCTCAGCAGCCAGTGACTCACTGTAAGTGAGCTCACAATGCTAGGCAATAGGAAAAATACAAATTAGAAAAGGTATAGTCTTTGTCTTGACAGAACTCACTGTCTGGCTCTGGGATATAAAAGGCACGGATAGATGCAGTTGGAATTTATAAGGCTGACTCCTTGTCACACCATCAAGTACCACAGGACAAATAAATTAGAGAGGTGCAAAAACTGCTATTGAAGGTCTGATGGAAAAACTTAATTATTAATGGGAGGAGGGCAAGGAAGGCTCCATGGATGAGGTGGCATTTGGGTTGAACTTTAAGGAACATGTAGGAAATTGAGAGATAGATATGATGTAGAAAGATTTTCTAGACTTAAAAAAAAGCATTCACAAAGGCACGGAGGCAGCAAAGCACACAGAATATTTAAGAGACAGGAAGCAGCACAGTCTTCCTACAAATTAGAGTGTATGGAGGTGATTAATATGAGATAATACTACAAAGACAAAGTAGTCTCATAATGTGTAGGGCATGAAATCCTCATATAAAGAGTTTTAATTTTACTTGATAAAAAGTAGGGAGCTACCAAAGATGTTCTCCTCAGATTTACATACAGAAAAAAAGATCTGATTGTAATATGAAGGATAGATTGGAGTAGAAAGGGAGAGAAGTATGAAAGATATATTAGGAGAGTTTCACAGTAGTTTGGTTAGGTAGTAATCAAGATCCATGCAAGGGTGACTGAAGTGAGAATAGAGAGAAATCAATGGGAGATAAATTGCTAGATCTGAGAATTGAGGAAGAGTGAGGCATTAAAAAGATCACCAAAGAGAGGAAAGAGAGACTAGATGAATGACAATGTCATTGGCAAAAACTAATTCAGAGTAAAAAATAAGCTGCTCAGCAGAAGAACATAGGTCTGAGGTGTTGAAACAATCTGGGTGGAGATGTCCTGTAGGCATCAAGAGAGAAAGCTTTGGAACTCAGAAGAGAGGTCAAGTCTAGAAGCAGGGATTTGGGAGGTATCTATCTTTTCTTTCTTTATGGGAATTTGCTATTGGAAAAACTAAGAAGGCTATGTATCATTGTAAGGTTATTTCATCTATAGCATGGTCCTGAAGCTCAACTTCACTTACATGTGCTCATGTTTTCTATCTCTATTTCTTCAAAGGGGAGATAGGAACATGAGCAGACATGACCATGGAAGGAACAATTTGCCACTACTTATTTATATTTCTGTTATATTCATGATGTATGATGTCTTATGTAAGATGGAGCTCCATTAGATAATTCACATTTGAGGCTTAATGACCTCACTGAGATCTTTCTCAAAGTGAAGTTTACAAGTCAGTTCAATTGTTTCCTCCACTGGTCTTGTGACTCAGATTATATTAAAAAACAAATGTAGTTTATTGTGCATTTTTAGTCTCTGTTGATGGTAATCACTCAATTATGGGATGAGTCTGAATTTCCCTCTGAATTTATGGGGTTGAATCCTTGTCATAATATCAAGTTGTTTACAGAAAGATAGAAGATAAAGTGGAGGAATATGATCACCTGAAAAGGAGTAATATGATAATAAGGCTGTCAAAAAGCTAAAATTGTTTTGGGTAAATAAGACTTAAATGGAAGAACTTCCTGATAGCTTGGCCTTCAAAGTTCTCAACATTTTTCATTCCCCTTTCAAGTTTCAACAAAACATAAACAGAACCAGAACTTTAACTCATCTTCTTACATGCTGTTGTTTTAATGCATTTAAAATAGCATTGATGCTTAAGGGAGTGGAGGCAAAGATCTTGGGAGCAGAAAGCCAGATTCTTCATGTATGAGGAGAGCCAGGGAGACAGGGGTTTCCTATGACTCATCTCAGCTGCAATGGCACAACCATGGCCAGATCAGTAGGCAACAGGTGGAGCAAACTGAAGCCTCTTAAGTGTTAAGCCAAACAGAACAATTGACCTCTGATGCCCACTGCTATGCCAGTTAAAGGGGGGAAGGAGTAGTACAACAAAGCTATTATGGCTGCAACCCATCTTCTGCCAATGAGCCATGAGGTTTCTTATTCAAGATTTCACTGTAGAGACATCTTGGCTGAGACACAGTGATTCTGATTAGTGTGTAATGACTCTCCTGGACTCTTCTCACCTGATAGCCCTAGAAGGAAAAATTTTTAGCTTGTAATTATCAAAGGATGTTTACACCTCCCCAGTATTGTGAAGCTCTGTGCGAGGGTCTTCAGATTTCTGCTCTGAAACATGCATAGTCCCTGTTTGACTTGAGACAACTGACTTCACCAGGATAAATTTTTGTGTGTCTAGAAATTAGACAATAATGAATGCCATTGGAAGATGCCTTTGACTGGTGTGAGATTGCTACCTGCTCCCTCCCTTACCTAATGTGTTTTCCAGTAACCGTACTAGAGAAAGTACAAACACCTCCCATTTTTTCCTATCTTTATGTCAATATCATAGAAATAAAATCAGGGTTATCACTATTAGTGCACCCACCAACCACCACTGAAATATCTTGTACGTCATTACTGCTGGTTCCTTAAAATCCAGTGATCCAAAAAAAACCTAACATATTTACAGCTGCAATATCAACCAAAGGTGGCATTTCACGACTCAGACAGCCTGCCAGGAAGGGAGAGGTTTCAAACTTATAAGTAGGGACAAGAATCCTAGCATCCCAGAATGTTAGTGCCAGAACAATCCTTAGAGAACATCTAGTCCAAATCTTTCATTTTACAGATGAGAAAACTGAGGCCCAAAGATGATATAACTTGCCTAAGAAAAAACACATAAGAAATAGTTTTTTTAAATTCTATTTCCAGTCAAGTAAACTAATATTTATTAAGTGCCATGTATTTACCAGGCATCGTGCAAAACACTGGAGCTCCTTTTTGAGGAGTCAGATTAGATTCCTTTGCTGTCTGTGATGCTACTCTTTGTCTTTTTAGAATCAGTTTATTAAAAGGAAGAAACATGAGTTTTCAGGAAACCCAGTATCTGTCTCTTGAGACTTCTACTGGCCTATTTCCTCTTTTCCAGTCTCTTGCTTTTTCAGCATCCACTTAAGCCCTGATTTGTCTCTTTGTTCCATGGTGTTCCCTTTTCTGTATTTCTTGGCGGTTTCATCAGTTTCTGTAGAATCAATGTCATCTCTATGTTATTGACTCATAAATCTATCTAATCTTAGCATCTTTTCTAGTATCTAGTATCTTTTCTAAACTTCAGTTGTCATCAACTGCCTGTTGCACACCTCTGCCTATATATCTTAGCAACTTCTCAAACACAACACAATGAAAACTGAAACCAAATTTTCCACTAAGCCTACCCCCTAAACTCTTCTAGACTTCCCTATTTCTTTTAAGGGCACCGCCATTTTTCCAGTTTCCATGGTTCGTAATCTTGTGCATATCTAAGCATAGTGTAGGAAATCATAGCAGAAATCCTTCTGGATCTGTGGATTTGCAGGCTGTATGATATTTGCTGGAAGACAACATTATGTTGGGAGAATTCTGAGATGCTTGATACTCTTTTGGACTGCCATTAATGTAGATCCTTAAGCTTTTGAGAATTCAGTGAGAGGAACAGGTGAGTAGAAACTCTCTTTGGTGGGGTAAGGTGGATGGGTGACTGGACTATAACAATTCTCTGCTTTGTCTTTAGCAGAACTTGCTTCCATGGATTTATGAGGACTAAGAAACTCTATGATGCAGTTAATAGAAAGAGCACTGGAATTGCGGTCAGGAAAGTTCAGGTCAAGTTCCAATTCAGCTACTTACTTGTTATGATCAAATGACCCTCTCAGAACTTCTGGTTTCTTCACCTATAAAATAAAGATAATAATATCTGCCCTGCTTGTCTCACAAGGTTGTGAGGAACAACTGAGATAATATGTGGGAAAGTACTTTGTAAACTGTAAAGCACCACACAGATGTTAGTTGTTCTCCCTTAAGTCAATTTAACAAACATTTATTAAGATCCTTCTTTATATAGAACACATTGTCAAGTACAAGAAGTGGGGCAGGGAAGGGGGTGGAATGATCTGGGCCCCAAGAAGCTGCTGCTGCTGTGGCTACTATTCAAATTCTGAGTCCCAAACCCAACTGTTTATCAAGTACTGTTTTTAAAGCAGGAAAGGATTATGTGAATGTGCCTTGTATGTCCAATATATGTTTATTTTTCTACAATTAATGTTATAGAAAAATACTGATTGTAATATTCCACTTTGTGTGAAAGTTTTATATTTCCTTCATTTGCTCCTCTCTCCTTGTGTTATTTATTTATTTTTAACTTTTATTTATTTTATTCTGAATTTAAGAGATATAGCAAGAATTCTGTAAAAGTAGAATAGAAAAGAGATGATTGCATATGAATTGCAAATCTATTATGTACAATTTGCTATTCCTTTTAAATATATAATAAAGTTATCTTGAAACTTTCTTTTTAAAAGTTTATGTATTTAAATACGTGTAATATATATTTCAATGTTTTTCTACCCTGTAAAACCCTATATAAATTAACTACCTAAACAAGGATTTTAAAGTATTTCCCCAGTATCTCAATCATTTTTTATGAATAGACCAAATGTTCTGACTGTACTTTACTTCATGACATTGAGAGGCAGGTTGATGTAGTAGATAAAGAGCTGGTCAGGAAGACCAAGGTTCAAGTTTGGCCTCTGACATACTGATTCTGTGACTCTTTCCAAAGAAGATATAAATCTGAACTTGGAAAGGCAGGTTCCCCCCTGGAAGCTCCCTATACAGATTAGATCCAAGATCTGGTCCCTATCCATATTGAAGCCATGAACATGTGTAGCCAGAACATGATTTTCCTCTTTCTTTTAGAGAGTCTTGAAAAAACTCTCAGTGGATGATGAAAACAAAACAATATGTAGATCACATACATGTGTGAATATGTTGCCCATGTAGGTGATATGTGTCCAAATGGGTCTATCTATATCCAGGTCAAAGGGAGGCATGAATGGATAAGTTTAGAACCTCCTCCACTCACCTTTCTCCAAGGAAAGTTTGGATTCTTGCCCACAGAGGAATTTCAGCTTGTTTTCTGTGGCTAGCCACTGAAAAGAGGGGGTACCTAGACTAATAATATTTGGGAACTCAGACATATATGTGAGATTTGACTTCTTTCCCAGCCAACAGTGCAAAGACCACACATAGCCAATGGCAAATAAACTCATTTATGCAAGCCAATAGCAAAAGGAAATAAGAGAAAGTATACAGATGAGAAAATGGAAGACAAAGTGAATAAGCTTTTCCACTGGGAGCAAGATATCTCAGCTCAACTAAGAAAGAGACATTTCCAGATCTCACCCAAGGGGACATTCACTGAAGTCTCTAGTGAAATCATCTGTGGATAGGGACATGCTCAAATCACCAACTTCTCTACATGATAACTTCTTCTGATAGTCTTTTTTTCCCTTTAGGGATTTCTCCCTCAAGAGGATCTGAAACTGTGTGTCTTTCTCTCAAAACTGGGAGCCAGGAGACCAGGAAATCTCTTTTCCCCTGCCTTCATCATTTCCACCATTTAGGTATAGAATATTGAATAATCAAGCTTCACCAATGAAGAGAATCTTTTGAAAATAGGTTTTAGACCATGGATTGCATAGTGATGGAGGGCCATGTTCATATTGCGCGTTTGGAGACACAGTACACTGAGAAATGACAGAAAATGTTATTATTAGAGTAATTCCCCAACCAGACCTCCTTTTCTTCCCTGGTTAGGTAGTTATTTTTACACACTTGCTCCTTTTTTCATTTATACCATTACGAGGAAGTGTCATCACATACATCTTTTGAGACCTGATCAATTGTTGCTCTGTGGAGAAATTTATGGATGAATTGTTTGAAATTAATTAATCTTCTTTTGGGACACATCCTGGTGATGAAAGAACTCCTGCTTTTTGTAAGAAGGAGTTTATTTTCATTCCTGATAAAATCTTGCAATGAGACTGGGAGGATTTTGGCAGAAAAGTCCCTGGACTGGGTTTGAAAACGGACACTGTTGCAAACTCACTTTGCTTTCCTATCAGTTATCCTGATATACCATATAAAGATGGACTTGGTAACTGCAACCAGCTTAGAAAGTAACTGGGTAAGGCTTAATTAAAGAGTTACTTGTAGGCCTCATTCTGGTTAGTTAAGCTCAATTTAACACCCATAGCAATATGGAAAGGCCTTACACCAGCAGAAGGGCTAGATATGTTTAATGTACTCAATCTTCACAGACATTGATGATTTCCCAGACATGAAAACTTGCTATAGTTTTATAATTACCATGAATTCTAAAACCAAGAAAGCAGAAAGCATTAAATTCCTGCATATTTAATTTTCTAAATTACCAGACTTTTTTTTTAAAAAAAGATCATATATTTATTTTAAAGAGTACATATTCAATTCCATGCAGGCACACTCGTTCTTCACCATTCCTCTATTATCTGTGACGGTTACTGTCATGGTATTTCTGATAATTTGACTTAAGGCTGGCATTTGCGTGAACTGAAATGGGTAATCTCTTTCCTTTCTTCTTACTTTTCTCTGTTCAATACTATTCTTTGCTGCTATGAGGTGGGTAATAAGTGTGTCCAACCAGACTTTTGGAGGAAAAAAACACTGAGGATAAAATCAATTCCACACTGGGAATTAAAAAAAAGCTCTTAAAAATAGCATTCTAGAAAAATGTGATTTCTGAATGGAATGTTACAAGCCACAGTGAGAAGCAAAATCATGAGACATTCATTTAAATTCATCTCACTAATGATTTATTAATTTTACTGTGCAAAGTGATGATTTAAATGTGAAAACTACCAAGACATGGTTCCTGTCCTCAAGAAGGTTAGAATCTAGTATTAAATAGCAACTAGAATAACTAACAAATTAAATAGCTAGAGACTAGAATGCATAATGAAATTGATAAGGACATGATGGAGTACAGTAGAAAAAAATTGGTGTTTTGGTTCTGAGTTCAAATTTTAGCTCTACCACTTATTATGTAATCCTAAGCAAGTAAATTCTGCTCTTTGCGACCCAGTTCCCCCATCTGTAAAATAAGAGGGTTAAGCTATTCCTTGGGGGGTCTTAATCTATTATCCCATGATCTTTAAGGTCATTTCCAATGCAAATTCTATAATGTCTTTATCTAGCAAAATCAAAATGGAATGAGGGTGCTAACTAGGGAATCAAGGAAGGCATTTCCTGGAATAGGAGGTTTTTGTTTTGGATGTTGGAAAATGGCTAGGATACCAACAGATGGAAATTGGGGAGGCATTTCAGATATAGCAGTCAATCTGGGAGCAAATGTTATGGTTGTAAGAGAGCAAGGGATACATTTTTCTGGACAATGGATAGGTTAAAATATTTTATTTTTTATATCACCTTCATATTTGAATATATATTTCTTTCATATCTACTCATAAAATGATACCTTGTAGCAAAGAATGATAAAGAGAGAAATGCTATTTAAGAAAATAAAGCAGCACAACAACTGATTATGACAGTATATACAATATTTTCAAAATCCACAGAATTCCACTATGACACAGTTAGGGGTATATGCATTTTTTCATCTCTTCTTTGGTAATAAGCTTGGTCTTTCTAATTATGAGGCATTCAGTTTATGTTATTTTTGTTCTTTCAATTTATACTATTATAGTCATAATTTATTTTTTTCTAGTTTTCATTTTACTCACTATCGGTTCATATGTCTTATAGATATTTCTGTTCTTCATATTCATCATTTCTTACCACAGAGTAACATTCCATTACTTCTACCATAATTTATTTATCTCTCCCCAATTGAAGGAAACCTATTTTGTTTTCAAGAGTTTGCTGCTGTGAAAATCACTGTTGTGAACATCTCCTTTTTGTTTTCTTTTTATTTATATTTTATAAAGCAAGGAGACTCTTTTATTTGTTGTAAATATTTTTCCACATAGAGACTTTTCTTTCTGTCGCTGATCTCCTTGGAGTAAAAACCTGGAGGCAGATTTCAAGGTCAAAGGTTAAACAATGAGTATCTTTGTTGAAGGGTTGAGTATGTGATGAAGAGAACTGTGAGATTGAAGCCACTTTGTGGAGAGTTTTGAATGTCTAGCTAAGGACCTTGGATTTTAAGAAGGCAATAGAAAACCATTGATAAATTTTGAGCAAGAGAGTAATCAACAAAAGACAAGATATGTCTAGTAGCTGTGTGAAGGATGGATTGGAGGAGAGAGACTGTAAGCAAGGGGAATGATAAAGAGGCTACAGTGATAGGCAACAGTAGTGATGAAGGATTAGGATGGGGGTAAAGAGAGCAGATAAGAGAGGCAACTTATAATGTGAATGAGAATAAACAAGACTACATGACATTGATTATGGAGGATAAAAGACAAAAAGGAGTCACAAGTTAACCGCGTCTATTCTAATTCCAAATGCATTAGCAAAATTTTTCAATTTTGTTTAAATTTTTTCATTTTATCTTCAATGATAATTTCTATCTCGTTTAAGATTCTTCCCTTAGTCATAGTTGTGAACATTATCTCCTCTTCTTCAATTTTGTCATGAAATGACCTTTTATATTTAATTTAGGTTATGTATCCATTTAGAACTTATTGAGGTATATGGTATAAGATATTAGTCTAAACTTAATTTCTTCTAGAGTACTTTTCAGTTTTCTCAGTACTTTTTGTTGAATAGGACTCCTTACCTTTGAACTTTTTGGGGGACAGGTTACTAAACTGGTAGATCAGAAGCACGTTGTAGGCATACAGTTTACCTAGGTCTTAACAAAACATTTTTATAAAACATATCTCATACCATTCTTGTGGGAAAAGATGAAGAGATAAGGGGTAGATAATTGTACAATTAGATGGATTTGGAAATGGGGGAAGGGCCTAACTTTACAAGGCGTCATTAATTGTTCAGTATCAATATTGCAGGATTTCTCCTGTGTGTGTTTCTTAGGGATCTGTGCTTGACCCTTCACTATTTATTGCTTTTTTATCAATGAATGAGATAAAGGTCTAGATGGCATGCTTGTCAAAGTTGTAGGTGACACAAAACTTGAAGTATAGCAAGTACACTAGATGTTAGAGTCAAGATCCAGGAAAGATACTGACCTTCAATCACATTTGGGTTGAATCAAATAAGATGAAATTTCACAGTGATAAATATAAGGTCTTACACTTAGGTTCAAGATAAATTCACAAATGGAAAAGATATGGTTAGATATGGTTAGACAAAACTTTGAAACACATTTTAGGATTATAGTAAACTTGCAAGCTCAGTATGAGTCAGTACTGTGATGTGGAGACAAAATAATATCTTTGATCTTCAGCTACATTGAGAGTTTTGGGCTTTTGGGAATAAGCAGATTATACACCTTCTACTCTGGGCAGATCTTATCAGTGCCATGTTAATGGTACCATGCTAGATTCTGAGTACCACAGTTTAAGAAGGACATGTAGTCATTTAATTTTTACTTAATTTAAACATAATTTGAAAGCATCTAAAAAGAGAGGACCAAGAAGGGTGAAAAGCACAGAGTCTATATCCTGTGAAGAGAGGTTGAAGTAAGTGGGGGTGTTTAACCTGGAGAAGACTCAGGGGAGATATGTTATCTGTATTCAAGTACTTGAAAGGTTATCACCAGGAAGAGGGATTCGATTTATTCTGCTTGTCTTCAGAGTATAGAATGAGTAACAATGGATTGATGTTATGGAAAGGATAACTTTGGCTTATTGTCAGTTTAGCAATTTGAACTATCTAAAAGTGAAGGGGCTCCCTAGAATGGTGGAGAATCCTTTTTACTTCCTACATTCATGCAGAAGGGGGACCTTTTCTCTAAGTTTGTTATGGCAGGGATTCCTTCCAGATATAGTCCTTTAAGGTTCATGCCTAACAAATGGGAAAATCTGCGCTTCTCTGATCCTGGGCCAGAGAACCCCTAGAAGATGCACTTTCCCACTGAACATCTGTTCCTGAATACAGAGAAGGAAGCAATTCTGCCGTAGTCCATAGAGAATTAGGCCCTTTAAGTTTTTCTTAATATACTTGCTCTAGAACTTACTCTTTTGGACAATTGCTCTACTTCTTTACAATTTGGCTTGTTATTTCTTCTCCTGAACTTGGCTATTTTTTTTTCCCAAACTAGTGATATCAACACATTCAGTGACTTCTTATGTCCCTGAGCACAAGGACAGAAATATATAAAGGGAAATGACTCATATCAAACCTTTCCCAAGAGCTCTGATTTTACAGAAAATTTTATCTCTTTTTTCCCATCTAATCTGTTGTTGTTGTTCAGTCATATCTGACTCTGTGACCTGATTTTTGGGGGTTTCTTGTTAAAGATCCTGGAGTGGTTCATCATTTTCTTCTCCAGCTCATTTTACAAATGAGGAACTGAGGCAGAGAATGACTTACACAGAGTCACACAGCTAGGGTCTGAGGCTAGATTTGAACTCAGGTCTTCCAAATCTAACCTATAAACCAAATTAATTCATATGTTTATCTTAAAATACACAGAATGTAGAAACTGAAAAATCCAAATGGTCACACTAAACAGCCAATAGCCTTTTGGACACCCACTCCATAAACTCCCCTGCTGTATATTTTCTGTCCAGAGTCCTGGACAGAAGGCTCTCTGATGTACTTTGTATTCTGAGTAGCAGAAAGGAGCTTCTCACTAGCTCCCTAGAGCTAGCAGTCTTAAATTACCTTCTCTCAGAAACAGTGATGCTGTTCAGGGTTGTTATGACACTGCCACCACTGAGGATGCCTGGGTGCACTGGGCTCCCCCTAGGAGTCACTGCCAGCCTCCTACCCCCCCTTATGTATGAAGACAAGAGAAAGACAATCATTCCACAAACTTATTAAGTGTGTACCACATGCTGGGCACTGTACTAAGTACTGTAGATATAAGAAAAGTAAAGCAAACAAAAAAACCAAAGCAAAACATGGTCCCAGTCCTCTAGAAGCTCTCATTATAATAGAAGAGAAAACATTAAAATAACTGTACACACAAGAGAAGTATAGTATGGATGAGAGGTAATTCCAAAGGGAATCAGGAGCCTCAGGATCCACTAGTGCCCATTGTCACTCTGGCTGGCGAAGACCAGTCCAAAATTCTTTGTCCTCAACCCACAGCAATCCAAGAGCTTTTGCTTGTTTTGAATCTGCAGGGGATAACACACTGTCCTAGATCTAAATCTGGAAGAGCCTTTGGAGACCATTCATTCCACATCCTCTCATATAACAGATGAGGAAACTGAGGCACAATGAGGTTAAGTGCTTTACCTAAGGTCACACATAATTGTAAATGTCAGTGACTGGTTTTGAATTGAGTTTCTTTCAGTCCAGCCAGTACTTTTTCAATTGTATTCACTTGCAGGAGGAAGTATCTGATACCCTATTTAGTCTTTTCTGGTAATCTTACATCCCTTGTAGCAGAGCATCCCAAGCACTATAATAACCACATAAAACCAAACTGGTATTGCCTGAATAGACTGAAGCTGATTGATAGCTCAATCAGCCAACCCTAGTCATGTTTCTCTGTCATTACTCCTGGAGTCCCATTAACATAAAATCCCGAAGCATAGCTCTTACCTAGCCCCATGGAAGTTTCTAGCAGATAGACTGATCATTGACAGAAAACCTCCTGGAAGGACCTAGTAGAATACATCATTGTTGTCCAGATAGGCCCAGGACTTATACTTTGAGTTCAGGTATAAGACGAGGGTCATGATTGTATAACTGCTTGACTTTTCTCCTCATCATCATTTTGAGTGTATATACAAATCACACCTGCACCCCTACCCCCATACATGTACACACATACGCACTGAGACACAAAAACATAGGAGATACATTCTTTGTGTAGACAAGCTTATTGTCTTACCAGAACATAGAAAATTGGTATCATATTTCCTGTGTACATCACACTATGACAAATAATTTCCAATGAACAAATCTCCATCATTTATGTATTTTGCCACATAAGTCATTACTTTGAGCTCTGAATCTCAAGGTGTTTTAAAGTGATTATTTTATGGCCACACATCACTATAGTCTAGTGTGGTGGATTGAGAACTAGCACTAGTGTTAAGAGGCCTGGGCCTGAAACTTGCCCCAGATGTAACTTTGGGAAAATTATCTGTCCTCTCAGGGCTCCCAGGAAATTCCCTAATGTTTTATGTTACAAACTAGTAGAAGGTGGTTCTATATTGGGAGTTCCCTTTTCCAATAAAATTACAGGTCTATACCAAAAGCAGTGGTAAAAAATAAACAGTTTACATTTATATCTGTTCAAGTTATACCTATTTGCTCTTTTCTCTAAAAAAAATCTAGATGGAGAGAAAAAAAATGAACAAACAAATAGCAACATTAAGTGCCAGGATGGCCGAAAAAGCAAAGGACACAGGAAACATGTTTGAATTGAACCTGCATTATTAACATTTTGCTCATCACTTTCTTATGTCTAGACAATCAACAAAACAATAAATCAAGCTCTGATTTGTAGCATTTGCCAATGTCTGAGATGTAAATGCTCACACTGAAAATTTAACATTTGACTCTCATAAACAGGTTCAAGTTGGCTCCAGCAAATCCCTGACATTAGGAAATAAATACTTGTTGAGTTGGATCAAAGTAGAAAGTTAAGGCAAAGGACAAGAAGTTCCAGACCACAGTAGAGATGTCACAAGGAAACACTGTGATTAATGACTCAGTGAACAGGACAGATGATAAATGTTTAAGAGTTCAGAAGGGATGCAAGTTTCTCCTCAAGAGTCTTCTTGAATTTATCAGTATCTCTTTCTTTTTGGCACTCTGACTATGCTGATTTAGCCTGCCACTAGTATCTCTCTTTTTGTTTGTTTTGGAATGGTTTATTTGCCCCAAAAAACAACTGGATGCATGTGAGTCATTTCAAATATTCTTTTCTCTTCTTCAAGACTCCTAGCCTCTGAGGCAGAACAGTGACACTTTCTAACCAAACCCTCCAGCTTTTGTTGTACACTTTCGTTGTACTTGAAATCTTTCTCATTTAAGCCTTCCTTGATCCAACAGTGTTCCTTCATTGATGAATTTCATCATTTTCACCTTTTACTTAATATGTCTGATTCCTTGAATCACCCTGCATGTTCTACTGAAGTTGCTCATCCACTCAATCTTGAGTTTGGATTTAATTGGAAATCATATTATTTATCTTCCATTTTATTTTCTAAGCAATTATAGGATGTGTTTTTACTAGTCTTCCTTATAGTTCTCTTTGTCATCTCAAGAACTACTCATCAGTACTTAAGAAATAGGAATAGTATCACTTTCCTGCATGGTAATACATTTAGCTCTTGGCATAGATACCACTTCTCAAGTCAGTTCATATACATGACTATAAACTCCTTCCTTTGCAAGGACTGCACACATTTTTCTCTGTATCCTCAGATTTTTTTAAACCATATTAGTTTTTTTTAACCATATTTCCTCTGTTACTCTTCTGCATAGACAGCTTGTCTTTGGAGGAAACCTTAATGTGCTCTAAATTTATGAACTATTTTTTTTAAAGTGGAAAGTTGTTTAATATTGCTCAGAAGTGCCTGTAGATTGTTTAGGGATGCTTTGGTTGGTCTTCAGTCAGTGCCTCAAGTCAAAAATTGCAAATGATGGTTTCATACTTTTAATTTTTGCTTGAAATTCCATCCTTTAACGTTAGGTGTTATTCTACTGTTTTGACCTGCTGTATTTGTTATTGTTTTCTTTTGGAATCATGCAAACATACTTCATAATCCCTTTTCCATTTTTAATGCTTATAACCCTTCCTCAAATACAGTGGGTCAAATTCCTGTATCATCACAATATTTATATAGCTTTAATTCCTTTATCAAATAGCCTTCAAATTCTTTCCCACTTCCTTAATAGTTGGCAGCTGGGGAAGTTCCCACATTTATCAAGCCAGGAGAAATAAGGCTAAGAGAAAGGTCAGTGGAATTCAAGCTAAATTTTGGGGAGAAAAGTCATCTGGCCAAACTGCCCCCAGGGAAAGGAAGCAGCAGAAGTCGCATATGCAGCAGTCGATTCCAACCTGGATGCTTCAGAGCTCCCAGCCTTCAGACTGCAGGGGGGCCAAGGTGATTGATCAGAAGCCAAAGGCTCCTGCATTGAGCAGCCTGGATCTGGATCATGGTCTTGGGTGGCAGTCCTGGAGCCAAAGCTGGTGGGGGCTGCAACACCTCCCTTAAAGCTCCAGCAGCTGTGAAAACCCCACCAATTTGGGACAGAACTTTCCCCCCTGGAAACTGAGTTCCACAGAGCTAAAAAAAATCAGGCAATTAATTGACTGGCCAACATGAGGAAAAGGAAGCAAAGTAAGAACAGCAATCAAACTCTAGAATCCTTTTTGGGGGAACGAAAAGGATCAAAGCATGGAATGGGAGGAAGACAACATAGTCGGAACTCCCACACCAAATGCTTCCAAGAAACATGAAGAT
>CM053594.1:318043873-318068377 GCA_028646575.1 Pseudocheirus occidentalis
AGCTTAAAAAGGACTTTGAAAACCAAATAAGAGAAGTGGAGGAAAAATTGGGAAGAGAAATGAGCATGATGCAAGAAAATCATGAAAAGAGAGTTAACAACCTGACTGAAGGAAATAACACCTTAAAGAACAAATGAACTAAAATGGCAAAAGAAGCCCAAAAAACCAATAAGGAGAAGAATGACTTAAAAAATTGAATTTGTCAGATGGAAAAAGAACCTGAAAAGCATTCTGAAGAGAATAATTCCTTCAAAATTAGAGTGAAGCAAATGGAAGCAAATGATTTTGTGAGAAATCAAGATAGTATTAAACAGATCCAAACAAATGAAAAAATAGAAGGCAATGTGAAATATCTCCTTGAAAAAACCAGTGACCTGGAAAATAGATCCAGGAGAGACAATTTAAAATTTATCGGACTACTTGAAAGCCATGATCAAAAAAAGAACTTAGAAAGTATCTTTCCAGAAATTCTCAAGGAAAATTGCCCTGATATTTTAGAATCAGAGGGCAAAATAAAACTTGAAAGAATTAACCAATCACATCTTGAAAAAGATCCCCAAAAGAAAACTCCTAGAAATGTTATTGCCAGGTTCCACAATCCCCAGTTAAAGGAAAAAAAATATTACAGGCTGCCAAGAGGAAACAATTTGAATACTGTGGTAACACTATTAGGAGAACCCAGGATCTGGCAGCTTCTACACTGAGGGATCGCAGGGCCTGGAATATGATATTCTGGAGATGAAGAGAGCTGGGATTAAAACCAAGAATCACCTACCCAGCAAAATTGAGTATAATGTTCCAGGGGAAAATATGGTCATTCAGTGAGGTGGAGGACTTTCAAGTATTCTTGCTGAAAAAACCAGAACTGAACAGAAAATTTGACATTCAATTAAATGCTGCTTTGAGGAATTGAATAAAGTTCAGATGTATTAAGTACCATCCCTATGGGTTTCTGACCTATAAATTAATACCAGAACTTTTAAAGAAATCTCAACTTTTATTTAAAATGGATTCCCTTTCATTTTAAAACATTTGTCCCCTGTGAGTTCCCTGAAACTCAGTTTGTGTGCCTACAAGAAAAGCATCTTGGATCTTTCGGGTCCTTTCTGGAAGTAAACATCTCAGATCCATTCTAGCTCTAAGTCAGAAATTATGTAAAACTCTGAGGGTGTTCCCCTCCTGGGTTGATTCTTTTGTAAAAGAAAACTAGACCATCTTTTGCCTCCATTTTAACCTAGTGTTTAGTTACTGAATGGTATTGCCTCACAGAAAATGAGATCTGGGAAAGATCTTAGCTTAAAAAATCTTAGGTCTTGCACTTCATCAGGGTCATTGTCACCCATCCTGACCTATGTCTTGCAATTGAATTCCATTGAGTGGAAGAAAGAATGAGTTTAATGACTTCACATAGCTCTGCCTCCCTCAAATTCAATTCACTTACAAGTCAAGACATCATTCTTCTGATGTAATTGGTCCTCTTTGAGAATGAAGGACAAATAACAAGTCAGAGATGAGATGATACTCTATGATTAATAATCCTCACAACTGGTTGACATCAATGATTCTTTGAAAAATCCTAGAATCCTTCCAGAAAGTCCAATGTACTCAATGAAAGTGTAACCTGTTTTTGACTATCTTTCAAAACTTTCTTAGGAATATTCTCTTTTACTTTTTCATTCTCCCTTTATTTCAACTCTTAACTATTTGATTCATTGACTTCTCTAGAATTTTCCTGGGATTTACAGCCTATATTGTAGGCCCTCATCACCTTTTATCCAGAGCACTCCAAAGTCTTCCTAATTGGCCTCCACCTCTCAGTTATTTTCTCTCTCTAACTCTCTCTAACTTTGGTACAACTACCAAAGTGATATTCTCAAGGCCAAAATCTGACCATATCATGTCTTGCTCAGTAACTGAGTTGAACCTCTATTATCTTCAGGATCAAAACTGACTCTTTTGTTTGGTATTTAGAAAGTTTACAACCCAACTCCAACCTATATGTCCAGTCTTATGTTAATCTACTTCACACACTTTACTGTCGAGCCACACTGGTCTTCTTACTATTTTTTACACATGACATCCCAGATCCCATCTCATTGTCTTTGTCTTTGTCTTGACTGTTTTATTCGGCACAGACACCCTTCTTACCTCTGTTTCTTAGAATCCTTTGCTTCCTTCATATCACAATTTAAATGTTACCACATGTATAAGGATTTTTTCCTATCCCCCTAATTACTAGTATCAGTCCCCCCATATCATCTTATATTTATTTTGAATATTTATTTGAATGTATTTTGTTCAGGCTGAGATACTACAACTTTCTCAAGGTCAGAGTCCGTTTACTTTTTAAATTGTATTGTCAGAACCTATCACAACACCTGGTATATAATGTGTGCTTAACAAGCACTTACTGATTGATTTATTGGCCTCTTGGGATAACTGAATGGATGTGTTAAAAAAAAAGCAATACCAAGAATTAGAGAGTTACCTTGCATAATTCCAAGAATTTTAATGGTGGAAAAATCTTTAAAAACTGAATTGGGATACTCCCAGCCCTTGAGAAGTTGGAACTAAGAATGCTCAGACCACATTTTGTCTTAGCCTTGACAATCTCTAGTAATTGAGATTTAATAACTTTTCTAAGTAACCAATGCTAATGTGTACTATGCTTCATTTTCACAGAGCTGCTTCTTATGTCTTAAATGCCACCCACTATCAACTTTCAGTGAAGATGGCAAACATCTGCACCTTTTTCAACCCATTCATTTACTTAAAAAACCTCTGAAGACACCTGTCAGCATTTTCTTCTAAGTCTAAAAGATGAAATGGTACTAGTTCACTTACCATATTTCACAGGAAATTGTAAGTGGTAATTTTCTTTACCCTCCTCAAAACTCAGCTGATTAATACTAGGTCAAAGGATATTCTTATTCATGGTGTTTATTAATTATTATTTTCTTCTTTTTTATTCAATGGAGTTCAAGTAGAAATAGTCCTGGGACAAGTCACTACTCAACTGCTGTTCTTTCTTTGTGTAATGTTCAGGGAAGTGTGCTGCATGAGGATAAAATGGATGCTTTTTTGTCGATGAATAAATGTATTCAAATGTAAGCTCATCTTCCATGTGATTGTTGAAAGCATATTCAAGACAATTTCGGTAAAAGGTAGCTGATATGTTCTTCAAACTTTTTCCACATGTTTTAACTTTTTCTGCATTAATAATTTTATTTTTTATTATTAACTTTACCATTGATTTGAGACATGGGAGACACTGGCACAGAACCACCCAAGAACGGTATGTCCATTTCAAAGAAGGTACTGTGCTCTACAAGCAAAGCAGAAATATGATAGCACAAAGGAAACATGAGATGTGCAAATCTAGTGACATCTCCATCCCAAATATTCAAACAGACAAGTTGTGTCCAACCTGTGTTAGAACCTTCCAAGATCATGTAGAACTGATCAGTTACAGTCAAAGAGATGTACCCCAACATCATGATGTCAATAGTCTTCTTTGAGTAAGAAGGACAAACTATATTTATAGAGGTCTTCATTCCATTTAGTTTGGATGTTGTGAATATTTGGAATGCTAAAATATTAAATATGTTCCTAAATTTGCATAAGTTAGCATTATGCTCCAGGATTATCAGTGACAGCTTTTGCTCTCATCATGTTCCATTTCAGTACAGTTTCTCATCACCACCATCTCCTCTTCCTCCTTCTCCTCCTCCTCCTTCTTCTTTCATTCCCATTGTGATAGATTTCACATGGAAACAATCTAGGGGTCAGGGGAGTTACTATTATTCTTTTATATTTCATATCTATAGGTTACTGCTCAGGTGGATAAAATAATTGCATCTCATAGCTGAATAAAAATATTGGAAATATAAGATTATTCTCTGTAAGTTCACTCTAAGCATGCTTTGTATAACTCCAGTTGCTTACAGGATAACAGGGATGATATGCACTTCACCTGGGTCCCGTGTGATTTTAACTTTTTCTTCTAGGTCTTTATAGAGATATAATCACTCAAAGGAGTTTGGCTTATCTATCTAGATAATAAAGAGCAAGTGGATGAAGAATGTCTCTTGTCCAGATTTCTACATATATTTGAATGAATTTCCTATGGAGTTTGTATAGTATATATATATATATCAAGGACAGACAGTTCACATGGATAATGAATTGAAAGCCAGAGATGAAAAAAAGAAGAGCAGACTGAATTGCTTTTTGGAAATTTTAGTATAGGATGCATGGAAAAAATGTGTGGATTTTGAGAATGGCAGAGGAATGGGCGTGATTTTGGCAATCAGGAAGCAATCAGTAGATGGGGGGAAATTTCAGATTGTGAGACAAGAGGGATGATGGGGCCAGGGAGGTGGCAATCTGCTCAAGGAGATATAATAGCATGGGATTATTCACTTTTGGCTATAGAAGGATTTGCTTGGCAAAGAGAAAGGCCATTTCTTCATGTGAGACAGGGAGTAAGGTGGAAATAGTGTCAAAAGGCAAGTAGGTTATGTGAAGTGAGGAAGAGGGGACAAGCTGGAGTTCTTCGCAAACAACCTTGGCTTCTTCAGTGAAATATGAGGCAAATTCTCAGCTGAGAAGCTGATGGGAGGGAGTGCTATAGGAGGTTTGAGTAGGGATGAAAAAGGTTCAGAAAAGGCATTGTGGTGAATAGAATAGTGAAATTATCAAGAAAGTGTAAAAATCCTGCCTTGCCACAGTGAGGGCTGGATTGAGATTATATAACATTAACTTGTAGTGGATCAAGTTAGCAAATTTTGTGCTTCTTTCCAGCTTTGTTCATCAGAATGAGTAGGAATGTAGGCAACATATACTGAGAACAATTCAAAGATGAGGCTTGGCACGGCAAGATCAACAGTAGAATAATGGGACAAGGGACTTGAAAGAGGAGAATGGTATAGAGTTAAACTGGTTCACCAAAGGATCAAGATGGGAAAGGAAGAGGGTATAGCCAGTAGCCAAGGGGGAAAACGCTTAAGGAGTGGAGGGATTAGTGACTAAGGTAGAGGCAAAGCATAGAATTAGAGGTTGCAAGGCAGAAGGAGAGGCATTTATTCTACATTATGGATAATGATGGCAATAAGGCTTGGCCTATGATTTTATTGCTACTGGGAAATTCCAAATGAAGAAACTCCTAATGCAAGTCATCACTTTCTCTATAATTTTCAATCTTAGAAAGTTGCCCAGAGCAACTAGGTACCTTGACCAGATTATACTATCATGAATTGAATTAAAGTCTTCCTAGTTTTTGAGGCCAGCTCTCTATTTACTAATTCAAGCAGGTGACATACCTATAATAGAACCTATTTATTAGCATTTTTTTCTTATCATCTTTTTTAGGGGTATTAACTTTTTGCTTCTCCTTCCTTTCCCTGCCCCAGCTCCTCTTTTCTCTTAACAACTTTGCTACTACAAAAAAAGGAGAATAAAACAGTGTCATCCCAAAGAAAAAATAATCATATGAACAAATACTTGAAAGTGACCTGAAGGAAATTGAAAAGTTGATTCTGAATATTTTTCATCCAGTTGTGGGCTCTCTAATTAGCCATTGATATTGCAAAGTTTAATGAAAAAGAAATTAGTATAGCAGTTTTAAAAAAATGTATTCTGTCAAAATACACATCAAGTCATGAACATAATTAGTCACATAAGAGTTATATCAGGAGGCAGCAAGCAAAGTCTGATGTAATTATCCTTTCTAATACTTGAAACTACATACAAATGTAATCAGATAATGCTGATAATGAACCACCAAGTCAGGAAAGGATCATTAGTTCCGTATCATACTGCATGGCCTTCAATGCCAGTTTATCCCTTCTGTCATTATACAAAGGCAATTTATCTTTGGCCTATCTACATTCAACACATTGGTGGAAGTTAAATATTGACTCAAAAGAAGTAATTCTTATCCTTGTGTCTTGAATCTCTATGGAAATATGTTGAAGCCTACAGACCTTTCTCAGAATAATGATTTTAATGTATGTAATAAAACACATAAGATTACAAAGGAAACAACTTATATTCAAATACAGCTATCAAATATAGAAAGATAGATAGATAGACAGAGATATAGACAGACAGAGAGACAGACTAGATAGATATTTAAAAAGTTAATGGACCCCAGGTTAAGAACTCTTGTTCTAAAATAATTATGCTAGACTCTTATCATCCCACCTTTAGACTTCAGATTTGTAGATAATACTTAGCTCTTCTGGGTAACAGAACACTGAGTTAAAGAAAAAAAATTTCAGGAAGTTTTCATGAGAATATGTCAGAGGGCACATATCCTCTGCATGCAATATAGATAAATTGTAAGAAATGGATTCAGATAAAAATAATTCACATTATTGTTTTGATATCATGTTGAATGAGCTTTAACATTAGATGTCAATACATTGGGGTATAGTTAGATAAATTATGGTACTTGGATGTCAAGAAATATTGCTTATTTGATTTCTTATTTTGATTTCAAAGGAAAATGACCTTTTCACTGGAACTTATGGAACAAAAATGACTAACAGGGAATTGGTAGTAAAGATTAATAAAGAGATTATACAATAGTATTTAGCTGCCTTGGATGAATTTAAGTCACTTGGCTGAGATGGACTATATTCTGAGTGTTGAAAGAACTAACATATATAATTATTGATCCTATTTCAGTGATATTTGAAAGATAATGAAAACAGTAGGTCTACTATAAGATGGCAGAAGAATAAATGTCCCAATTAAAAAAAAAGAACAATCCATAAACTGTAGGTCAATGAATACAGAGGATAGAATACCAAGTCCATGATCAGAAAGACCTGATCATATCGAGTCCCATATACTGACCAGATGTTTGACCCTGAGTAAGTTGTTTAACCTCTGCCTGACTAGATTTCTGTAATTGTGAAGTGAGGATAATAATGGCAGCTGCCTCTCAAGATTATTGGGAAGATCAAATGAAGTAATATTTGTGTAACATTTAGCCCAATGCCTGGTAGGTGATTAAACACCTATTCCCTTCTCCTCCCTTACCTCACAGCGAGTTTGAATTCCTGTGAAATGCTTTACAATGTGTCATTAAGGAAGCTGGTGAACATCTAGAGAACATCTAGAAAAGGAAGCAGTAACTACAAATAATTATTATGGCTCCATCAAAATTCACTTTATTTTTTTTTAGACAGGATTAGTAAACTAGTAATGAGGGAAATGCTGTGTATATAGTTTACCTAAGTTTTTGCACAGCTTTTGATAGAGAAGGTGGAGAGATATTCAATAGACAATAAATCAAAAGATTTTAGAACTGGTTGGTTGTCCAAGCTCAGAGTAGTTGTTAGTTGTTCAATGTCAACATGGCAGGAAGTCATTAAAAGCTTCTCAGAATGTATCATTGTACTTTTGTGAAGAAGATGAGAGATGTGGGCCAGAGGATAACAGAAGCAAATGATTCCAGAACCAACAGGATTATTGAATTCAAGGAGTAGTTGTCATTGCTTGAATGTCAATAGGGTAGGAGGTCTTTGGTGGAGACAGTCATCTGTGCTTAGCTTTGTGCTGTTTAACATTTTAGTCAGTGACTTAGATAAAAAAGATAAAAGCATACATAGTATAGTGAAGTAATAGTGTAGTTCGGCAGAAAAGATAAAAGCACATATAGGATAGTATGCTTATAAAATTTGCAGATATCACAAAACTGGGAAGAATGACTAGCATATATAGGACAACAGTCAAGAATCAACATCTTAACAGGTTAGAACATTGAACTGAAGCTAATAAGATCTGCAATTCAATAAATAAAATCATATACTTCAGTATGAAAAAATAAACTTAGCAAATATGAGACAGAGGCAGATAGTAATTCTGACAAGAAGATTTGGGGGTTTTGGTGGACTAGAAGATCCCTATAAATCAGTTGTAAGATGTGACTGTTAAAACAGGTGATGGCATCTTGGACTGCAATAAGAGGATATAGCTTCAAGAAGAGGAGAGTGATAGTCTCACTCTAATCTTAACTTTGTTACAGCTTATTTAGAGTATTGGGTTCATGTAGTGGGTGCTGTTGGATTAAATTGGACTGTGTCTAGAGGAGGGGCAACCATTATGGATTTGAGTCTATCACATTTATATAAGGATCAGTTAAAGAAATAGAATATTTAGCCTGGGAAAGGGAGGACCTTGGAAGATATCTTTAATTATTTGAAGAAATGAGATATACACAGGGATTCAATTTATTCTATTTGCCTCCTGAGGGAAGAACCTTAGAAGATACAAAGATACAAAGTTGGGATTGATGTGAGAAAGTTTTCTAACCATTAGAGCTGTCCCAAAGCAAAATGGTTTGTTTCAAGTTGTAGAGTATGTTGCATTAGGAATCATTTTGTATTTTGGTTAGACTTGTAGGCTGCTAATGTCACTTCTAATTCTAAAATTCTGTAATCCTGTGATTCTGTTATACTTTGCCATAAACAATGATGAATATAAAAATGCAGAGAAGCATGGGAAGACACATGAATTGAAATGAAGTGAAATAAGCAAAGTCAGGAGAACAATATAGAGCAGCTCTAATAGAAAGAACAATAACACCAATGAAACTGAACGTTGCAAAATGATTATCGCTGAGCTTGACTCCAAAGAAGAAATGTGACAATTCATCTTTCTTCTTCTCAAAGGTAGAGGATCAAGCTTGTAAAACATCATATAAATTACCTTTTTAATGTATCTGCTGGTTAGTTTTGTTGAGCTGCTCGTAACCCTTCACCCTCCCCTTTGTTGAAAGACAGGACTTCTCATTTCCAACCATGTCATCTTCATTCTCTTCCTGTCATTTTTATGCTTTCCCCTATCCTTCCACTGTATCTTTTGGGTCCCCATTCTGTTGTTAATAAATTATTCCACCCCTGAGAAAGATATTGCGTGTATTGTGGATTTAAATTCCTATGTACATATTTTCCCCTCAGTGTATCCCTTGTCCTCAATAGAACTTAAGCCCCATCAGGACAGGAACAACTTTGCTTTTGTATTTGCATGGCTCAGGACCTACCACAGCAATGTCTCATAGTAGGTGCTTAATTCTGACTCCCCTGTCTAGGACCTCTCCTTTAAAATTCCCTTTTTATACGCATTTAAGCTGGGATGGTAAAATAGCAGTTGTTTTCATTTAAAAGTAAGAAGATCCACAATTGAATTAATGCTAGGAAAATCTAAGTATTGGTAATCAAAAATCGATTTTCTAGGGGTGGCCAGGTGACATAGTGAATAGAACACTGGCCCTCAAGTCAGGAGGACCTTAGTTCAAATCCTGCCTCAGACACTTAACACTTACTATCTATGTGACCTTGGACAAATCACTTAATCCCAACTGCCCTGCCTTCCTCCTCCAAAATGCCAAAAAAAAAATCATTTTCTTTACAATATTATTTTTTTCCTATGAGAACTCTTCTACTCCAGTGGAATGAAAAGGGATAATTATCCCCAAATTGGTTATTTGCTTCACTGACTAGCTTCTCAAGAACACTATTATTGTACTATAAATTGTCAATCATTTCTCTAATCATAGACTTAGAGAGGCAAATGACCTTGACCCCTATATTATTGACAATGTTCCCTCCCATAATAAAGACCTGGTGCCTGTTTGACCTCTCATCTTGTTGATTTAATCTAAGGAACAATCTGAGATCCTCTAGTCCAATTCCTTCCTTTAGGTAAAAGTCAGGATCTTCAAAACGCTGTAAAAAAAATTTCAAGATCATTTCTTCTCCTTTCTTGATAGACATCTATGGACTAGAGTTGTAAAATTTCATACTTAACAAAAAATTATGTCTTCCAATTCCCCTTCCTACTGCCCCCACTCCCCCCTTCCATTTAGCTTCCTTATGTCTGGAGGTGTCTTGGATGGGTTTTCACATAGTTAACCTCAGCATACGTTTAAGTGGAGGCCCTGCCTTCAAGAAATTACATTTGGATCACTGAGCTTCTTTCTCCTATGTTAAGATCAAATAACATCAAGAAACAGCTGGGAGTACATAGATAGAGAGAAAAGAGTTGCTGCATATGGCAAACTAATTCCTCCAAACTCCCCAGCAAATTTCGGTTGTTTCCATGGTGGCTGCTTCAGGAAAAATGCACCAGATTGTGGCAAGTGATTACATGTGTCCCTAAAGGAACCTATTTGTGCTTTTTCCCCCTAGTAGCAGAAGGCAGTGATGCCTAACAATTGGTCAGTGACCTATATAATAGTAGATGCCAAGTATACTCTTTGCCACTGGCTCACATTCAGGCCTATTCTTTCCTGCCTTGTTTTCCTTGTTGGTTATGAGTTGCAGGAATAAAACAACCATGGAAATGCAATTCATTTACCTGTAATCACATCATAATTTTACTTTTCAAAAATTTCATTAGTGTAGGTAATACACTCAATAATGAAACTCTGCATACCAATGCAGGTTGAAACCTGCTTTGAAACTTTATAATTTTAGAGAGATGTCTGGGTATGAAGGGGTCAAGTGACTTGCTTAAGGTCATTATATTTGAAAGAGTTGCTCTGTGAATCCAGATCTTCTTGATTACAGGACTAGCTATCTTTCTACTCTCTCATATTACCTTTCATTATTGCCTTACAACTGAAGAAATATTAACTGTGACATAACAATTTGGGAAGTAGAATGGTGCTTTGGATAGAGAGCTGTCTTTGGAGTTATGAAAACCTGGGTTCAAATGCTGAATTTAACAATTCTCCAAGACTGTAAGTTGCAGAGAAGGTGGTAGAGGGAGCTTCCTCATCTGGGAGATCCCTATACAAATGAAACTAAAGGTCCATTTCATACTCAATATAACAGCTCACAATTCTAGAATGTTTTAAGTGCTACCAATTGCTTTCTTCATAAGAATCTTATAAGGTATCTAATGTAGTTCAAACTTCATTTGACATATGAGGAAACTGAGTTTCAGAAAGTTAAAATGATGTGCCCCTGGTCCAACAGGTAACAGGTGTCAAGACTATGTATGAAATCAAGCCAATTTCTCATATAAAATGAATTTTTAAGTTTCGTGGCTAGAGCCACCCAATTGAAAAGCCCTGAAAATATTCATGGAGATTTCACCATGTATCATGGGACTCACAGATTGTATAGAGGGTCTTTTCAGTTATCAGGATGCCAATTCTATTGCAGCTTAAAGGCTTTTTAATGGTTGACTGAAGGGAAAGTCCACATAGGTTACATAAAAATTTTAATGAGGTGCCTGCTTAATGCAATCTTACACTGATATCTTGCCTAGGCACTGTTGAGAATGTACTGTTAGTGGCTAAGAAGCTTACAATTTCCTCTCTAATGAAATTTCAAATCCTTTTAGAATAGGAGTCAAGCTTAAAGGTCTTCATGTTCCTGTTTCATATCTTTTATCCTTCTGAGAAACTGGCATGCTTTTAACTTTGGCCTGTCTTGATGCCAGATCTTTATCTAACTTTCATAGAACTTTGAGGAGACATTCCACTTAACCAGTGCCATTTATTTGAAAATATAATCGCAATATGACAAGTTTGGTACACCACAGTCCCTTTAGACACTTCTATTCTGTGGACCAATGAAATTAATATTTAATGATGTGCCCAAAGTATGCTTTGAAAATGAGATGTTTGTACATATTTAAAGCCTTAATTGATATTTAATATGTCATTAGAATGATATTGCCTCTCTAGGAAGAAGGGAAGTGCATTCACCAAACTATCAATGGCTATTTATGTCAAACTCCCTTTATTGCGTGAAGATTCTTTCCTTTGAAATGTCCAGTTGGGAAAATGTTGTTGTAGAGTCATCTTTCAGTCATGTCCAACTCTTCACAACCCCATTTTGGGTTTTCTTGACAAAGATACTAGGGTAGTTTTGCTATTTTGTTTTCTGGCTCATTTTACAGATGAGGAAAAGGAAACAAGTAGGGTTAAGTGCCCAGGCTTATGAAGCTGGTAAGTGTCTGAGGTCAGATTTGAACTCAGGAAGATTTCCAGGAACCCAGCACTCTATCCACTTCACCACCTAGCTGCTAATTGGCAAAAATATCCACACTTAATTATTGCTCAAAGGTAAACTTATTCCTACCAGAATAGTAATTAAGACAAGGTGAATTAGCCTTTGTCCCAGGACATTAGATTAAAAAGGTGCTAAATTTAGACAACTCTGCCACCATTTTCAGTCCATCAGTGGAGAAATCATATGACCTAGTACTTAGTTAATAAGAAAATTAGTTAAGATTACAATGAAAAGCTACTATATGTAAGACTAGACCAAACTCTCCTCAGAGCCAATTCTGTTCCTCTCCATTTTCAGGAACAGTCATTCTAATAGTAACATATTGATGCTGACCTGGGATCTTTGTCCCTTTCTGCTTCCCATGTGGTGGTATACCACCTCTCTCTTCCTTTCCCTCAATAACTTCTGTTGATCTGAAGTCAGACTTTGTGCACTTTGCTGTAGGAAAGATGAGTTGTACTTGTCATATGTCCAGAGATTCCCTTGAGTCTAATGCATCAGCTATCTTTACCACTTAGTGCTATTACTATTATTTTTGTCCAGAATTATGATATCATTGGTATAAAGAATGCTCAATGTAGGTGGTCCCTGTTTAATGCAGATGGACAGCTGTTGTGCAACTAGTAGCTCAGCTGGAAATCAACACAGTGTGTGGCACATAATAGGTGTTTAATAAATCCTTATTGACTGAGTAATAGTCATAGAGAAATACCTAGGTCATTGAGAGACATTAAATATTTGGCTTACAGCAGTGGTTATCAAATCCTTTAGTCTCAGGACCACTTTACACTCTTAAAAATTACTGAAGATTTTCCCCCTCAGTCTAACAAAGAGCTATTGTTTATGTGGATTATATTTATTCATATTTGCCATGTTAGAAATTTAAGCATCTTAGAGCTATTATAAAAATAGTTTTGACCTTGTTTCTGAATCATATTTTGATAACCACTCACCTGACAACCACACAGCTACAGAATGTGACCTTTGGACAAAGAGATATTTTATATAAGACCCAGACCAAAAGGATGCCTACTATTCTCTCTCCTTCCATTCCCCTGGAATCAGTTGTGGATGCACAGCTTTGCCATCATAGCATTTTTCCTCTCATCCTTTGCATCCATAGTTAAAAAGAGTTCTGCTGCCATAAATACCACAATAGTGGTTTAAATGAGTGAGTAGGTTAATTTGAATTACCGCCATTCTATCTTAGCTTAAGTCATTTTTCTTAGATCCAGAAGATGAAATTATAAAATTGATCTTCTACCCTGGGGACATCAAATGCTGGGGCAGCTAAGGGGGCTTTTTGGTCACATTGAAGAGGATAAATAAGTCTGGAAGGAGATATTATCATTGCCACTGCATTCTATAGTTGATGATAATTATTTTTTGTTTCTTGAGTATTAAATTTAAAAAGAACCTAAAATTGTTTAGTTAGCTTCAATTTCTTTTTTATTCAATGTCACCAATAAAATGTTTTTAAAAGATGCTTAAAATTAGCATCAAAAGCAAGTTCTAGGGGCTGATATGCATGTGGCCTAATGCTAAGTTGTCCATCCTGACCTTTTTCTTGCTTCTTGTCTGACATCCTTGGATTATACATTTCTTTGACTATATTTTTGTAGGAAGGTTGTCAGTCATAAAATTTGTCTGCCTACTTAAACTCAACATAGATACCTTCCATTGTCCTTTAGGCCACTTGCAATTTAGCTTCTTCAGAGTTATCTGTGTTTCACTATTCACACCATCATCTATTATCACCAAGAAAAGATTAGTACTGGAAAGATCCTTTTTGGTGTCCTGGAGCAGCTTGGGATCAGATAGAATGTGACACACTTTCTACAACTCAATACAGCTTTCTCTCCTCTTCTTATTCAACTTTTTTTTTCTTTTTGGAGGGCAATTGGGGTTAAGTGACTTGCCCAAAGTCACACAGCTATAAAGGTGTGTCAAGTGTCTGTGGCCGGATTTAAACTCAGGTCCTCCTGACTCCAGGGCTGGTGCTCTATTCACTGTGCTACCTAGCCACTCCTTATTATTCAACTTTAGACCCAACTTAAATTTGTATTGCTTGTTCAGGATCTATGGAATAACTCAATATGCTGTCCCTCAAAGAGCAGACTTAATGAGAGCAATTTGACTTCCCTATCTACTAATTTTTTTAATAGAGAAGATTGCTGTTTTATATGACTGTGGATATCACTGAAGAGACTCTATGGTATTCTGGAATTTTATGAGATCAGTACAGTGCCATATACAAGCATAGTCATCTGAAGGACTTCACTAAACTTCTGGTTGGACTTGGCAGGATCTCCTCAATGAGAGTGGTAAATACTTTTGACTAGCATATGACTCCCTGTTTCCCCCCCTTATTTGGTATTGATTATCAGAGGAATTTTAAAGAAAATAGCTCTGTGATTGCATAAAGGAATCTTTGGTAGTCTTAACATATGCATGACATCTTTTGACCTTCTCTGGTGGGTATTTGATATTTTTTAGTGTATAATTCATTTTTACCATTCATTTGTTTTTTTTTTTAACATTTTGAATTCTGAATTCTCTTTGTCCCTCCCACCTTTCTCCCACCTAGAGAAGGCAAGACATGTGGTATTGATTATACATGTGAAATCAGGCAAAACAAATTTCCATGTTCCCTTAATTTGTTTGTGATATTACTTTTTACATCTGTGGTGCATGGGGGTGTTTAAAAAGGACTAGCATCTCTGGAATGAGGCCTTACTGAGGCCTTTTCGAGGCTGTTCATTTACTTTTGGTATCTATCTGGCATTCAATTCTCACCTGTAGTTTCAGGATATGGTAGCATTTGCAGTGACCACATCCTGATGCATCATCCTGGCAGATGGACTATACCAGGTTGAGGGTAACTGATGGGCCTCAAACATGTTCGTGAGTCATGGAGGTTTCTACCCCAAGTACATGAAGATTTTCCCTGGTGGAATTGGTAGATAAGAACGATTTCTTCCAATAGTCATGAAGGTGACTAAAACAGAAACAGTAGAGTACTTAGAGCTTGGTTAAACATCAAAGACGCCAAGGTCAGCCACCGAATCCTGAGCCATTGCCAGTTTTCCTGACTTTTGTCTTGCCACTTGACTTTGATTACTCTAGAAGAAAGGATGAGACTTTATGCAGCTTTACCTTACTTAAATCCAATTCAACCAAGAGTCGAGATATCACCCTGCGATGTCATTGATCCTCTTTGAAAATGAAGGACAAACAACACATTTTATATCTAAATCACATACCCATTTTGACCTTATCTTGGTATATTGTGTGAGATGTTGATCTATGCCTCATTTCTGATAAACTGCTTTCCAGTTTTCTCAGCAGTTTTTGTCAGATATTGAGTTCTTGTCCTAATAGCCTGGATCTTTGGGTTTATGAAACACTAGATTACAATGGTTATTTACTACCATATTGTGTGTACCTAATCTGCTCCACTGATCCACCACTGTATTTCTTAGCTAATACCAGATTGTTTTCAAGATTACCACTTTGTAATAGAGTTTGAAATGTGGTACTGCCATGCTACCTTCCTTCACTTTTTTTCATTGATTCTCTTGATATTCTTGACCTTTTGTTCTTCCAGATAAATTTTGTTATTATTTTTTTCTACCCCTATAAAATTCTATTTGGGTAGTTTAATTGATATGGCACTAAATAAGTAAATTAATTTGTGGACACTTGTCATTTTTATTATATTGAATTGACCTTCCCATGGGCAATTAGTATTTCTCCAATTGTTTAGTTTTGTTTTCACTTTTGTGAAAAGTATTTTGCAATTGTGTTCATATAGTTCCTTAATTTGTCTTGGCAGGTAGGCTCCTAAGTATGTTATTTTGTCTTCAGTTATTTCAAATGGAATTTCTCTTTTTGTCTCTTTCTGCTGGACTTTGTTGTTAATATACAGAGATGCCAATGACTTATGTGGATTTATTTTATATCCTGCAACTTTGCTGAAGTTGCTTAATTGTTCCAACTAATTTTTAATTTGTCATTTATTTAAGTTTACCTTCCTTCCTTTCCTTCTTTCTTTCCTTCCATTCCTTCCTTCCTTCCTTTCCTTCTTTCTTTCCTTCCATTCCTTCCTTCCTTCCTTCCTTCCCTTCTTTCTTCCTTCCTTCTCTCCCTTCTTCAATCCCTATACCCTTCTTTATATTCCTTTTTCCCTCCCACTTTCCTTCCCTCCCTCCCTCTTTTTTCCCTTCTTCCTTCCTTCTTCACCAACAAAGCCTTTATTTTCCTCTAGAAGCAAAATCCCCAAGCCATTTTTTTTTAAGAATTAAGCTTTAACTTAGCTTCCACAGAAGTTATTTTTCATTGTCCCATTATACTATGGAAAGAATTCTGTGTACTCTGCAACCATATCAGAGCAATGTGATTGTTGGCAGGCTTATGCCATTCTGGGAAGGCTTTGTTTGTGGTTCAGACCTCAGTTTGAACATGATGTCCAAAGATTACCTTATCTATGTAGCACTTCTCATTCTGTAATTGAGCTACTAAAAAAATAGTCATGTTCTACTTGAATGGTTGGCTCCAGCTTTTCCATTAAAGAATAAGTTTTTTAAGGACATTGTATTACTTCTGTTGTCTTTGAATCCACAGTGCCTAGTATAGTACTTTGTATTTATTGTTGCTCCCTAAGTTTACCTAAGTTGCATAACTACAACAATTTTAAACATAGTTATTAATTTATTGTAAAAGACAATGATAAACCCATCATATATTAATATCAAGAAAATGCATTCTTTAACCAAACAATTGAAAGAAGCAATTACAAAAGATAAAACAGACAACCTTGATTATGTAAAACTGAAAAATTTCTAGATAGACAAAAGCAATGGTGGTGACCTAGACTTCTCCATTCCACCATGTTCAAAAGCATGCTCACTCTCTTTCCCCCCTGCCATCAGAAAGAAAACAAAATTTCCAAGTTTCCTCTTACTGTCCAGGGAAAATCTAGGCTCTCGGTTGCACAGCCTGTCCTCCTGACTATAACATTTTAGAGGACAGAATAGCTAAAGTAGCTCTGATGAATTCTATCAGATGTAGCCAGATGTACCAGATGATGCTACACATCTGGAGAGAAAAAATGCCAATTCTTGTGAGATAACATTCATTTGAATTGAAGAAATGGAATACAGATGATGTTTTCTATATTTTCTACCAGTTGGTATAATTTTTATGAGCAAAAAGGAATAACATCTTTATTCCCAGTTGGACTAAGTAGACCAAGTTAGTTCCTTGTAAAACATCTCAGGACAACTCAGATACCAATACTATCTCTTACTATATTCTTAAGGCACAGGAAGTGATTCTTGGAGTCAAGAAATAGCTGTTAGCCCATTCATTTTTGTCCTTAATGTCTTTATATATGATGTAATAACACAATAGGCTGTAGAAGTTGATAATTAGTTGGTAGGTGGGTGGGATATCTAAACAGCATTAACACTAGCAATATTGATTTTTCCAAAAAAAGTTATCTCTTCCTGTGTGAGAATGCTCACCTGATTGATTAGAGATCCATTTCACCACTCTTATTCCTTGGCACTAACACAAAGGGATTACAAAACCTCCTTATGATAATTTAAGGTTAATGAACCTATTGAATGATGCATTTGTTTCTCATCAATGCACCAAACATAGCAACACTGGAAGTTAGAGTTCTTTATTCCCTCATATATCAAAGTCTGCTTGCCATGGTATTATTTATTGATCTGTCCAAGTGTTTTTCCATGATTGATCACTCTTGCTATCCAAAGGTTTTCCCCATTTCTCTGCCATTGCTAAATTTTCTAAAATACACAGCAAGTTTGAAACTACTACTGTGTATACCGAGGGCTTATGAACTTTGTTCTGATAGGCCAGCAGCAGGTTGGAGAAGGTTGGGGTGATTTTCTCTGTCCACATACATTTTATGAGCATGTGAGAAGATCCTGCAAACAGCAACAGGGAAGGGGAACTTCACTGTAATTGCTCAGGAGACCTCAGAGAGTAATGTCAGGCTTCAGATTTTCAGCACTATGGTGACATCAAAGGGACTGATGAGCCAGTTAAGGTTCATCAAAAAGAATCAACAAATCACCTGACTTCATCATAAGATAACTCTTCTAGAAAACCTTCAATGATCATGTCCTGTGGCTCGATGATTCTTCCCAAGATTACCTTTATTTCCTTATCTTCCCATTCATTTGTTTCACTTGACTTAGTCATCTTTTCTTGGTACCTACATTATTGAGTATGGAATTCAGGAATAAAGGGGACTTTAAAGATCATTCTCCCTCTCTCTCTCCCTCTCTCTCTCTCTCTCTCTCTCTCTCTCTCTCTCTCTCTCTCTCTCTCTCTCTTCTATTTAACAGATTAGAAAACTGAGACTCAAAAAAGATGAAATGACTTAATCAAAGTTATATACAAAGTGGTAGTGTTAAGATTCAAATTCAAACCCTTTTACTCCAAATCTAGTGTTCTTTCATGTTTACAGTTGATTGATTAAGATTATGCTGTCATTTAGGATGATTTTTTTTTGGTGTCCTTGGTGTTGAAGTTTCTGTTTTTCTTGGGTCTTCCTTAAATTTGATCAATCTCTCCTCCTACTAAATCATGCATGCTAGCAGATTTTGCTTTCCAAATGAGCTCCACATTGATGACTTTTTCCAGGCAGAGGTATCTGCTGCTCTTTTTACCACTAATTGAAGGCCATGTTACATCATCTCTCCTGACATATAGATAGGACTCTGATAGACTCTGGCATTATATGACAAAGAAACCCCCAACACAAGCACCTTCTCAGAATACAGGAGGCTGAAGTCTTTAGTGCATGAGTGACCATTCTCTGTACAGAATAGCTACTGTCCTGATAGAGACAGAGGCTTTCCCTTTTTCAATTGCTGAAGTCATCAAGTCACCAAAGTAGTTACCTAGTATTCAAACAAGGTTATAATGTGGCCTGTTTCATTAACTTCTGAAATTTAAGACTAGCATTTTTGCTTTCTCCTCTATTAAATTCACACACTCAAAAACAAAAAAAAACCATACATATGTTAACAAGAACCTTTTTCTTTCTATTTCCTCTTGCCTCTGAAGTTGAACTCATCAGAGAAGTCTGAAGACAATGAAACACTTAAAAATAGATGATGAAAATTTGGTCAACCTGGTTTTATCCCTAAATACTTTTGCAGTGTGCTGACTTCCATTTCCAGGGCTCAAACTTGATTAGGCTATGTTCTCTTTCAGATCACTAGGGTGCTATTTTGTGAACCATTGCAGTCTTAGAATAGAACAGACACACAGTTAGCTAGACAGACAAGCTAAAACTGGATATTAAATGATATTTGTTCATAAAGATCTTGAACCATAAAGAAATATGCCCCTGGAGCAGAGGTTTTCCCAGTGCTGTGGTTTTAAAAAAGGAAATTTGTCTCCAAGGAGTCATGTCCAAAACACAAAATGGAAAGAGAAGTGAGTCTATTTATCAATGAAGGATATGTTTGTTCAATGACTTATGGAAAGCATCAGCCTATGGTGAAATGGTTGGGTGATGGCCATAGGGGTAGAAAGTGTTGACGTACATGATGTACATGCATAGTTGCTTATTTTGTCCAAAAAAATTTTGGAATTGTGCCCAAATGATGGGGCCTAATTGACAAAGAAGCAACCCAAAGTGGAGCTAGGGAGAAAAGAAATGTCGTGCTCTAGACAGTGACTCAAGATGAAAGAGCGAAAAATAACCCATGACTTTTTTGTTCTTTGACTTAAAATTTGTCTCTTTGCTTCATTCCCAGTCAAGTAGGTAAAGATTTGGGGTTACATTCCTGAATTCACCAAACTATATAATCTGTGTGGTCATGGGCAAGTTACTTAACCTGCCTGAATATTAGTCGTCCCATCTGGAAAATGAGGATTCTTGCCTGGACAACTTTCCAGAGTGATTATGAGGATTAAGTAAATGACTAACTGCCACAGGTTTGAAGCTGGAGGGGACTTTAGAAACCATCCAGACTTAAGTTACTCATTTTACAAAGGAAAATGAATCACAGAAAGGAGAATAAACTTGTCTAAGAACACACAGTTAGTAAGGAACAAAGCCAAAGTCCTCTCAGTCCAAATTAAATGCTCTTTACCATTCTGACTCACTTGGGAAAGTGCTTTAAATGTTGAAAAGAGTTTTTAAGGTGTAAGACATGAAACATTCATGATCCCATAGCCAGACTCATGAGGAATTTCTCTTACTTCATCTGTGGTGATCCTTGGAAAACGGGCATGTAATCACAAGACAGTAAACAGGGTTTTCCTGTTAAGACCTGACAGTACTTACATGACACTGACATTGTCTTTAATGCCCTAGAGTTATCTCTATGTGATGATGAAACATCCAAATAGAACTTCTGTGGAGGGTATAGCATAACTTATTTTTACCACTAAAGATATTCAGAGATAATCCTGGAACACTACAGAAATACAATAAAGTCAAAAGGGAAAATAGAAAAGAGTAATTATATCTTCCATTTCAATCTTGTTTTAATGCTTGATTATGGTATGGAGATAACTCTGTTTTTTTTTTTACTAACACCAGTAGCATGTAGATTCTATCAGACCCTATCAAACTAGAGAGACTTTGAGAATAGCACTATACTTATAAGCTATTGTCCAAGGACCTGCGTTAGTTAAGAGAAACTCATTATCAGATGGGTTGCTTAGTGGTGAATGTTTCATCCATAAAAAAACTCTTGAAGACTATCTAATAAGTTGAGGAGAGTTTGTGATCTGAGTTTCTGAAGGGAATAGTGACATTAATGAAACATTGGTTCTTTTTTTTCCCTGAAAACCAGTTTTATTTAAATAAGAGGTTAAATAAATTACATAATATTTAAACTAAAAAAAACCAGTCTGTTACTTCACATGTTATTGGGCAACTGTTGCTAGTAAATTGCAAACTCCACAATTACTACATTGACTGTTTTGATGCATTAGCTCAAAATTTATTCCCTTGTCAAAAGTTAAATTCAGGTAAAGTTGGCCTCACAGTATGGTGTTTTCCACATGTGCATCCCACAGAGGTAGGGCACTATTACTACTAAAAAAAAAGTCTGGTCAGACCACACTGGACCTTGGTGTGATTTAAGAAATAAAATATCCTGCCATTACCTCAAAATGAAACACCTCCCTGATCAGGTGGTGCAATATCTCCAGGGGAATCCCTGTTCTGTTATCAAAGGCTAACTCTTTATTTTGGTGGTATAACTGGACTGGGAGGTGGTGACCTGAACTTATTCTTCTGAACATCACCAAGGGCAGCTCAGAGGGTAGTAATATTCTCTTAAATGGACAGGGATCTCTGAAGAGGGAACACCAAAGAACCTCTGGACAGACATGGTCTCAAATGATATTAGGGCTTTGGACTTAACTGAAACGTTAGATAATTTGTGTTTCAGGCTGGGCACTACCAGGTTTTACCTCTGCTTAAATGAGGAACTGCAAGACTAGACATCATAGCTCTTTACAGTTTATTTGATATTTGATTTATTTATATGTGTATTCATAAGAAGCAGATTATATAGCAGCTAGTTAGCCTTGAAGTCACAAAGAGCTGAATTCAAATTCTATTTGAATATATTGGCTGCATGGCCTTTGGCATGGCATCTAACCTTTTAGTACTCTGTTCAACTGCCTAGAATTATAAATTACAGAAAAAGTGCTGACCTTCATTGATATTTTGAGTTTCCATATCCAGGAGTCCCTTACTCCATGGAACTTCTAGGTCCAGTGTCTAATTTACATATTTTGTGTTTAAGTCAATATAATAATGATCTTTGATTTTGTTGGCATCGAAGATTCCTTCATGCCAAATGTGGCCATGGAGAGTTGGACACAACTGAAATGACTGCACAACAACAATAACAACAAAATAACTGATTTTGTAATTGTGGGATCATAACTTTAGAACTGGACAAGATTTTAGGGTCATTGAGTTCAACTACCTTATTTTAAAGATGAGGAAACTGAGATAAAGAGAGGTTAGTTGATTTGCCTAGGATCATACAGCTAGTGTCTTTGGTGGGATTGAAACTTGGGTTTTCTTGACTCCAAGTCCAGTGAAGGTCAACTGATATTATGTGGATAATGTGGATAGCACATCTTTTCATACTGTGTAACATTTAATCCCTACTTCTTATTCAGTTTTTCCTTCTGTCTCAAATAGTTCACTTATTTTCCTACTGGAAAACCTAAACCAAGAAAAGAACATGGACAGCTATTAATGATATCATTTGACCTTCTCTCCAACCATAAATTTTCCCCAAACAATTCCTCCCCCTTCCCTTACAATTCAAACACAGTGTACATCTTATACCTTAGAAGTGACTTTTATAGATGCAGTTCCTAAGAATGTCTGTGCTGATAAGCAAAGGCAGAAAGAGATGTACTCCATTACAGAATGATAGCTGTGGAAACAAACCTCATTCCAGCATATGGATCATTAACTGTTTCTGTGCTTTGCTTGGAGATGATATGGAAAATGGAAATGGAAATCAGCTATTCAAGTGCACACTAGGGAAGGCAATGGTTTATGTGACGAGGACCTGGGAGTTCTGGTGAACTACATCTTTAATATGAGTCAGCAGTGTAATATGACAGGCCTAAATGGTGGGAAAGGGAATGCTAGGCCCTCAGGATTTGGCCCTGGCCAGGTAGCTTCTGGAGGATTGTCTTCATTTCTTTACATGACTTATTTGGAAGGAAAATGACAGGTCCAGGAAAGAGCAAGCAAAATGATGAGGGAGACTAAAACTATTGCCCCATGAAAGTCCATAGAACAATTTGGAGACATTTAACATGGAGAAGAGAATATTTAGTGGGGACATAATAGATGTCATTAAGTTCAACAGCATAGGAGTTATGGTTTGGCCTCAGAGAGTGAAATGGGATTGGTAGAAGGAAGTTAGAAGGAGGCACATTTTATGCTCAGTATAAGGACAAACTACCTTGCAATAAAAGCTATCAAAAATCAAATAAGATGCCATTGGAGGGAATGCCAATAATAATAACAATAATAAATAATAGTAACTGACACCTACTTAAGGCTAACAAATACTTTCCATACATTATTTCATTTGACCATCCCAACAACCTTGAGAGACAGGTGCTATATTTATCCCCATTTTTTCAAATGAGGAGACTATTAGATTGATTTGCCCAGGCTCATGCAGTGAATGTTTGAGGAAGGATTTGAACTCAAGTTCATCAGAATCCAAATGCTTTATTTTTTCCACTAATTCAGAAAATAGTGGGATTCCCTCACTGACATGCTTCAAACTCATGCTAATTCATAATTCCAGCAACAGGGCATTAGTGTGCCTGTTTACCTATACTTCCTTCAGCACATTATTTCCCTCTTTTGTCATACCTGTCAATCTAGCAAGTTGTAGTGAAGCTCAGTGTTAATTTAGTTTATTTCTGTAATTATTAGGGATTTGGAACATTTTAAAAAATATGGTTATTGGTAGCTTGGATTTCTTTCTTTGAAAACTGTGTCTTCATAACTTTTGATTGTTTATTTATTGGCAAAGGCTCTTAGTATTTCATATTTGAATCAAGTTGTTGTATATCTTGGAAGTGAGACCTTGGGGAGAAACTTACTTTTCTTTAAACATTGATATCTTCTATTTTAATGTCATCTTCATTTTCCCCCAGAGAGGTATCTCTTATAACAGAGAATAAAAAAGAAAGCAAGAGGAAAATATCCCATAAAATTAAAAGTCACATAAACTGTCTAATATTTTAACTAATTTTCTACTTAACTATAATCCCTCCCCTCTACCAAGAAAGAGGGGGAGTCAGATTTTCTCTTTCTTTCCCTTCCTTCCTTCTTTCCTTCCTTCCTTCCTTCCTTCGTTCCTTCTTTCCTCTCTTTTTAATTTTTCTCCTTCCTTACCTTCTAGGCCAGGCTTAGTCCTTTAACTACAAAATATTTAGTTTCAGACTTCTGTTCTGTTTCCTTTTACATTATTGTAATTACTCTCAATATAGTTTTCCTGCTTTTCCCTACTTCATTGCATCAGTTCATAGCAATCTTCCCATAGTTTTTTATTTTTCATATTAGTTATTTATTATTGCACAACAATATTACATCACATTGATGTGTCACAGTTTGTTTTACCATTTTCCAATTGATGGGAAGCTTATTGTTCACTATTCTTTGTAATTGTAAGAAGTGCTGCTATCTATGTCTATGTCTATATTTAAGTATGTAGCTACATTATATACATCTCTCTCTATATGTATATATATATATATAACATTTATGTCATATATATCCATTTGTATGCCTATATATTATCTCTACCTATCTCTCCATGTCTATCTGTCTTATCTATTTACCTACCTATCTATTCTTTCTTTGTTTCTATCTTCAATCTTTAAGCAGTGAAATATATTCTGGAAGCAGAATTACCGG
>CM053594.1:318068877-318093394 GCA_028646575.1 Pseudocheirus occidentalis
GGATCGCCTCATCCCAGTGTCTGTATATTTCTCAGTTCCATGCAAATAATAATAATAACAATGACAGTAACAATATATGTATATATAAGTATTTCATTTTGGAACTTAAATTTTCAGATTCTTTCCTTTCCTCCCTCATCACTCACCCCCACTGTTAACACAAGCATTTCAATACAGGCCACATGTGTGTGTTTACACAGAACATCTCCACAATGGAGATGTATTGTGAAAGACTGACTATATTTCCCTACTTCCTATCCTGCCCCCCCCATTTGTTCTATTCTCTACTTTGTCCCTGTCCCTTTAGGGAAGTGTGTGCTTCTAAAAATCCTCTCCCCTCACCTGCCCTACCCTCCATAATCCAATCCTCATCCCCTTCCCCCCTACTCTCCTGCACGGCAAGATACCCAATTCAGAGTGTATGTCATTCCTTCCCTAAGCCAAATTCAATGAGAGTAAGGTTGACGCTTTCCCTTTTGCCTTCCTGTTCTCCCCTCCATTGCAACAGTAATCCCTTGCCTCTTCTATATGAAATGATTAACCCCATTCTGTCTCTCCCTATCTCCTCTTTTTCTCCTCTCCCACCTCTCAGTTTAACCCTTCCTATTCAATTAATATTGTGCCTTCTGTCTATGTACACATATGTCCACACACTCACATATGTATTCATATGCATATATACCTTCCTATAGAGACATATGTGTATGTATATAAATGTGTGTGTATATATGTGTGTGTATACACATTTGTATTCCCTTCACCTATCCTCATACTGAGAAAAAGTATCAAAAGTTACTATTATTGTTTTTCCATGTTGTCATGTAAATAGTTCAACTCAATAAGTTTCTTATGATTTCTTTTCCATGTTTAACCTTCTCATGCTTCTTGTATTCGAATGTTAAATTTTCAATTCAGTTCTGGTTTTTTCCTCAAGAATGCTTGAAAGTCCTCCACCTCACTGAATGACCATATTTTCCCCTGAAATGCTATACTCAGTTTTGCTGGGTAGGTGATTCTTGGTTTTAAACCTAGCTCCCTTGATCTCCAGAATATCATATTCCAGGCCCTTCCATCCCTTAATGTAGAAGCTGTTAGACCCTGGGTTGTCCTGACTGTGTTTACACAGTATTCAAATTGTTTCTTCTTGGCAGCTGGCAATAATTTCTCCTTGATCTGGGAACTCTGGAACCTGGCTATAACATTCCTAGGAGTTTTCTTTTGGGGATCTTTTTCAAGAGGTGATCAGTGAATTCTTTCAAGTTCTATTTTGCCCTTTGGTTCTAAAATGTCAGGGCAGTTCTCTTTGATAATTTCTCTAAGAATGATTTCTAGGGGATTTTTTTGGTCATGGCTTTCAGGTAGTCCAATAATTTTTAAATTATCTCTTCTGAATCTATTTCCCAGGTCAGTTGTTTTTTTTTCCTATGAGATATTTCACATTGCCTTCTATTTTTTTTTCATTTTTTATCTGTTTAATAATATCTTGATTTCTCATGAAGTCATTTGTTTCCATTTGTTCCACTCTAATTTTGAAGGAGTTATTCTCTTCAGTGAGCTTTTGAGAGTCTTCTTCCATCTGGCAAATTTGACTTTTTAAAGCATTCTTCTCCTAATTGGCTTTTTAGGCCTCTTTTACATTTGAATTAATCTATTTTTAAGGTGTTATTTTTTTTAGTCAGGTTATTGACTCTTTTTTCATGATTTTCTTGCATAATTCTTATTTCTCTTCCAAGTTTTTCCTCTACTTCTCTTATTTGGTTTTTAAAATCCTTCTTAAGTTCCTCTATGGCTTGTAACCAATTTGCATTTTTCTTTGAAGCTTTTAGTGCAGGACTTTTGACCGTGTTGTTTTCTTCCTGTTCCATTCTTTGATCCTTTTTGTCCCCACAAAAAAAGAATCTAAAATTGTATTGTTGTTCTTGCTTTGCTCCTTTTGCCTGCTCATGTTGTGAGCCAATTACTTGACTTTTGGACTCTGTAGAACTCTGCTTTCAGAGGGGAGAGCTTTGTCCCAAATTGCTGGGGTTTTCACAGTTTCCAGAGCTATTAGGAGGCTGCCGTCTCTGCAGCCCCCACCAGCTTTGGTTCACTGAAAACACACCTCAGGACCACCAAGACAGCGATCCCAATTTAGGCAGGTTAAGGCAAGGGCACTTTCCCCATTGTTTCTCAACCCTCCAAATACCATGACCCTTTATTACTTGTATGTGGGCAGACCCACCTGGAAATGGATAGAGGTGCAGTGTCTCCATTCCTAAGACCATCAGAAATATGTGTTTTCTGATGATCTTAGGTCACCTGTTCGATCCCCAAAGAGGTCTTGAACCACAAGTTGAGAACCGTTGACTTAGCCTCTAAGTGGTTGCTTGGTCTCCTGCAATCTGCAGGCCAGGAGCTCTGAAGCAGCCACATGGAGGTGGCTTCCAGGCTACTGATTCCACTGTTTCTTGCCCTGGGAATTGTGGGGCAGATGGCTGGACCCGCTCCTTTCCGCCAAATTTAGCCAAGTTCCACTGACCTCTCACTTTGTCCTTAGCTCTTATGGGTTGATAATTCTGGAAACTACCACAGCTGCTGCTGAGCCACTCTCCTGAATGCTCCAGCCCTGGATTTTCCTTGCCACCCTGCGGTTAAAGCCACAGTTTCATGTTGTGCTGATCTGGACTCCCAGCACACTGTGATTGAACCCTTCCCAGTTTTGAAGCCTCCCAGGCTGCCTTCAGTGGAAATCTTGTTTCTCTGTCATTTTGTAGGCTCTGGAGCCCTAAAGTTTGTTTAGAGTTATATTTTATAAGTATTTTATTTGGTTTGGGGGGAGCTCATGGAGTTCTCACGCTTCTACCCATAGTTTTTTTTAAAGAAAGTCTTGGGGCGGCTAGGTGGTACAGTGACTAGAGCACTGAGCCTGGAGTCAGGAGGAGCTGAGACCAAATGAGGCCTCAGACACTTAACACTTACCAGTTGTGTGACCTTGGTGAAGTCACTTAAGCCCAATTGCCCTGCCTTCCCCCCTCCAAAAATAAAGAAAAAAAGAAAATCTTTTTTTATTTCTTTCTATTTTTATACTTGTCTTCATTAAGATGTATATATGACTTTTAATTTAAATTCCAAATATTTAAAGTTTTTTGTAATCATTATAATTGTGGTTTCCTCATATTCATCTTTTCAAAAATATTTTAAAACAAGGAATGGATGCTAGACTTCATCTGAAGTTTTTTATGTTTCTATTCATATAAATAAAAATGAATGAGTGGGGAACTCATTTATTAAACACTTACTATATTCTGGGTACTGTGCTATATACTGAAAAAATAAGACAATCCCTGTGATCAAGGAGTTTATATTGAAAAAGAGAAAGATATATAGTGTAATCACAACCAGAGAGAAATATTTTGGATTGCAAAGTCAATGGGTACCAGGGGGAGCCAAGAATATTGATTGGAATCATAGAACAATTGATTCACATATCTTTCTAGGAATGGTAGTAGTTATCTGAACCCCACTCCCAGAGCAAAACTTGGAAAGGGTGGGGTATCAGGTATGGTATCATGGCATGAAGATTTTAAAGGATCAATTCAAATACTATTTTCTATTGATAGATCTTCTGATACTGAAGCAGATATACATATGTGATATAGATTTTGCTTGATTTTGGTGAATAATTTCCAATGTATCAATGCTTTCTTGAGGGTTTATAGGGTCCTGAGAAAATATTGTTCATGAAGCCTTTGTCTATGTAAACAATTTGATTAAAAATGTATCATAAAATTCATGGGCCTATGTAAAATATAATGATTTACCAATGAAGATTTAGAATAATTAGCTTATAGCCTTCACCTTTTTATAAGAAGTATTTCTTTTGAAAACACACTGAATTACAGAGCTGTAATGGCTGCCTAAATTTGGTATATTATTGTAGAGAACAAATCCACTCATGTTACAACTCCATTTCTCATCCCGGGCTCATCTCCACTTTCCACAATTACTGCAATAGCATCCTAATTGACCTCTCTCCACCTAGTTCTTCACTTCTCCCATCTGCCTTCCATGTAACTGCTAAACTGATATTCCAGAAATGCAATCCTGAACATATCATTTCTTTCCTCAAGAAGCTTCAGTGGCTCTCACTGCCATTTGGCTCTTCTATTTGGTTCTTAAAGCCCTTTACAATTTGATTCCAGTCTATCATCCCAGTCTGATAACATGTTATTTTTGCTCACGTACTAAATGTTCCAACTACGTTTGCAATTCCACATACATGGCCTCCCCTTTCCTCCCTCTGTATCTTAGCACAGATTATCCCCCATGCTTGGAATTCTCTCTCTTCAGACTTCTGGCTCTCGAATGCTTTGTATTCCTGGAACCTCAGCTCCAGTGCCAGCCCCTTCAACAAGAGGCCTTTCCTGATTCGCCCAGTTGTCAACCCTGCTCTAAATCACTGTGTATTTATTTTATATATAACCTGTGTTTATTCATTAGTGAACACTCTCCTTCTCGTAAAATGTATGCTCCTTAGAAACAAGTACTAACTTCATTTTCTGTTAGTATCTCTAGCACCTAACACAAAGCTTGATGCATAGCAGGTTCTTAATATATGTTGATTAAACACTGACAATATCAAGATAAGGTACAGTTCTTGCCCTCATGGAGCTTACAGATTATGACATATACACAAATAAGTATAACTTAGGGTGGGTTATGATGAATATAAGGTAGAGATACAAAGAGCTCAAGAAATACTGAAGTAGAAGAAAACTTACAGTGAGGATGGTCAGGTAAGAGATGGCTCCTCTGGAACTGAACCATGAGGGGAAAGGAAGATGTTTGGCAGACTCGAGATGAGGAAAGAGGCATTCCAGGCTTCAGGAAAGGACCATGAATACAGAGGAAGGAAAGAGAGAGGGAGAGATTTGGAGAATAGCTCCTACTCCTGTCCGGCCGGAACATGATTCTGTAAAAGTAGTTGTGGAAAAAAAAGCCGTAATAGCAATGTACAATTTCCAATAAAATATGGAATAAAATAACTCCACCAAAGAAACCATATAAAAAGGGGTACAAATTATGAGAAGCAGGTTGTAGAGAAAGTAAATAGAGAGCTGGCCTTGGAACCAGGGGGACTGAGCTTCATATCCTGTTTCTGACACACAAAGGCCATGTGACTCTGGGCAAGTCCAAATCTTTCAGTTCTCAAAGTAACTAAGGCTGTATGTTGCAAAGAAGATGTATGTCTCTTCACCTTGGAGTAGCCATACCAATGAGCTCATAGAGATACTCTATACTGTAACTGTTATTAACCTGATTAATATACAAAGTTCATTGACTCATGACCTACAATCAATCGTTGTCTTGTATCTTTCAATAAAGTAGATAAAAAAAGTCCATATGCTTGGTTAACTACATAAAACAGATTAACTGAATAATTAATCACTAAAACAATTTCAAAACTGTCATGTCTACCAGGACATAGATAGTTTTTTTAAAATAATAAACCATATTTAGTCAAGTTGTTTTCACTTACCAGTTAATATTTTAGTGAGATCAAAAAAGTTTTGTATCCTTAATAAGTAAGATAAAAATTTAAGATTGTTTATTTCACCTTTATATCCTTTTACTGTGTATTTTCTGAATGGAACATAATAGTACTATAGTAAACATATTAATAGTTTATAAATTAAAAAATCATTTTATTGCTAGGAGAAGATTGTCAAAAAGCTCCAAAACAGGCACTGAAAGTTTCAATGACTTGCGCATGGTCACACAGCTAGCTTCTGTTAGAGGCTGAGCTGCCTTTCAGCTGCTACTTACAATAAAAAATATGCCTCCTTGCAGATTATGACCACTTTTTTAGTCCCCTCTTCCACAGCAATAGAGAAGAAAAAGGCATGTTTCCAAATCTAAATTTATTATTCCCAAGGTGTCTAGACTAAGTGATGCAATGGAGAGATCAGTGGACCCCAAAATAGGAAGACCTAATTTCAGACCCTGCCACAGACACTAGGACTATTTCATATCCTCAGGTTTTGGTTTTTTCTCTGTAAAATGGAGATAATAATAGCATCTACTTCTTAAGGTTCTTGTGAGGATTAAATGAGAATATATGCAAAGCCTTTTGTTAACCCTAAAGTTCCATGTGAATAGGTACTATTATTACTGTAGTGGTGCTTGCTGTATATTTAGTATCATCCCATGGCATTTGAGACTGTAAGGAAAGAGGCAGTCAGTGGGAGTGTGGCATTTACAAGCCACTCTTACACTAACTCACCTTCTGCTATTGGATAGAAGATCCTAGAAGCTTGTGACTTTAGATTTTTCTTTCCTGCATGAGGGATTCTGAAATCCCATGAAAAACCACTTATACTAGTTGAGGAAAAGGGGTTGATTACATACAGTGGCAGCCCCATGATAACATGGAAGGTTCTGGGGATAGCAAGAAAAATTGTGCCAAGACACTGACCCAAAACCCAGTCTCCAGAGCATGGTTTCACGAATGGAACAATTGCAGGTACCTAAGTCTGGTCCATTCCATCCTAAGGATTTGGGGATTTTAGGAAGGTTTCCTTTCCCTATGGTCTATCCCAGACTTTAAGCTCTAATAGATACTGCAGAGTGGAACAAATTCAGCTGACTCCAACAAGTCCCAACTGCTCATCCTGAGGAAGATTGGTCTACAATTTTCTTTTTTAAGATTATTTTTAACATGTTTAAAAATTGATGCCATATTTTTTCATGAAAAATGTATGAAATAGGATCCCACACAGCTCTGTATTTCTGAAAAATCTCCATAATAATGGGACTATTTGCTTTTTGGAGATTTGAGCAATTTATCATTTAAACCTTCTGAATCAGGTAATTCTCTGAGGGGATAATCCATTGGTGTTTTGTTTTATTCCCTCTCATGAGATTGTTCTATTTACATTATCTATTTTCTGTTAAGACAGTTTTTTTTTAATTTTTAAAATTATTTGTCAATCTAATTTATTCTTAGTTATGATTATTTACATTTAAGTTGTCTGGTTTATTAGCACATATCTATGCATGTGTTTGATAAAAGTGTTTGCCAGTGTCATATAGGATGTCTAGTACAATGCCTAAGTCAAAGAGGTACTCACTCCTTTTAAGAGTCTTCTTTGCCTATAACACTGTGCTGTTTCCTTCAAGTCTGTAAGCACTGCAGAGCCTTCTAAATGAACTCCATAATTGCTCAAAAGTAAATAATCTAACCACTCATGTGAGAGAAACCAAGTGTTTGAAGAATGCCATGTTCCAGAGCGTAATTTACCATTAGAGGGACATACCACAGAGCTGATATATTGGATAAACATTGTAAATTATTAAGGAACTGGGTCTAGGTTTGATTAGGTGGAAAAGAGCAGACTATATTGACCTGCGAGAATTGTTTAGTGCTCTTGGTATAACAACACACCTTCCCCCTACCCTACAAGCTTCTCTCCAAAACTAAGATCATCATACTCTTCAAATGATACTGCATGGCTACAAAACATGACATCCTACAACACTGAAAGATTCAAAATTGCTGGTCTTCCAAAGAGCAATGGGCAAATGTGTCCTGGGAAAAAAATTCATCTGAAAGATATCACCAAAGAGAAATAGAACTAGAAAATGAGGTAAGCTGGTCATATACATAGAGCAAAGGATAAGAAGTAGACAACCTCTGTGCTGCATTAGTAATATGTTTGTGGCTGTTGTTCAGTCATTTCCAACTCTTTGTGACTCATGTGGGGTCTTCTTGGCAAAGATACAGGAATGGTTTGCCATTTCCTTCTCCAGCTCATTTTGTAGATGAGAAAACTGAGACAGGGGCAGAGCCAACATGGTGGTGTAGTAGCAACAAGGTTTTGCAGCTCCCACATAGTGACCTCAAATACCCATAAAATATGACTCTAAACAAATTTTACACCTCCAAAACTCACAAAAAAAGAGAAGAGCACATCTCTCGCTGAAGGTAACTTGGCAGGAAGGGCTCATCACAGCACACTGGGAGCTGAAACTAGCCCAGCCTGAAAAAACAGCTTGGCCCAGGGGTAGCCAGGATGAGCCACAGCTGGGTCCTTCAGGAGAGTGGATCAGTGACAGCTGTAGCAGTTTCCAGAATTATCAAGCCATAAGAAACAAGCACTAAGTAAAAGATCAATAGAACTCAGCTAAATTTGGGGGAGAAAAGCAGTCTGGCCAAACTGCCTCCAGGGGAAGGAAGGGGAAGAAGTTGTGGCCCTGCAGGTTCCTCCCTGTGGCTGCTTCAGAACTCCCAGCCTGGAGACTGCAGAAGGGCCAAGCTAAGTTCAGAGGCTAAGTGCTCTTGTGCTGAACAGCCTGGATCCTGATCCTGGTCTTGGGTGGTGATCCTGGGGTGCATTTTCTGTGGGCCAAAGCTGATGAGGGCTGCAAAAAACAGTTGCCTCCCAATAGCTCTGGCAGCTGTGAAAACCCCAGCAATTTGGGACAGAGATTTCCCCTCTGTAAGCAGAGTTCCACAGAGCTAAAAATTCAAGTAATTAACTGGCAACATGAGCAAGCAAAGGAAGCAAAGTAAGAACAGCAATTGAACTTTGGATTCCTTCTTGGGGGACAAAAAGGATCAAAGCATGGGATGGAAGGAAGACAACACAATCAGAACTCCCACACCAAAAGCTTCTAAGAAACATGAAGACTGCCTACAAGCCATAAAGCAGCTTAAGAAGGATTTTGAAAATCAAATAAGAGAAGTAGACACAAAACTGGGAAGAGAAATGAGAATGATGCAAGAAAATCATGAAAAGAGAGTCAACAACCTGACTGAAGAAAATAACACCTTAAAAATAGATTAACTCAAATGGCAAAAGAGGCCCAAAAAGCCAGTGAGGAAAAGAATGCCTTAGAAAGTCAAATATCCTGAACTAGCATAAATTTTATATATATAATTATTATTAGCTACATCCAATTGGGAATTAAGATATACAGGCACTGGGGTAGGGAGATCCATACTGCCCTACTGGAAAGTCAGAGGGGTGTGGGGAGGACATAGGAGAGAGCAGATTAGGGGAGGGGTTATACAGTGGGATGGCTGTTTTGAGATGTTGGGTAGGAGAAAGATGGGGAGAAAATTTGTAATTCAAACTCTCATGGAAATGAATAATATTAACAAGAAAATAAATTAATTTATTTTTTTAAATTTTTTAAAAAAAGAAAAAACAGAGGCAAAGGGAGTTAAGTGACTTGCCCAAGGTTACACAGCTAATAAGTGTCTGAGACCATATTTGAACTTACAAAGAAGAGTTTTCCTTGCTCCAGACCTGACACTCTATCCACCATACCTAGCTGCTCATATTATGTGCTGAACTTACTTAAATCAGTGTAAGGGTCAACCTAGAGGGAGGGCTAGAGAACGTTGATTGTTTACCTTATAGACAATTTACAAGAGTACATTACTAAGAGTTATACTGGATTAGAAGATGTAGCTAACTTGGATCTGAGACATTGTAAGGAATATCTACATAGGAATATCTACAGCACACTGAAGTGCTGACACATCCCTGGTAGGACTTCTATATTAACTTCTTTTCTATTTTTATTGGTCATTCACTTAAAAATTCTAATGTTAATTATTTCTCTTCTTGCCTTTTATTTTGAATTATTTGCTAAAGATTAATTTATATCACTGACGTCTTTAAAAAAAAACTAGTGGGGCTGCTAGATGGCACAGTGAATAGAGAACTAGCCCTGGATTTAGGAGGACCTGAGTTCAAATCTGGCCTCAGACACTTAATACTCACTAGCCATATGACCTTTGGCAAGTCACTTAACCACAATTGCCCTGCCTTCCCCCCTGCAAAAAAAAAAACAAAACAACAATTAGTTTTTGAAATTATTTGTATATGACTTTTCCTTTTTTCTTTTCTTTATTCATTTATTTTCTTTTTTACATATATTTACATATGTGTGCATATGTGCACACATTCACACATTCACACATAAACACATGCTTTCTAACAGAGACTCCTAAAGTGGAGAATTAACAGCCAGGCATCACTCCCTTTTATCTACTGCCTCTCTACTCTTTACCTCCCATATAAACAGGGTCATTAAACAAGGTCATTTTTCCCCCAATTTCTCCCTTCAGACTTGCCTCTTTTACTAGTTGCAGTCCCCACCCGAGCCCTCCACCCATGCAGAGAGATGCTTCTTGGAAACTCTAGGGAATGGAAAAATAGGAAAGGAAATCTGCCCTAAGCCAATGCTTCTGGGGAGCTTTGAGAGACAAGTTTTTATCCATCCTCCTTACTCTTTCTGTTGAGTTATTTTCCTTTGCTCAGGGGAGTCTAGGACAGGCCATATTCATTTAATCTGTTCCTTGCTATGTGGGAGTTATAATAATACTGGTCAATAAAGTCTCTTTGGTTCGTCTCAAGTCCCCAGCTGGTGATTCTAGAAAATTAAAAAAACAGTTTCCTCCCATTTCTGTTTCCTTGCGTGACCACAGACACCCTTAGCTGCTTTTACTTTTTTTCCCAAGGACACATATATACACTATCAAAACTATTTTATAGAAACCAGTTTCGTTTTTGAGAAACACATCACAATAGAAAAAAATACAGAAAGTGAAGAGATATTAGGCACTATAAATACTGGTTATCCCCATTTTACAAGCAAAGAAAGAAGGCAGTGATTCACAGGAAACAAGGAATCAGTCAAAGGAACTGATGTCCAAGTAGCTAAACTAAGAGAGAAAGGCCATAACAGGGAAGAGAAGCTAGAAAGGAAGTATTCTCTTTGATCCTCAGTTCCTACATTTGTTAAAAGGTTATTGAACTAGATGATATCTAATGTCTCTCTCAGTTCTAATGTTTTCTATAGCATTATAAAGCTGTATCTGTTTCAGATTACCTTTATAACTATGAAGGTTATTATATTGAAATTAAATCAATATGAATATATTGACTTGTTTAAGAAAAAGTCTTATTACTAATATCAAAACAAAGCTAACAAAGACATAAAACTGTAGCTAGCAATTTTTGGCACTGTGAAAAGAAACACACTCTTCCATATATGCTGAAATCAACATTTATTTTTCTTTCCAGATAAAGAAATAACACATGATTAATACAGTTCAATTGATCTGGAGAAGTAATAGGTTATTATTGTGATTCATAGATGTGTGCAATTGTCAGTGGCTAACTAGATGCTAACTTCAACTTCTTAAGCTAATAAAGAATTATAGAAACTAAGTACGCTTTCTAAAATTTAGTTCCTTGTACAAAACTTGGGTCTCTTCACCTTAGATATATGTTGGATACCAACGTTTGCAGGTGTTAGCTGCAGTTGTTTCTTTAAAAAAAAAACAGAAAGAAATCCAATTATAACAAGCTAGAAACAGTACTAACTGCATCCTGGCACAAGCACTAAAACTTAACAGAAACTCCTGGGAAATGAGATGCTGTTTAGAAATTAATTTTTTTTTTGTTCCTGTCAGCAGATTTTCAGGTAAGTAAAGAAAACAGACACCTTCCATTTTTGTTGCTAATAATACATGCAATTTTTCCATTCTGTAGTATATATTGTGCCATATTACAAAATATATTCATCTCAGCACAAAATTATATGATCTTCACCCCACTTCTCAAGTGACTGGGTATCCTGTTGATGTCATAAATACTTTGGAATCGTTATACAGAACATAGATGTCCCATCAAGGAGTAGGGCTTATCATCTACAACAATAATATCTTTCCAATGGAAATTAATTGCTTAAAATATTTTAAATTTAAAGCAGTTTTTAGTTGGGGAGGAATGCAACAGTTATTTGCAAACAGTATTTTACAGCAATTCCTATATTCTCCTGAAAGCAGAACACTAGAAATAATGTCAGACCCAACAGAAGAAAAAGAGAGGAGGGAGGTACAAAAAGGCTCAGAGCTTAACATGTTTGGAAGTGTGAAGGAAGAAAAATCTCATAGATAGTTGCTACTTGCCTTAGCATAATTCTGGTAATTGCTAACTACTTCTACGTAAGCAAGATATATGTGGTAATTAAAGAGCAATCTACAAAAGTGCCTACCCACAAACTCTCTAGTACAACTCATAGGAAGTTTGTATGTGGGCATTTCCTCATAGACTCTTCAAGACAAATCTCTTTGGCTGCTACCATTTTTATCTATGTGTATGAAAAGATTGTGCCATGTAAGAAGTAGAAGTTATTTTGCTGCAGGGTGCATTTTATGAAATCTCTACAATGGTATATGACGCTCATGACTGGGGGGAAGCAGGGATTGGTCTATGGAGGTTCAGAATAAGATTTATTCTCAATATAAATAAAAAATTTCCTAAAATTAAAGTTATTAAAGAGTAGAAATATATGTATTTATATATACATATATGATACATGTACACATATAGGTATAGGTGTAGATATATGATTTGTGTGACGTCATATCCTGCCAAATTGATGAAATTGTTTCAATAATTTTTGTTGACTCTAGTGGTCTCTATATAAGCCATCATGCCTTTTATTAAAAAATTTTTTTTCTTGGCCTATACACACTTCTTGGGTTTATTTTCTTGCCTTTTTATTATAGCCTATATTTTAGGATTATCTTAAATAAAAATGCTGAAGATAGACTTCATTTCTTTTGATTCTCTTGGAAAGGGTTCCAGTTTATGTCCATTACAAATTATACTGGTTTTTGGTTTTAGATAGATACATTCCATTTACCATATTAAGGAAAATTCAATTTATTACTATGTATAAATATGGGGTGATCAATTCACACAACCTGCTGCACTTAAAGTAGGTGAAAAGATGTCCAATAAATCAATTCCGTCATAGATCTTAGAGTAAGTGTTAAGAACCCTTTGACTTGATGTCGAGCAAATTCTGTTGAGATAGGCCAAGAAAACTTGACTGCATCTCAGGAGTCATCTACAAGTTATTAAGTGAATCAAGAAGGGGTTGAATCCCAGAAATTGAAGTAAGTGTGACTTTCTAGCACAACCCTGAACAAAAACCCCCTGGAAGGAAAGGAAATGCTTTTGCCTTGATCTTAGCCAGGTTTTCTTCTACCTTCCTGTTTCTGTAAGGAGAGGACCTTGTGAGTTTTGAAAGGTTCAGAGGATGTTGGACTTCTAATGCTTCCATCAGTATCCTACTGATACACTTAGGTAACTTGATTACAGTGTCTGCATAGGAAACCAAGGACAGAATGAACATAGATTCACTATGCTTCATGGAAACTTAGTGGTTTTTTTTATTCAACTGTTCTTATTATAACAACTTAGCAAAAACTCATAAAAGTTACTTAAGGCTCACTCTTTAACATAATTATCAGCTGATAATTTTCAGGAGAAATACATCAGGAGGGACTTGAGATGTTGATATTGGAAAAGATCATTCAAGATCATTCAGGAATAGTCATGGAACCCTGGTGGAGAGATGTAGCCAAGATCCATGATAGTGTGAGTTGGGGTAGCAATTAGATTCCTTAGAGCTAACATGGGAAACAGTAATTTTTAGGTTTTCAACTAAGATAAGAATTCTACTTTCAAATCCTTTTCTAAACTATTAGTATAGTCATGTGATTTTATTGTGTTTTATTAATATGATATACTATGCTTCTAGTTTTTCTAATATTGAACCAAACCTGAATTCCTATAAATGCTTCCTAGTGATAATGTAATATATTTTTTAATGTTTTGCTGTAGTTTCTTTGTTAACTTTTTATCTATATTTTTTGCTCTGATATGGGTTAAAGATATTGGTTTACTGTTTTCTTTCTCTACCTTGTCTCTTCCTGGTTTATTTATCAAGAGTTTGGATGGCTCATTTCATTTACTTTTTAAAAGAATTTATGTTATGTTGGAATTTATTAATTTTTAATTATTTTTACTGATGAAACAAATGTATACTCAAAGCTTAATGTCATCGAGGCTCAAAGAGAGAGTTAAAAGACTAGTACTTAGAATTTGTTGTGTTTTGCTGTGCTAAAATAAGAAGGAAAAGAAAGGGCAAAATGATATGCTAAGGAGATGAAAAAGCTTACATCTCACATAATAGGAGTGTTAAAAAAAAAAGACCATACAGACAGAAGAAAGCAGTGGGGTTGTAGAATCATTATCTCAATCATCATTATCTAAACCTCACTTTCATCTGAACTTCTCAATGAAGGAAATCACAAACACACACACACACATGCACGCGCACACGCGCACACACACACATTATAACATATGGAGCTCGGTTTCAAAATATTTCCAATTCAATGGAGAAATAGGAAAAAAACTGGAAGAGAAGAAAACAAGCGGGATCCAGGGAGGGATTTGTGATAAACAAAGCAATTTTAAAGCTCCTAAAGTGGATCATGAAAGAGGAATTAAAAACAAAGAACAAGAGGATAAAATCTGGTGATCAAGGTCTAGGAAAGGGTAATAGAAAAGAAAGGGGAAACAGACTGCATCATGTATAGAACTCTCATGCAAAAGACAGTCCTATCTTATCACCTCTTTGTTAAGAGAAAGACATGAGGCAAAAAAAGGAAAAAGCATAAGAGGTTAGCATGGAGGGAAATATATCATTGACAATTATGGAATGAATGTGCTCAAAAATTGAAAATGATAGCAGAATAGATTAGAAAGCAGAATCCGATACTTTGTTCTTTAAAAGAAACACACAAACATAAAGACACAACTAAAGTCAAAATAAGGAACTAGAACAACTACAACTGACATGGAAACACAGGGGCAAAAAAACCCCAAAGTGACAGAAAAAAAACATAGATTTGATTAAAAGAGAAACATAGAAATTGCATTATACTTACAGGAACAGTAGATGATGAATATTGAACTTTTGTGATGTTTGGTAACACATCAAAATAAAGAAAAATTTCAACAAATTTCAGGGAGAAATATAATACAATATTATAATGAGTGATGGCCTCAATGTGCCCCTTTTCAGAGCTAGACAAATCTAACAAAAATTTTTAAAAGCTAAGGAAATAAATCTAATTGTTAAAGAGTTAAATTATTTTTCTTTGGTGATTATTGAATTAGAGAAGAGTTCTTAGCACTAGTGTTCTATGTTTAGTATGATCATGTAACAAGAGAAAGGAATGACTGATAGTCTCTTGGTATCCTTGGAATGTTAAGAGAAAGCAAAGAAAGCTGTCACATTAACTGAACATTCTTTTTCTTTGGAAACTTATGGGAGGAATGGAAACACTCACAAACAGGTATGAATTGGTTGCAATCTACTGGATAACAGGGATTCAAATTAATAAGATCACAGATCAGTATGAGTATTTTTAATTGGAGATGTACTGACAGGCACACAGCACTGTGGTGGATAAAGTATAAAATGATTGAGGAAACAGAGGTTCAAGCTTCTGAGCATATCAATGTATTAAGCAATGCATGCCAATTGTATAACAAATAAGTCTCAGGCCTTCCTCAGCTTTGGCACTAGATCCCAAATACAGGGATAAACATACATCAAAAACAGTTAATCAAATAAGACCTATTAATTGAAAGAAAACAATGAACGGAAATACACAATTTGGTAATCTGATTTCTAATTGGAGGAAAGATTAGGGATCTTCCAAATGGAGAAGAGGAGAGCAAACAGGTACAATTCTCAGGAATCAGAAAAAGGGGTGTGCTACTCCCCTCCCTGTGTCTATACTCAATCAAAGGAATGTGGAAACAACTCACTGAGCAATATGGTGCCAGTTTTCAAATAGGATATATGGGTTTCTTGAGATGTATAATTGTGAAAAAAAATCTGTACATCAATCTTCAAATCTGACTTGTTTCTGGCCAGCATAACCTAGGTCCTTAGTTAAAAGTCTCCAAACAGTAGGTAGAAGAGATACACCTTTCCAACCATACAGGACTAGGTTGAAACAATGCAATAAAATCCTCTGACAATTCCCACAATTGAATAAAGTTTTCTCACAAGACAGACAGTGGATCCACCATTAAATAGAAAAAGAATTGAGCTAGCTCTAGAATTGAGTTATAAGATGGAGTTGGTATGGTTCACTCAATTCCTAATACTACTTACTGTTCTAATTCCCTCAGTAATTGTGCTTCTTGAGGTTCCTTAGATATGTGTGTTAATGGAATGTATTAAGGCCGAGGAATCATAATATATGTTCTAGTATCAAATTTGTCAGTTATGACTTCAATGACATTGGGCATGTCTGAACCCTATACACCTTGATTTAATAACTGCCAAATCAGATTAATAATAATTGTTATATCCCAAATCATAGGAATATCATAAGACTTAAACTGAGAAATTAAATATGAAAATAATATGTGAAAGTTTAAAGAGGGCCACAGAATGGACTCTCTGGGGTATGTCTCACTTCCCTCACCTCATACCCTGACTCCAATACCATTAACTAAACTTGCCCATAAGGACCAGAATTCCACATTGGGGAGCTGTAGAAAGTTCTCTCTCTTCATTAGGTTTATAATACTTTTTTGTGTCTGGATAGATGTGAGAACTTGTATAAATCATCTTCACGTGTTCTCCTCTCACACTGTCCTAGTCTCACTCTTCCCCCATCAGGGAAGAAATTCCATCTCCCACCTTTAAGGTTTCATAAACTGCTTTGACCTCATTACTACTTTGACCCTTAATACCTCTCACCCTACTCTTTTGCCACTCCCTATAACAGGTATTGATGGCTTCAAAAGAAAATAAAAACTAAGAAAGGCAAAGCCATTATTACCTTCAGTCAATACTTCAAGGACCGTGGACTGTTGAAGGCACTAGCTCTATCAGCATCATAACTTCTCTACAACTTAATAATGTCTTTGACATTTTCAGTAACCAAAATATTCATCATCCTGTATCTTACATGGTGATGGACCCTTCCTTATTCAGTTAGGCTGCTTACTGAACCAAAGAGATATGGTTGGTCTCTGACTCCATATGTGACATCTCTCCAGCTTAGCATGGTGCTCCACCAGAACTTGAACTGCTCTGACATGGATTTCAAGAACCCATGGGAGTTCCATGCCTTGATAAAGAATCAGAGTATTCAGTGAATGTAGCAGTACTACATCCCTTTAAAAGCAATACCATCTAGGGAATTTCTGTCATAGCCAATGTGAGTGTTTTAATTTGGGCATAAAGAAAGATGTTTTCTTTGCACTTATTTTCAGAAGAGTTTGCAACAATCCCCCTGTTGTTTATTGAACTAGCACAGACTGTGGGTGAGTTCTCCCATGATCTATTTCCTTCACTTGAAAATATACACAAACCATCCCACTGCCATTTGCCCGTCATTTCTTGCATATTGTCTTGAGATTCAAGAGGGAGTGCAAGATCAAAGGCTTAATTCATTATGTGATGGTGAGCAAATTACTTAGGATCTCTCAGTCTCCCTTTCCTTCTATAGAGTAAAATTAGCTCTTAGCTTAAATGTGTTGTGAAGATCAAACAAGCTAATACATATAAAGCACTTTGCAAACATTAAAGTACAAAATCAGTTTTTATCATCATCATTATCATTATTTATTTCACTCTATTGGTCTACAAGAGAAGTCAGAAGATGGTTCCACAGGGTCACCTACAGGATAAAATTCATTGGCCTGATTGTCTCTACTTTATTCCCTACTATGGTCTTTTTTCCATTTACTTTTGGTTTCATGGGTATGTTGCAGAACATCACTACATAAAAAAGCTATACATCTGCCCGAGTTTTTTTAATTTGTGTTTTCCCTCTATCATTTTTTCTCTCCTAGAGAGGTGAGAATTGGAGCCATTAGAGGTAAGCTTTTCTTTTTTCCAAGTGGAGAGGAATAATAAAATATTTTATGGTTACTGATTCAAACGCAATTTAAATCCTCTCCCAGCTGTCCAGCATCCCTCCTCAGCAGTTAGTCATGCAGAATGCTATATGAGCACATAGTCAGCACAATGCATCAAGTCTTTCTCTCTTCCCATTAGCACTGTTAGACAGTAGAGATAACTTTCATTCTAAAAAGGATCCATTGTCTAAAAAGAAAAATGAGTGGACCCAGTAAAGGAATGAGGGGCTATAATTTGAGAAGAAAGAAACTGATGGATCACCAGGAGTAAGAGTACCAAAGCTCAATATAGCATTTTCCAAATTACCAGGCCTAAATCCTTTGGGTTAATTACACTTACTGTTGCTCCAGGAACCTCTGGAGATTATGTATATATATATATATATATATATATATATATATATATATATATATATATACACCAATCTAGTTTTATTAACTTTTCACTATCTGATTGCCCTTTAATAAAAAAAAATCTTTCCTTCAATCAAAACCAGTTCTCTTTTTACATGATGTTCTACATTACCACACGACAGCAAATTCTTGACTACCTTTGGTCACAGATGATTTATGAACTCTTAGGTCTGGTTTGAAAAAAGATGAAATGGAAAATGTAACTGTAAACTGCAGATATAACTTAAGCTCTATCAAGAACCCTTTAATCAATGATCCAGAAAGCTTACCAATAAATTCTGATTTGAGTTTTTCCTCCTTTCCTTAGCCCTGATTACCATCTGATAAAGGAACTAATAACCTGTGAAATGGAACTATGTTAGAGATCAAAAAAGGAAGAGGAGGGCAAACAAGGTCTACACAACCAGGCTCTGAATAAACAAAGAAAAGTGAATCACTAAGGATATTTTTTACTATATATTTTTTCTTTAGTATTCAAAGATTATCTTTGGATTATCTTCAAACGGTGGTTAACTTATCAGAGTGAAAGTAGAATAGAATTGATTCTCCTGGGAGTAAGTCTTGGTGATTCTACTTGTGTTATTTCTAGTGTTAAGTATAGTAGTCATTCAGTGAATGTTTAAATGAATGAATCAGTATGTCAGAATCCACAAGTAGCCCCTCAGGTTTAATTCCTATGATATTTCATTCCCAAAGTGCTTCATGGCTAGGAGAAACCAAGAACTGGTAACACTTTTTAAAATATATAATAGTAACTTGACTAAAAACAGTAAAACTTTAAAAGTAGTGGGTCACAATCATGAATAATGTCTAAAATCCACTTATGAATTGAAAAGCAAAATGGGAATTATTTTGTGTGTGACAAAGAGAATGATTAAAAGAGTGTTTGGCATATAGTAAGCACTTAAAAATGCCTCTTAAATGATTGACTGAATTACCAAAGAGGCATCCTAAATGATTAATTAATTTTTTAACTATATCATGGGCTTAGAATTATTTCCCAAGGACAGATCAGAAGAGCTCTTCAAACAGTGAGAGGAAGAAAGGAGAAAAGGAAAACTGAAAATAGACTCATCTGGCTCTCAAACCATAGACCATAGGGAGTGGTTTTATTGAAGGGGTAACCACATGGTGATTACACACACACACACACACACACACACACACACATACACACACACACACAAGTTTCCAGATAATCCTACAACATCAGGTGTATATAAGATAAACAAAAACTTAGATCTGATCATTCAAATCCCTTGACTCACTTTTTTTTAAAGTTTTGTTTATTTTTAGTTTACATCATTCATTTCTATGACATTTTGATTTGCAAATTTTCTCCCTGTCTTTCCCCTACCCACCACTCCAAAACAGTGATCCCACTGTATACCCCTTCCCCCAATCAGCTCTCTTCTATATCCTCCCCCATCACCCCTCTGACTTTCTGGTATGGCAAGATGCATCTCCCTACCCCAGTACCTGTATATTTCCCTCCTTCTTATTCCACCCCCCAACTTGTTCTATTCTCTACTTTGTGCCTGTCCCTTTACAAAACTGTGTGCTTCTAACAACCCTCCCCCCATCCTGCACTCCCCTCCATCCTCCCCCCTTTTATCCCCTTCCCCTCTACTCTCCTATAGGCCAAGATACCCAATTTAGAGTATGTGTCATTCCTTCCCTAAGCCAACTTCAATCAGAGTAAATTTGACTTAATTCCCTTTTGCCATCCTGTTCTTCCCCTCCATTGCAACAACTATCCCTTGCCATTTCTATATGAGAAGATTAACCCTCTTCCATCTCTCCCTGCCTTGACTCACTTCTTAAAGAGGGCTATTCAATGAATGGGCATTACCTCACTAAAAGTGAGAATTTGGAAAGACCTTAGCTTAAAAATGTCAAGGTCTCCCATTGCATCCTGGTCCATCTCTGCTCATCCTGATCTAAATCTTGCCTCTGTACCCAGATGACTCTGGAAAAGAAAGTGAGGCTGGTTACTTTGCAAAGCTTTCTCTTACTTAAATCTAATTCACTTGCAAGTCATGGCATCACCCTCCTGATGTCATGTTCTCCCTTGAGAATGAATGACAAACCATAATGCTGGATCTTGTACTGCTATTCCTATGCATCCATCAGCACCTTGCTTCTTAAACTCTGTTTTGACCCTCAGTCCATCAGTGGGTTCATTCATGTCTTTATCTAGGAAATGCCCCTTCCTAGAACAATATTAGTCTCTGCTACCTAATACTAATAGAATGAGGAGGGAAAAATGAGGTTGCATTCACTATGCTGAAAGTGAACTTATTTTGGATTCTGAATGAAAAAATTCTGAAGAAAAATGTCAGACAACTGGAAGATGATTTGAATTACAAGTGACTCAGTGATTAAGTGCAATTAGTCTTCTTCCATTGGAAAAACTCCTTCCCCTAATGGTTCTAATGCTGACCTCCCTAACAGAGAGAGTGGCATGTGGGAAACATAAATTCAGAAAAGAGAAGCACTTCTACAGCTTACCAGTTTTCATTGTCTGGAGACTGACGTCAAAGAATTCACTGCATAAAGTGAAAACATTGCAGCACTGGGAAGATGGTTTTAGCCCCAAAGCTTACTGAGATATTATCTACAGCCCTGATCCATTTAATATCACAGAGCACTTGTTTGACTCACATAAAAAGGTACTGATGCAGCAATGTGGAATTCTGACTCAAAACACTAAGAAGAAAGATTTTCTCTCTATCTGGAGAAAATAGTGGGATTATACATGTGTTTTTAACACCACTACATTTTTAAAAGATTTTTGTTGATGTAATATTTGTTCCAGAGAACATTGAGAACGTCTAAGATCCGGAAACTGGACAAAGAGAGCATTCAGTCTAGACTAGTTTTTAGTTTGGAGGGAGAGGGGAAAAGAAAGGGAAAGGGAGAGGGAGAGGGAAAGAGAGAGGGAGAGGGAAAGAGAGAGGGAGAGGGAAAGGAAGAGGGAGAGGAAGGAGATTTGACCTAGAGGCCAGGGGAGGATGTTGTGGCAGGATACAAAACAGTGTCCAGAAGAGATCCACATGTTAAACTCTTCTAGAGAAGGACAGAGCTTTAAACTGAGATAAAATATCATACTCCTCTTAATATCAGTAAAGAAGGATCCCAGAATGTGAAGAGACAATTCTGATGTTGCTAGAGAGAGTCAGGGCAACCACTAGAATTTGAGGATTAGACAACATTGGAGAATTTCTCTGTGCTCTTCTGGGAATGAGCACTCACTAATTACCTGATCTTAGCTATTCTCTAGATGCATTATTGTACCACCTGCTCCCACTGAGAAGCAGGAGGAAAGGGAAGCAAACTTTACTTTCTTCTTCCATAAAAGGAGCAGCTGAACCCTTGAGATCTTGTCTTTACACACTCCGTTTGGAGGTTAATAATTTTTGTCATTCACTCATTTCAGTAATGTCTGACTCATCATGACCCCATTTGGGGTTTTCTTGGCAAAGATGATGGATTAGTTTGCCATTTCCTTCTCCAGCTCATTTGTTAGATGAGTAAACTGAGACAAAGAGCATTAAGTGACTCACTCAGGGTAACACAGATAATAAGTGTCTAAGACCAGATCTTCCTGACTCCAGGCCCAGTGCTCTATCTACTGTCCCATATAGCTGCCCCAAAGATGCCAACAGAAACTTATAAGACCAGAATTCATACAATAACATGTCATAGATAATTAGACAAAAAAGGTAAAAAAAATAGCTTTCAATGGAATTCCAAACTATTACAACTAAATGAGTGTTCCAAATCTCTAATAATGAGAGAAAGGAAAAAAATCTCTGAGATTTCAAATCACCCCCAACAAATAGGAAAAGACAGCAACAGATGGGAGTAAGCCATGTTGTAATGATTGTAGAAAGATAGGCAATGTGGATGAAGCTATCCAGTGGGAAAAACATTACGTGAAGAAAGTAGCTAAAATGCTCATACTTTTTGATCCTCATATTCCATTTAAAAAAAAAGCTTTATATTTAACAAAATATTTATAGCAGTACTTTTGAAGTAGCATAAAGCTGGAAACAACACAGGTGTCCATTTTTTATGAAGTGATAAAACTGATTATAGGATATAAATGAAATGAAACGTTACTGTGATATGAGAAATGATAAATATGGTGAATACAGAGAAGCATGGAAAGGCTTATATGAGTAGATTGAAGGGGCAGTAAGTAGGGCCAGGAAAATATATATATATATATATATATATATATATATATATATATATATATATATATATACATGATAACTCCAAATGGAAAGAACAATGGAAACAATAAAACAACGGAAATTAGATACCATGAAGTTATAATGAACAAGCCTGGCCCAAAATAAGACATTTGAGAATGCACCTCTCAGGGTTCTTTGCAGAGTTGAGGGAATGTGGGGGTGGAATATTGCACATGTCAGATTATTCTGGCAGTTTGTTTAGTTTTATTGAGCTGTTTTACTTCTCCTTTTAATTTATCTTTTTAAGGACTATATCTCTTAGAGGGGAAGGAGGGAGGGATGCATTGAAAAATACCTGTGTGTGAAAACAAAAGATGTTAATAAATTTTTTATTAAAAATAAATTCCATTCTATAATAAACTATGAAACTGGATAGTTGTCAGACCTGTACCATATGCATTTTTTAATGCATTGGAGAGATGGCAGAGGAGAAAGGAAAATCAATGAGGGAGGAGAGCTAAATTATTAAGGCTTCTATTAATTCAGGAGTAGGAGTGAATGGCGATGAATTGAGTCAGTGCAACTGGTTAGGAGTTTTAGAGTTATGTGCTTAATAGACAAGTGAGTATATTAATGTGTCTTGGAAAATATCCCTAATAGGAATTGAGATGGTGTATCTCTGGGAAAGAGAGAGAGAACTTGTGTACTTGTGTGTGTGTGTGTGTATACACATTACAGTCAAAGAGCTTACATTTTATCAGAAGGTAATACATAAACAAAAACTGGAAGGAAATGGAGAAAATAAAATTGGAAGGGATGTGTGTGTGTGAAAAGAATTAACTCTACAGTAGGGACAAGGTGGCTGTCAAGGAGGAGAAGTAAGGAAAATGAAGTGAAACATGCCTGGGGTCCCTCATGAAGTAGTGATCTTGATTGGCAGTCCTACCAAACATGAAAGCAGGGCTTCATGGTAGAAGTTTCTCCATCATGTAAAGATTTTATTCAATATAAATCTCTGTAGAAAATTGTCTTTCTCAAATAGATCTGGAGAATTTCAATAGCACAATAACAACATAGAACATTTCAATTATTGATTGTTTTGCCATTCTAGATTTTTAAACAATTATATTTTAATGCAAACTGTGTAGTCTTGTTCTAGAAACAATTGATCCCAACTCTTCAGAAAGGTTTTATATATTTTTTGATAAAAGTTTCATTTGAATAAAGCAACTGAAGTAGTTGGATTCTAACCTATAGCAAGCTTCTGTTATTGTGGCTGTTGTTTTGGAGAGGAATGGTCATTGTTTTGAAAGGTTTACTTATTTATTTTTAGCTTTCAACATTCACTTTGATAAAATTTTGAGTTCCAAATTTTCTCCTTGTCACTCCCCTCCCCACACTCCAAGATGGCAAGCAATCTGATATAGGTTCTACATATATATTCATATTAAATATATTTTCACATTAGTAACACACATCATATTTTTAAATGGAATTAAATATTCAAGAGGGAAACGATATGGGTTTATAAACAAGAATAACTTACTCAGCAAACTGAATATGAAAATACAGGGGGAAATGAATTTTTAATGAAAGAGAACTTGACAGCATTTCTGATGTGAGGACCAGAGTCATGTTGAAGCACCAACATAGGAATCAAGAGAAACATTTAAAAATTAAATGTGATTAATAATCACAAGGTACTAAACAAGAATCAACTGTTTACCTTATAATATGGAAAGAGTATACATCAGTCTGTTCAGAATTTTATCATCATTGTGGATCATAGAGGGAGTCTAATTACAGAGAGGTTCTGGAGCGCCCTATTATGTTTTGGCAATGCTAAAAGAAGACGAGAAACCCTGGTGTGCAATTTGAAACCTATATAGACAAGGAGGAAGGGGTAAGGAGAATGGATGACACTTGAACCTTACTCTGATCTGAAATAGACAAAGGAAGGAAGAGTGCTCTCTCTCTCTCTCTCTCTCTCTCTCTCTCTCTCTCTCACACACACACACACACACATGACTCAGGGGGAAAATATGAGATGGAAAGGAGAGAAGGGAGAGAGGAAATAAGGAGGGTAGATTAAAAGAA
>CM053594.1:318093894-318135381 GCA_028646575.1 Pseudocheirus occidentalis
GAGAATAATTCCTTCAGAATAAGAGTAGAGCAAGTCAAAACTAATGACTACATGAGAAACGAAGATACTGTTAAACAGTTACAAAAAAATGAAAAAATAGACAGCAATGTGAAATATCTCCTTGAAAAAACCACTGACCTGGAAAATAGATCCAGGAGAGACAATTTAAAAATTACTGGTTTACCTGAAACCCATTACCAAAAAAAGGACTTGGAAAGCATCCTTCAAGAAATCCTCAAAGAAAATTGCCCTGATGTTTTCAAATCAGAGGGCAAAATAGAACTTGAAAGAATTCACCAATCACTTCTTCAAAAAGATCCCCCAAAGAAAACTCCTAGAAATGTTATTGCCAGATTCTAGAGCCCCCAGGTCAAGGAGAAAATATAACAGACTGCCAAGAGAAAACAATTTGAATACTGTGGAAGCACTATTATGATAACTCAGGATCTGGCAGCTTCTACACTGAGGGATCAAAGTGCCTGAAATATGATATTTTGAAGATCAAGGGAGCTAGGATTAAAGCCAAGAATCACCTACCTAGCAAAACTGAGTATATTATTCCAGGGGAAAATATGGTCATTCAGTGAGGTAGAGGACTTTCAAGCATTCTTTCTGAAAAAACCAGAACTGAACAGAAAATTTGACAATCAAACACAAGAAGCACGAGAATGTAAACCTGGGAAAGAAATCATAAGGAACTTATCAAAGTTGAACTATTTACATGCCAATATGGAAAACTGATAATAGTAACTTATGAAACTTTTCTTAGTATGAGGTTAGGTGAAGGGAATACAAATGGATATATGTATACTTACACATATGTCTTTATAGGAGGGTTTATATATGCATATGGACACACATCTGAGCATGTCTGTTTATGTGTATATAGAGGGTATAGGATCAATTGGATATGAATGGATGATACTTTAAAAGGTGAAATTCTGAGGTGGGAGAGGACTAGAATGAGAGTAGACAGAGAGAGACAAAATGGAGTTAATCATCCCATGTAGAAGAGGCAAGGGATAACTGTTACAACTTTACTCTCAATTACTCTCATTGAATTTGGCTTAGGGAAGGAATGGCATAAACTCTAAACTGGGCATCATGCCACACAGGAGAGTAGGGGGCATGGGGATGAGAGGTTGGATGATGGATGGGAAGTCAGGGTCTGGGGGAGGGATGTTGGAAACACACAGTTCAGTAAAGGGACAGGGATAGGGTAGAGAATAGAACAAGGGGGGAGGGGATAGGAAGGAGGGACATATGATCACTGATACAATATGTCCACTATGAAGATGTCCTGTGTAATTACACATGCACAGCCTATGTTGAATTGCTTGTCCTTCCAGTGGAGATGGGTTACAAGGGAGGAACCAAAAGAATCTCTAATTTAAAGCTTTGCAATACATGCAACTAGGAATTAAGATATATAGGGGCTAGGGCAGGGAGACCCTCCCTGCCGTACCAGAAAGTTAGAGAGCAGATCGGGGGAGGCACTTTGCAGTGTGATCGCTGTTTTGGGGTTGGAGAAGGGGAAAGACGGGGGGGAAAATTTGTAATTCAAAAATCTCACTGAAATGAATGATGTAAACAAGAAAACAAATAAAAAATATTTTTAAAAAAGAGTTCTAGGTACTGTGTCTTCTAGATGGACATTTCTTGATGCACTCATTCCTTGGAGATGGGAAATGAGTGAAGTCATGGAAATGGAGGATTCTGATGAACTGGGAAGACAAGATTCTGGAGGGGAAATCAATTTATATGTTGAATTTCCCAAATATGAGAACAGATGATATGTAGGAGAGGAAATCTGTGAACACATTTCAGAATTCCTTGATTAAAGATGGAGAATTGGAGTTTGATAGGACAGAAACAAAGACCTCAACCAGATTACATATATGTATGCAGTGGAAAAGAGGTTGTTAAATGATGATGGCAGAAGGAGTGTCTGAAAGTTGCAAGGGATCTCAACTCCTGTCCCAGTATATCTAGCAACGTGACAGAAGGAGAAACTACCACTAGAGGGAAGGGCCAGTACCACAGTATCTTCTGGATATGCAAGGTTTTGTGAGCTTGAGAAGATGGAAAGAAAATGAAAAGGAGAGATAAAGCAAAGCTTAATAACAAGCAAGCAAGGATAGCAGGCACAAATGGAAATGCATGTCAAAGGAGGAAAGGGACTAGGCAATAGTAAAGTTGAACTAGATGAAGTTGCATGGTACCTTTTTACCTAGGACAAGTCAATGAGAGTAAGAAGTACAAATTTACCAGCTTTAGATAGCATTTAATTAGAACCTCTACTTTCTAGTACCAGTAATGGTGATGATGCATTAGCATTAGCATTAGCAATGCATTAGCATTGTGTTTACTCTCTCAACAGTGCGTAATGGATAGTAGGTAGTGTGTGTGTGTGTGTGTGTGTATGTGCGTGTGTGAGTGTATGCGTGTGTGCGTGTGAGAGTGAGAGAGAAAGAGAGAGAGAAAGGGATGAGGAATGAGTGAGGGAGGGAGGGACAGAGAGAGAGAGAGAGAGAAACAAAGACAGAGAGACAGAGAGACAGAGACAGAGACAGAGAGACAGAGAGACAGAGAGAGAGAGAAAGTTGGAGAGGGGAGGCAGGGATTTAGGGAGGGGATTTGTGTCTTCAGAGATTGAACTAAACTCTTAACATATCAATATGGCAGGTCACAATGCACAGCGAGGAGATATCTCACTCATGAAACATGAATTTGGTTCTATGTCAGGCCTGGTTTTCAATATCCTCTCCTATTATTCATCATGATATCTGAAGCCCTGGTCTAGAAACTACTAGGCCTTTGCTTGAGGTTCAAGTCTTTCTAACTCCAAGCATGGTGTTTGACCACAGAATCTAGGGTGACACCAGATATTTTACTGAATACTCAGTGTTTCTGACTCTAGATAACATGACTGAGGCCTGGCTAGTGTAGCTCTGACTACACTAGCTACTTTCTATATAGAAGCCCATTTTGTTCATCTTTGATTTGCCTTCTTTCATATTATACATAGAGACTGGGATAGAACTCCTCATGAAACATCCTCCTCAATAAATATCTTTCAGTTTGTTTCTGTTCTGTTTAATAACTTGCAATGGTTTCCCAGTTTTAATTATACCAAGTTAAAATCCCTTTACTTACCATTCCAGTTTCTCTAAAATTGTTCTAATTTCATATTCAGTCTTACCTTTTCAAACTTATTGAACCTTTTGATAAACAACATAGTATAATAGATTTAATATATATATATATATAAATATATTTTTAAAAATGAGTTGCATGGGAAATAAGATACACAGGCACTGGGGTAGGGATATCCATCTTGCCCTAATGGAAAGTCAGAAGGGCAATAGGGGAGGATATAGGAGAGAGCAGATTGGGATAGGGGGCATATGGTGGGCTTGCTGTTTTAGGGTGGTGGGTAGGGAAAAGATGGGAAGAAAATTTGTAACTTAAAATCTTGTGGAAATGAATGATATAAACTAAAAATAAACAAAAGTTATTTTTAAAAAAATGAACTGCAAATTCTATTGTATCCCCCCCAAAATTCTTTAGAAAGCAAACAATATAATATCAATTATAGAAGTGAAGCCATGCAAAACATATTTCCATAACAGTCACATTTCAAAAGAAAACACCCACAGAAAAAAATAAAGCTTAAAAAGTATACTTCAATCTGCACTCAGAGTTCATCAGTTCTTTCTCTAAAGGAAGATAGCACTTTGGACATTTCTTAGATCATTGTCTTGATGAAAATAGCTAAGTTGTTTCCCAATTGTTCATTGTACAATATTATTTTTACTGTGTACAGTGTTCTCCTGGTTCTGTTCATTTCACTTTGTATTGGTTCATTTAAGTCTTCTCAGGTTTTTCGGAAATGATCCAGCTTGTCATTTATAATGACCTAATAGTATTATATCACCATATATCATACACCACAACTTGTTCAGTCATTCCCCATATGATATGCATTCCCTCACTTTCCAGTTCTTTGCCATCACAGAAAGAGCTGCTATAAATATTTTTACACAAATAGATCCTTTTCCGTTTTCTTTGATGTCTTTGGGATACAGACCTAGTAGTGGTATTGCTGGGTCAAAGCATATGCACATTTATTTTTAGCCCTTTGGGCATTGTTCCACATTGTTTTCCAGAATGTTTGAAGTAATTCACAACAGTGAATTTCACCAATAGTGTCTTGGTTTCCCTCCATCTCTATATTTGTTGTTTTCCTGTCTGTAATGTTAGCCAATCTGATAGGTATTAGATGGTATTTCAGAGTTGTTTTACTTTGTATTTCTCTAATCAATAGTGATTTAAGGTTTTTTTTCCCTTGTAAGACTGATGATAGCTTTTATTTCTTTTTCTGAAAACTGCCTTTGACAATTTATCAATTTGGAAATGGTTCAGTTTTTTATAAATTTGGCTCAGTTCCCTACTTATTTGAGAAATGAGGCCCTTATCAGAAAACCTTGCTCTGAGTATGTGTATATATGAGTTCATAGAGGGCACAAGATCAATTGAATAGGAAGGGATGATGCTTTAAAAGGTGAAATTCTGACGTGGGAGAGGATTAGAATGAGGAGAGACAGGGAGAGACTGAATGGGGTGAACCACCCCACATAGAAGAGGCAAGGAATGGTTGTTACAATGGAGGGGAAGAACAGGAAAGCAAAAGGGAAGGAGTCAACTTTACTCTGATTTAATTTGGCTTAGGGAAGGAATGACATAAACACTAAACTGGGTATCTTGCCACACAGGAGAGTGGGGGGGTATAGGGATGAGAGTTGGGATGATGGAGGGGAGGGCATGGTGGAGGGCAGGGCTGCTAGAAGTACACACTTCTGTAAGGGGACAAGGTAGAGCATAGAACAAGGTGGGGCAGGATAGGAAGGAGGGTCATATAATCAGTCTCTCACAATATGTCCACTGTGGAGATGTCCTGCGTAGTTACACATGTAGAGCCTGTATTGAATTGCTTGTCCTTCCAGTGGGGGTGGATGACGAGGGAGGAATTGAAGGAATCTAGAATTTAAAGTTCTATAATCAAATGTTATACACACACAAATATACATATATGTGTATATATATATATACACATATATACATATCTATACATGTGTATATATATGTATAATAATTATTATTATTAACTATATGCAACTGGGAATTAAGATATACAGGCACTGGGGTAGGGAGACCCATCCTGCCCTACCAGGAAGTTGGAGGGGCAATGGAGGAGGACATAGGAGAGATCAGATTGGGGCAGAGGCTTTACAGTGGGATTGCTGTTTTGGAGCTGTGGATAGGGGAAAGATAGGGAGAAAATTTGTAACTCAAAGTCTCGTGGAAATGAATGATGTAAACAAGAAAATAAATAAAATAATTTTTAAAACTTGCTGTAATTTTTTTCCCCTCAGTTTTGGTTTTCTTTTTAATTTTGACTGCATTAGTGTGTACAAAACTTCTCAATTTTCATATAATCAAACAAATCCCACTAATTCTTAAAGGATTATCCCATGTCCTAATTTCCTCTTATGGAGAATTGTCCAGAAGAAGAATAGACTATATCAGTAAGTAATGAGGTCCTCAGGCCTGGAGGTCTTGAAGCATAGGCTGGACAGCAGCTTCTTGGGGCTATGATAGAAGAGAAATATGTTCAGGCACAGGTTAGGCTACTCAGCCTCTGAGGTCTCTCCCAGCTCCTAGGTCCTATGCATCCTTCCCTCATTCATGCAGCTTTTCAGTAGAGATTCATTTTTATTCTTCCTTGACTAGTCACAACACTTCCTATCTGTACTTAAATATAAACCATGAACTGAGCTATCTAGAATGAAGACATTTACTCCCTTCTTCTATTCAAGATAATGTTTGTTATAAAAAGGAAACAAACCAACTATGTTTAGCAGTCAAAATAGATGCTAGGAAATCTATAAACAAATTCTAATGTACATTATGGCCATTGCCAATAGGGCAATGTGTCACTGATGGAAGGAGTTGGAACACATTGTAATTAAGCCTTTTCCTCAAATTCCAGCACAGTGTTGTTCGCTGCTGTGAGACATTTGTCATCTCAATTTGTCTTTATTGATAAGGAAAAGTGTGCTAAATGAAGGCAAGGAAGAATACTTGTGGCTTTTACCTCTAGCACAAATGTCCAAAAGCTAGGTCACAGTCAAAAGGAAGCACAGTAATTCTCTTCAGCCTAAGGGAAACAATGGTGTCAAAGGAGATCAGAATAGGAAGATTAAGCTACTAATTTGCATTTTCTTTAGCACAGAGATGAAGTTGCGGGGGAAATGAAAATATTTACTCTGAAAGGAAGAAAAGAGATAGAATAGCTCACTCACTAGGAAAAAGTTCACCCAGAGAAGGGTATTTTGGTAGGAAAAATATTTCAACAAAACCTGATTCAGGTTTTGTTTTCTCAATTTAGAACAATGATTTTTAGCTGTTGATATCATAGAAACTTTATTCACAAAGCCCATAGCCTTCCTGAACAAGGTCTAACTTAGAGAAAGTAACTGATTTCATTTAGCATTTCTTTCTTTCTGCTCCTTCACCAAAGCAAAAAAGGAAAATGAGAGTTTCGGTTGGGATAATAAGATTCTTCCCTAGTTAGCATGTATTGTGCTTTTGACCTTGAGCCAAGGCTAATCCTGAGGAAAGTGGGCAGCTGATGAGAGTATGGCCAAGTTTTCTGGATTGTATGTAGCCTATATGAAACTATTTGGGAAATTCTTTGCAGAACTGACAATTAAATGTTCACATTTCTACTACTTTTATAATTATTAAAATGAATGAGAGACTGTGGCAGATCTGAGGTAGGGGGTAACAGGGGACAAATCATATCCAAGTGAACCAAAAGGGGAAAAAAAGAACTTTTTTTCCCTTTTAACCCTGAGACACTGCTCTTTACTTTGATTTCTATCCAAGGACAAAGTAACTACTTACGTGTGATCATTAATCCAAGTCAAGTATATGGATGTTTTGAATTCTCTTCTTTTCAAGTAGGATCTAATCATTTCCTTTAAAGTACACATTTGAGAGATCATTGAAGAAGTAGGATAATGAGAGGGTTGTTTTTATCAGCTGTCAATTTTAATTCATGCTTTCCCTTTTAGTGGGACATTTTTAAGCCTGGAAATGACCCACAAGGCAAATTGATTTTTTTTTCTTTCTACTAATCAAGCAGTGAATTTGTAAGACTAATGTGATGTACAATTTTGACATCCCTGACTCCATATTTAGCTCTTATGTTTCCATTCCTTAAGGCTGTTCCCTATATAGCAAGCTTTTTGTTACCAAGCAGGTGAAATTTCTCTTTCCCCATGTCTGCCATCATTCCCACCTTAGACCTGATAGCCTCCCTCTAATTCCTGGTCCTGTGCTTACTGTGATCAACAAGGACCAATCAAAGTTGCTGCTGGAGGATAGCCAGATTTCATTATACCCTACACTATATTTCTAATTGTGACACATAACATGTATGAGATACTTTTGACTTGCCTAACTACAACTTGTGACAACTATGGGTCTTGTGTATCCTATTCAGGACTTCTAAGGTATGAACTCATGGAGCCCAAAGCCCTGTTATCTTGCTAAAAGGCTCAGTTCTGGATGGTGGAGGTGGGGTTAGGAGAGCCCAGAGTGAAGGGAGTGGATTAGAGACTGCCAATCATTTGTTCACTCCTCCTTGATCACTGCCTTACTCTGGCAGAGAAACTCGTGTAGCTCAATGATTTGTACCACTTACAGTTAGCCAAGATGGACAGGTCATAGTAGAGAGTTCTGACAAAAGGTGTTCCACTGGAGAAGGAAATGGCAAACCACCCCAGTATCTTTCCCCACCAAAACCCTGTGGACAGTATTAAAATAACAAAAGATATTATATGCCTTGGGTACCAGTGAATTTAAGTGGACAAGAATAAGTGAATTCAATTCTGGTAACCACCATATACTCTACTGTGAAGAAGGAACACCCAGAAGAAATGGAGTAGCCATCACAGTCAATAAAAGGGTAAAAAAAAGCAGAATGAGGGTATGATCTAAAAATGACAAAATAATATCTGTTGGATTACATGACAAGCCATTAAATATCACAGTAATACACATGCGTCATACAACTGCTGATGCCAAAGAGTTCAGAGTTGATCAGTTATATGAAGACCTACAACATCTTCAACATCTTCTAAAAACACCATAAATTTAAAAAAAACATGTATCATAGGGCATCAGAAAATCAAAATATAATTGGAATATCAGGCAAGTTCGGCCCTGGAGTACAAAATGAAATAGTGCAGGGACTAATATAGCTCTATCAAGATAACTCACTGGTCATAAAAAATGCTCCTTTTTAACAACCCAAAAGGTAACTGTACACATAGACATCACCAGGTGGTCAATATTGAAATCAGATTGATTATATACTTTGCAGCCAAAAGTCAGTTAAAATATGACTTGGAGCTGGCTATGGCTCAGACAATGAGCTTCTTATTGTAAAAATCACACCTAAATAGAAGAAAGTAAGGAAGATCATCAGACCATATATATATATATATATGATCTAAATGACATCACTTATGAATATGAACTGGAAGTGAAGAATAGAATTAAGGAATTTGATCCATTAGATGGAATGCCTGAAGAACTATGGACAGAGATTTGTAATACTGTACAAGGGGAAGCAACAAAAAAATTCCAAATAAACAGAAAAGAAAGGCTGTCTGATGAGGTTTTACAAATAGTTGAGGAAAAAAGCAAAGCAAAAGGAGGTAAAGGAGGAAGAAAAAATATAACCAACTGAATGCAGCATTTCAGAGAATAGCAAGGAAAGATAAGAAGGTTTTCTTAAATGAGCAATGGAAAGAAGTAAAAGAAAACAATAGATTGAGAAAGATGAGATATCAGGAAAATTGGAGATAGGAAGGGAATAGGACAGTTCCTGAAATGGTCATGAAAAAAGACAAAAAATGCTAAAGACTTAACAGAAATAAAAGAGATTAAGAAGAAGTGGCAAGAATATACAGAAGAACCTGTAATGGCAAGCAAATAGGATTTTTTGCTGTTTGTCTGGATTGATTTTTAGCTAATCAAATATCTTTGAGCCTCACTTTTGATTGTATCAAGAGTCTTTGACTGGAAACAGTATACATTGTGTTACCCTTAATAGACCTAATGGAATTTGAAGACCTCCCTTGCCCCTTAATAGGCTGTAATCACATGGAAGAGCATGGTTGGAGGAGCTTGCCAGAAGGGTGGAACAGGAATGACCAGATAAGAGCATGAGCAGAGCTGGGAGCAGGCAGAACTGAGAGAGAGAATGTTTGTAATGTTGGTATGCTCTCCGTTGATCTGCTACTTCCTCAGACAAAGTCCTGTCTATTTTTCTGTGTTTATTTCTCAGACAGACAGTGAATTGAGATGATAGCACTGGTAATATGTGCAAATATTGTTGTAAACCTGTTAAGCTTTGTTTTCCTAGAAACAGAAACTATGAAGAGCTTAGAGTAGAGCAGTCTCTGTGAGCTGAGATATGGAACAGGAGTGGAGAGCTGCCTATATGTGAACCCAGACAAGAGTTGGGAGAGGTCAGCCATGGAAGAGGAACTGTGGAGTTCCTTGAGTCACATGACTCAACATCCTTGAGTCAAGATAAAAGAAGATTTACATTGGATACTCTATATTGACTGATGAGATTTGTAACTTACTGTGACCTAGGGGTAGATGGTGTTTGTATTTTCTATTATCCCTGAAAGATGACTATAAGACAGACTGGATGGTGTATTTTGTTTAAGACTATGTGGCTACCTTATTAAGAAATTGTTATGTCACATTGTTGTGAATATTATGCTTTAGTTTATTGCTGAATAAATAGAATGTTCATTATACTATGTGATTAGATCACTTAACATTATTCACAACAGCAGTCCTCCAGGAGCAGTCTTGGGGAAAGCGTCTATGATTGGCTTTACAGAACAATATAAAAGAGATCACAACATCAACAAAAATAGGTTTCCAAGGTGGGTGATATCATCCCCTGGAGGGCACTGGAATGATCCAGGGGGACAGTCATAGCCTTGGGTGCAATTGGGAGATGTTGAATAAAAATAAGGGGACAATGGAAACATAAGGAAAGAAGTGAAGAAATATTTTAAAAACTATTCATACCTGTTTCATCTATTGAATAACAGAAAGAGGAGAATGTAAAAGCTGGTTTGAAATTTAACATAAAAACTAAGATTTTGACAATTGCTTCCATCACTTCATGGCACATAGAGGGCGAAGAAATGGAAGCAGTATCAGTTTTTATATTCTTGGGCTAAAAAAATCACTGGAAATGGTGATTGCAGCCATGAAATTAAAAGATGCTTATTCCTTGCAAGGAAAGCTATGGCATATCTCAACAGCATACTAAAAAGCAGACATCATCATGCCAACAAAGGTCCATATAATCAAAGTTATAGTTTTTCTAGTAGCAATGTATGACTGAGAGTTGGATTATGAGGAAAGCTGAATGCTACAGAATCAACACTTTCAAATTGTGGTGCTAGAGAAGACTTTTTAAGAGTCCATTAAACAGTAAATTGATCAAATTTGGCAATATTTGAAGAAATTAATTCATAATATTCACTAAAGGTCAAATACTGAAGCTGACAAGAGCATCTCATGTAAGAAGACTCTAATGTTAGGAAAGATTGGAGGCAAAAGGAAAATGGGAAGGCAAACAGGGAAATGAAGAGATAGTGTCATGGAAGCAATGAACATGTGCTTGGAGTGATTTCAGGAGACAGCAGAGGATAGAAGGGCAAAGCATATTATGGTCCATGGGGTCACAAAGATTCAGGAATGACTGAGTGACTCAACACCAACAATTCATTTAATTCTAGAACTAATAACAAATGATAATTTTCAGCTTGGTAATGTGAGTCATTATAATGGAATATTCCTGCTACACTGAAGTATAACAGATGCTCAGTAGAATGTAAATTCCAATAGGAGAACAACATGTACACATATAAATAAATACAAAATGGATGCTCAAATGGATTTGTGATCTTTGACTTGAGGCTTGTTCCAGTACTGAAGATCTACAACTACACATTATGTGAAATTCTTGTCTACATCCTCCAATGAGTTTGCTATAAGGTGTCTAAGCACTAGGTCCCAAAGCACTAGGGACCTTCCTTGCTTTTTCCTGATGTTGCAAGGATATTAGCACATCACTTGAGCCATTTGTCTTTTATTGCTTTCACCCTACCACATGGCCTATCTAACTTTCTAATTTTTTTGAATGACTTTGATCTTTTTCAATGATTTCCTTGGCCCTTATTCTTCTTCGAAGTTCTTTATGTGTTATTTGTTGCAGACTATTCACAACCTTCTTAAAATTTTTCATGGCCCTCTACAGGGTATTCATTTTCAGTTCTTTGGAGATTGCTGTGTTCAATGTCTCACAGGCATATAACAACTTTAGTAGAATTTTGGCATTAAAATAGTGGTTCATTGTTCCTGAGAGAAGTTTGGGGTTGGTTGTTGAAAGGGTCGTGGCATTCTCCTCTTATTGATTCCTAGGTTCAATTTGCTTTCCCTTTTTGTTCTCCATTCTATGAGACCAACAGTAAAAATGGTAATGGATATACATAGTCACACATACATAGAAATTAAATTGAACAAGTAGTTTTTAGAAGAAAAAAATCAAAACTATTTTCATATGAAAATGCTCTAAATCATTATTGATTAGAGATATGGATGTTGGAGGGAATGTAGGAAAAATGGGACATGAATACAGTATTGGTTGAGTTGTGAACTGATCCCACTATTCTGGAGAACAATTGAGAACTATGCCCAAAAGGCTATAAAACTGTGCATACCCTTTGATCCAGCAATACCACTACTAGATCTGCAACCCAAAGAAACTTTTTAAGAAGGGAAAATGACCGATTTATACAAAAATATTTGTAGTATCTCTTTTTGTGGCAACAAAGAATTGACAATTGAGGCAATGCACATCAATTGGGGAGTGGCTGAATAAGTTGCAGCATATGATTGTCATAGAATACCCTTGTATTATAAGAAATGATACTAGGATATTTTCAGAAAAGACTGGAAAGACTTACATGAACTGATGTAAAGTGAAATAAAAAGAACCAGGAGAACATTGTACACAGTAACAGCAATATTTTATGATACATGAATTCATCCATCATCTATGAATGATGTAGTTATTTTCAGCATAATGATCTAAGAGAATTCCAAAGAATTTGTGATGAAAAATGCTATCCAACTACAGAGAAAGAACTGATGGAGTGGAAAATTATGATTTTTAACTTTTTCCATGATTTTTTGGTCTCTGTTTTCTTTCACAACATGAATTTTGGAAATATGTTTTTTCATGATGGCACATATATAACCCATATCAAATTGTTTATTATCTCAGAAGGGGGGAAAAGGGGGAAGGGAAGGACAAAATTTGTAACTTAAAATTTTAAAAAACAAATGTTGAGTTGTTTTTGTATGTAGCTGAGAAAAATAACATATTCATCAAAGAAAACAGTTGTTTATATGTAATTAAGAAAAAGTAAAAGCAAATATTAAAAATAAATTAAATCAACATATGTAGATATACATACATATATATGTATGTATATATATATAAACATACAATTTTGCAAGCATAAAGATTCATATAGAATACACATATGGACAAATAGAGTTTGTTGATCCCTTTGCTTGTCCTAATCAGGGCAATAGATGTCCTTGATCTATTTAATTTTTCCTGTGTCAATGAATAGATTAAATTATTTTGAGTAGTTACTGATCTCTTCCAGGTGGTTCTGTTGTATTCCAGGAATTATTACAAGCACAAAGCTTTTGAAAACTGAAATCATCCAGAGGACCTCCATATTAATAGGGATTCTCTCTTCAACTTGAACTTTGCACTGGATTTCCTATAGTAACAAATACCATTGATGTCTTATTTTCAAAGACATTTAAATGATTTTGATGTATGGATGATGAATATTTGTTGGAAAAGAGCCTTTAGGGTAAAGTCATGTTTTATTAAATCAACTAATAGCCAATAATAGCAAACAACAAGCAGTAGAATGATGCTCATCTTTCAGTCAATTCTGTGATAGAAATGGTGGTTTACAATGGAATATTACTTTTAAAAGATTTATTTCCCACTACTCTCTTATTGAAGATGCTTTTGATACTTATGTAGCTGCTTCTTAAAAGAATTTATAAGTAGTGGGTGACAATTTCTCATCTACATTTTTTTCTTTATTAAAAGGTCTGAGATAGGGTGGTTAGGTGATGCACTGAATAGAGCACTCCATCAGGAGGTTGCAAGTTCAAAGCATGAGATTAATCTAACAATATTCAGTCCTTACAACACAAATCACCATGTGCTATGAGGAGTCTTGATTAAAGATCTAAAACAGCAGAATCCATTGAGAACTCTCTCTACCAATAATATTCTGCCTGGACTCATTGCTCAATGGTTTAAATACTTTGATCTAATCATACTCTGCTCATTCAAGTGATTTTGAACTTTCTGCCTTCTCTGTACAAACCCTGTTCCCTACCCCCATTGTCCATTAAATTGCTTTCAACTAACTAAACTCTCACCCCCCCCAATATACCACTCCAGAAATGCCTACTCTTTCTGTTATGACCTCTGGAATGCTTACTCCAAAATCAGCAAACTTCTTTTTATCTGGAAGCTCTTGCTTCTTCTGTTTTCTGGAATTCACTAAGACCTAACTTCATCTTGGTAACAATGCTTCCCTCATCACTTTTTAGAGTATAGTCTACACTTTCTCTCATACTCCTCAACTCACTGCTCATAGTAGTAGAGTTGGAATACTGCTTGTTCCCTGTAGTTACTTCTAATCTTTCCCTATACAATCAGTTGACAACCTCTCCTTCTTTGAGGCTCATGATATCTAAATTTACTACTACTCAATCTAGATCCTGGTAGCTATTTTTCAACACTTCCTCTTCTATGACATTTTCCCCTTTTTCAATGAGTTTAGAGTCTGGCTCATAGTCTTTCTCTCTACTATAACTCCTGTTCTCAAACACTTCAAATATCTCATTTCTCAGTCTAAATTCTCTTTATCTACTCCTCTGTTCTACCTTAGCACTACACAGAGAAGTGACACTTAATCTTATGATTATCCATAAGCATTCCACTTTAATGTCCATGAACTCCTAAATTTCCTTTCTATGATCATAACTTTTTTATCATTCCATCTTTTGCTATGCCTTATGTCCTTTAACCCTGCTTTTTACCTCAGTCATAACCTCCATCTCCCTCCACTCTTCACTCAGTTCTTGCCTAGACTACCACCTCTGTACTGGCTATATTATTCTACCTTCCCTATCTCAACTCTTGATGAGGCAGTTTAATTCTACATTTTCCTTTTATCTCCACTGTTAACTTTTGTTTCAGATGAAAAGGTGGCCTTACTCCCTGCCAAGTATAACTTCTCCACATGTACTCTTTATCCCCTCCTCTCCTTACTTCTCTAGTAGATTGCCCCCACTATCACCCTCCTATATAATCATTAATCTCTATCTACTGACTCTTCTCTTACTATCTATAAACATACTTTTGCCTACCCTGACCTCAAAAAGACATCATTCACTGATTCTGATCATTACAAATATCTATGATTATAAAGCTCTCCTCTCTTTTGTAGATAAATTCCTTTAGAAAACTCTATATATTATGTGTCTCTACATCTCTTCTCACTGTGTCATCTACAACATAGTTTCCAATAGCATCACTCAGTTGAAACTGCTCTGGCCCAAGTTACCAATTGTCTTTGCCTAATCAAATGTATTTTTCCAACTATTCCTCTTTCTTGACCTCTCTAATACATTTGATATGGTTGTTCAAATTCTCCTCTATAGATTTTCAGGATATTTTTCTTCCTACCTATTTAAATACTTTTAATTCTCCTTTGCTAGTTTTTCACCTATGAAATGCCTACTAATCATGGGCTTTCCTGAAGGCTCTTTTCTGGGCCCTTTTCTTTTTGATCTATGCTGTCTCACTTGGAGATTGCAATACATACTATGGTTCATGAACATCTCTGCATGTTACTCCCAGATCTATATATGAGGCCACCATCTCTCTGTTGAGCTTCATATCATAACTGCCCTTTGGACATCTAGTAGATTGGTTAATTACTTCACCCTCTTACTGTTTACTCAAGCTGCTATGCCATTGTAAAAGATTATTTTCAACCTCAAAATATTTTTCAATATTGTTAAACAAGGTTTCATTCATTGTTTCCTGAAAACATTTTTATTTTTTCTATTGACAATATTGATAGAGATCATCTAAATGGATATTCTGATGTATTTTGAACTAATATTCCTAAAATAGAAAACATTATATTTTTTCCATTACTTTCCTTCCTTCTTTACATCTGGCACCATTATTCTCCTAGTTAACCAGCTTTGCAATATTTTTGTTATCCTTGATTCCTCACTCACTCACTTACTCCAAATATATAGTCTACTGTCACATCTTGCTATGTTCAACTTCACAATATCTCCTTTATACATCATCTTCTTTCTGCTAAGAAAGCTACCACCTCAGTATAAATCTTCACACACTCACTCCTGGATTATCTCAGTGACTCACTGACTCATCTTTACTTTTTATTTTACTTTTTAATCCAAACTCCATTTATCTGCCCACGTGATTTTACTGAAGTGTAGGGGATGACATAGTCAATCCCCTACACAGTAAAGTTTAATGGCTGCCTATTTCCTCCAGGTTCAAATATATATTCCCTATTTTGGCACTTTCACCTCTTTACAACCTGCCCCCTACCTACCTTTTCAGCCTTCTTAACAATTTATTTCTCTCCACACAATCTACTATCTAGCTATACTGACCTACTTCCTATTTATTGAACACAATGCTCAATTTCCCACTTCTGTGGTTTCCATCATGCCTGGACCTCTCTCTCCTAACATCTATCTCTTGACATCTCTGACTTCTTTCAAGACACAGAATAAGTGAGCTCCATTTATAGGAGATCTTCCTGGTCTCATAAACCACTCGAGGTTGGTTTCTCCTCTAAGATCTCCTTTATCTATCACATATCTATTCATTTTCATGTTGTTTTTTCCATTGGTATTTAAACTTATGAAGGACAATTGCTTTTTTTTTCTTTTTTCTTTTTCTTTTTTTTGTAATCATTTGCATCTCTAGAATAGCTTAACAAACATTTGTAGATTCATTGATTGAATTTTCTACCATCTTGCTTGATTATAAGCTACTACAACAAGCTACTATGCCAGTATAAAAGATCATTCAACCTTAAAATATAGATCAGTGTAGGAAAATAAAGTATCAGCCATTTATTTAATCATTGAACACATTTAAATTTTTTCTATTGACAATATTGGTAGAGAGTAGCTAAAGAATCAACAAAATGGGTATTTCTAAATTGAGAACTCATAATCTTGGCTTTGCATAATATCATGTCCAATTCACATTCTTTCAACTTAATTCATTCTATTGTGGAGTTTTCATATTAATAAATTGAATAGTTGAAGGGTAAGATTAAATCCTTATTTGTTATCATTGAAAACTGCATATTTCACAATAGTACTTGGTTCCATATTTTTATTTCTATACCCACTTACTCATTGGTGAAAAAGGAAAGTTAAATACTAAGTATTAACTTTGCTCAGAAGTGTTCAATAGATTTATTAACTCTGAGAATGGCCTTAAAAGTAGGAATGTTTTACTTCACACATAATTTTGTAATGATTTCATACTAATTTCAGTTGAGGTCAAAATTAAGCAATTCAAAAGTACAATATTTGCCTTAAGGAATAATATGTCAAAGCATCTATTAAAAACCTAAAAATACAGGTCTTTCTTGTTGTTGAAATGGATTCATTATAATTTTCTTGAATCATATACATAATAGGCACTTAAATACTTGACAGATTGACTAATTGTTTAATAAAAAATCCATTTCCACAAAATTCTCCTTTGCTTGCAATGTTAGCAAGAATATAATCGTGAAAACTGGATATAGTGACTATCTGTTATTAAGGGAAGAATATTTGGATAAGGAGTCCCAAAAATTGTGTTTAAGTTTTTGGTCCTCTAATAATTCCATGTGTCTTTCAGGCGACTCTGTATATGGAAAATATACATGTGGAAAATTTTATTTCTGGAAAATTTTGCATCTGGAAAATATAATACTCTCCATGTCTTTTAATAAAATAAAATTTTTAATAAAATTAATACATTATTTAAAAATAAAATAAATTTTTAAATATATTTTTTTAACTTGAGTTCTCTCCTTCATCTTTCCCTTCTCAAAGAGCCGCATCATATTGGGAAGTTTTTTTTTTTACAAAAAGAGAAAAAAATCAGCAAAACAAATCAATGTCAAAAAAAATTGACATCATATGCCAGGTTTTACACCTGTGTAACTCACATATCTGCAAAGGAAGTGTGAGGAGGAAGCAGAATATTCTTATATCTCTTAGGACCCAAGATTATGCCTTGTAATGTTAAAACTTCATTTGAAAAATTGTTTTGTAGTTGTTCTTTTTACTTACATTTTGGAGTCCCTGTGTATATAATTTTCTTGGCTCTATTTGATTCACTTTGCATTAGTCATGTAAACCTTTCCATGGTTCTTTGCATTCATTTTATCCATTGTTAACTGAAGAAGTAATATTCCATTACTTTCATGACCACAAATTGTTCAGGCTTTCCTCTACTTTATTTCTGGTTCTGTTACCACAAAAAACATTGCCACAAATAGTTGTATATACAAAGCCTTTCTCTTTATTAATGACTTCTTTAGCTTATGTACCTAGGAGATGTTCTCTGGATCAAAGGGTGCAAGCATTCTAGCCACTTTATTTGTTGTTATTTAGTTAATCAATCACCTAACTTTTTGTGACCTCATTGGGTGTTTTCTTTTTTTTTCTTTTTTCAATTTTAATTTTAATTTAATTTAATTTTTTTTTTCTTTTAGAAGGAGGGAAGGCAGGGCAACTGGGGTTAAGTGACTTGCCTTTTTGTGTTGTGTCTGAGGTCAGACTTGAACTCACATCCTCTTGACTCCAGGGCTGGTGATCTATTCACTGTACCACCTAGTCACCCCATTTTGAGGTTTTCTTGGCAAAGATACTGGAGGGTTTGCCATTTTCTTTTCCAGTTCCTTTTAGAAATGAGAAAACTGAGGCAGGTAGGGTTGATTGACTTACTTGGGGTCACACAGCCAGGAAGTACCTGAGACTGATTTCAACTCACGTCCTCTTGACTCCAGGGCTACCACCTAGCTGTCCCTAGTCAATTTATTTGCCTAATTCAAATTATTATCTTTCAGAATGGTTGTACAAATTCACAGCACTGCCAACAATGCATTAAATATGCCTGTCTTTCTACAATCTCTTTAGCATCTCAAAGAGTTTTTGTGACAATCAAAACAAGATAATGAATACGAAAGTTCACTGTGATCATACATGTTTCTACTCTATAGTTTCTACTCCATACCTTTTCTGACACATTCAACCAAAAATCATATTAGGACATTTAGGCAATAATAGTATCTCAAACTAATAAGGAACTGTCAGGATCAGAACACAATTTTTACACAAGCACTCCATGAAATAGGCAATGTAAATATTAATAACCACATCCCTTTTGAGAAAGCTGGGGTTCTGGGAGTTGAAATGATTTGCCCAGACTCAGACAGCAAGAGGTAGAGCTGAGATACAAACCTACTTCTCCTGATTTTACATCTCTTGGATTTTAAACTCTGTTCTTCTCATTTTCATGCCAGTTCTTTTATAATATACACAAAAGCCACCTTCGGAGCATTTTATAAGTGATTAAAATACAGTGTCTTGCTTTTATTTTGTCTGATAATTAGAATTTTTAATGAAAAGAAACCCAATCAAACAAATTCTACCATTGGCGCACCCAAGAAGAGAGTTCTGAGGTGAGACACTGTGGCATTCATTCAAATTTTGGAGAAATTCTAAAGTAACTGTCTCTTTCTTAGAAAAAGAATAATAGAGCCATCATCCCCACCATACAAGTACTCTTTGCACAAAGATTTTGTTCCCATTCTATTATTAATAAAACTCAAGCAAGAATTCAGATGAATAAAAAAATCCCACTGATAGGAACAATTATCCCTGGGCTTCTAAAGAAATTTCTATCATCTCTGAAGGCAGTTACACATTCATGAAAAGACAGAAACAACAGTTGTGAGGCAGTTTCTTCTTTTAAAAAAATATCATTAACCTTTAATCTCTTTCAAAATTTGTCTCAAGTTTTCTGAAGCCAAAGCTGTCCTAATCACTTATAAAAAGCCACTACATCATATGTAATTTTAGCTCTTAAAGGCAGAGCAGAAGGCCTCACTGTGCTTAAATGAGCCCACTACATTTTGATAGAGGACTCATTTGGGGCAATGATTACAACTTTTGTGCTGATGGTCCTCTTCCTCCTATCATTTAGCATTATCATTCCTATTCCATTTGATTTCAAATGTCAGTCAATCGTCTGATTGTTATTTTATTTTATGGACAGTTAGGTTCCAGCAAAAGCACAGAATAGCATTTTAAAAAAAGAAATGGAAAGTTGAACATGGGCTGAAAAGACTGAATAAGGAATAAGAATCTTGATGGTTTGGTTGGACCCTGAAGGGTCACTCACTGTTTATGACCTGGCTCAAACAAATAGGCCAGGCCAGGATCCTCATTCCCTATAAAGTGATACTACCTTGTAACCATCAGTTATGTGGCTATTTTATTTTTTCAATATCTGAGCAAGTTGGTTTCATTGATCTAGGGAACTCTTAAATAATGGAACTTCCTTCACCAATGAAGATTACCACTTATTTTTATGACTTGAATTCAAGTTTTGGTTCTGGGGTCAGTTCTCTTTGCATTACACATATACTTCTTAGCTATATATTCTTTATGTGTGTGTGTACATATATATGCATATGTATATGCATATGGAGGTGCATATGCATATGTAAATATATATATATATATATATATGGAGAAAGAAAGAGAGAGAAAGAGAGAGAGAGTGAGAGAGAGAGCTTATTGTTTGAAGTAAAGTTAGCTAAATCCCTTTGATATGTGAGGACTCTGAAATTTGTTCTCCATTGTATTATTTTTCTAAGAGGGTGCATTCCAAATTACTTTTCAATTTCACCTATAGAAGGGGGCCTTTCAGGAGGGTATTGGGGGAAGAAGAAAGGAGTAGACTAGATGATATTTCATCCAGAAAATGCTAACTCAGAATGACTTGATCCTTTATACATGCATCATTTTACTTATATGATTTATTGTCACTGTTGGTCTATTTGTAATTTGAACGATTGGTTGTGCATGCAGGTTGATAGTATATATCTTGGATTCTGTTAACCTATGAAATTAAAACACATCTTTCTACTCTCAATTAAAACTAAACATAATTTTTTGGGGGGTGCTATCCTCTTCCTACCTCTCTTCTTCCTTCTACACTTCTACAATTGGAAAGGAAAAGCAACTCTAAAGTCTTCCAATAAAGATGAAAAGTCAAACAAAATAAATTCCCATATTGACCAATGGTCAGTCCAAAACTGACCATGAAGATGTACCTTGCAACAGGAATTGAGTGAAGACACTGTCCCTTTGAGGTATGATGGATAGGAAAATTAATTGGTTGAGTATTAGTCCACTCAATGCTCTTTTAAGTGATGGAACATTTTAATTTTACTCATCCATGTACTTTTTCAGCATATCATCATGAAAAAAGCATATCTCCAAGAAAAAAGTTGCATAAAAACAGCATTTTCCTATTTTGTCAGTCAGGATGAAAGATAACTTCACAGAAAAAGATGACAATCTCCACAAATATCAGCTTGTTTTGGTGTAGTTTCTGCAGATCAATAAATAACTGCCCTCCATCTGCTATAATAAACCTTGAAAAGTTGTCAAAAGAAAACCCCTTTTCCATTAACTGTTTACTAGACTAATATTTTACAAAGAAAAAAATGTAGCATCCAAGAGATAAGTATCAGGACTTCCAGAGTAAATAAATATAAGGGATAATATAAGGAATAATCTTCTCTTTCCCAATGCACTTAAAAAACACAATTAAAATGTAAATGCTATGCTCCTTTTGTTTGGTCAGGGACACTTCTAAGTATATGAATTTTTACATTATAAAATGCAGTTCTAAAGCAATCCACTTTGTGATTTTTCACTTAAATGGCAAAACTAGTAGAGATTGAAGCAAAAATAGTATGGCATCAAGGGGAATGTTACACTGGATCTAGAGTCGAGAAAGCTTGTATTCACATACCTGTTCAGATACTTACTGTGTAAACCCAAGTCACTTACATTTAATCTCTCTGAGACTCAGTTTGTTCACCTGTAAAATTCTACTTACAGAATTGTTGTTAGGATCAAAATAGTTCTCTATGGAAAATTCTTTGTAAGTCTTAAAGCTTTATGTAAATTTGAAATATTGTGATTACTATGGCTTTATAATTTTATGATTTCTGTGATGGACACTGAGTAAGTAGCACTTAACAGTAAGTGTTCTATATCTCACAAAATCAGAATCTTTCAATCAGGAACTTGATGGTATGAAGTGCCACATTTGGATTAAAAATACCAGCTGCACAAGGGAAGAATGGAGAAGCCATGGATAGAAAGCAGCTGAAAATGAATACCTAAGATTGCATAAAATGAAAGAAACAATACCAAAACAAGAATAAGTTTAATAAAGTAGAAAATTCTAAGAAAAATATCCATTCTGTTAAGAGTTCCTTGGTCTTCTCTTTCCCAATGCACTTAAAAAAACACAATTACAATATAAATGCTGTGCTCCTTTTGTTTGGGCAGGGACACATTCTAAGTGAATGGTTCTTGCTGTTCTCTCTTGACAATCACCCCAAACCCAAATGAAAAAAAAATAAAACAAACCAACACTTAGAACAAATCTACATAGTTAAGAAATTTATTTATTTAGTCCATAGAAATCACTTCTTGATGTTATTGTTGTTATCGGATCACTTTTCAGTCATGTCTACCTCTTTGTGACTTCATTTGCTGTTTTCTTGGCAAAGACACTGACATGGTTTATCATTTCCTTCTCCAGCTCATTTTAGAGATGAGGCAACTAAGGCAAACAGGGATCAGTGACTTGTCCAGGGTCACACAGCTAGGAAGTGTCTGAGGCTGGACTTGAACTCAGGTATTCCTGAATTCTAGTGGTACTTAGAGATACCACTACTATGACTAAATCTAAAGAGATCAGAGAAAGAAGAAAATGTTTTACAAAATATGCAGAGTACTTTTGTTGTAGGAAAGAACTGGAAACTAAAGGAGTGTATATCAATTGAGAATTGATTGAATAAATAAAGGCATATGAATGTAATAGATGTAACGTGCTATAAGAAATCATGAAGTGGGTGGTTCTAGACAAGATGGTTTCAGAGAAACCTGCATGGATTAGTGCAGATTAAAGTGAATAGAACCAAGAGAAGAATTTATAATATAATATTTCTTTTTAGGGAAAAACTAGCCTGGACCTTGAGCTGAAATCTTCCTCCTTATGACTTCCAACTCTTAGGCTTGGTTCTGCCCTTGAAGGCTAAGCAGAATCCATGTAACTGATCTTCCACATGGTAGCCCATATTGTGCTCTTCTTTTTTCTTCAATTTGTGTGTGTGTGTGTGCGTGTGTGTGCATGCATGCGCACACATATGCATGTGTGTTTTCCAGGCTACACACCTGTAGTTTTTAGTTTAAATGGTATAGTTTTGAGACCCCTCATAATACTAACTTCCTTTTGGATACACTTCAGTTTCGTTGTGTTTCTGGAAATGTAGTGCCTAGAACTGAACATAGATGGTCCCAGCAGAGCAGTGGATTATAATTTACCTTACTGTGAAGATTATGCCTCTTTTGAGGATACCTAAGATTGATTAGTTTTATGGCTTTTGCATCATACTGTTGACTTATTTTAGGGTTCATTAAAACAAATAAACAAAAACCTATAATTTTCCTCATATTTCTACCCCAGCATTGATTAAACTTATGCATTTGAATTTTTTGATATAAAGACTTTTTCCATATGAAACTTAATCCTGTTAAATTTTACCTATTTTTTAGTCTGTTGAAATCTTTTCCATTTCAATCATATTATGCAGTGTATTGCATCTCTCTGAAAACTTGATAAATATAACATCTAGGTCTTCATCTAAATCACTTGATAAAACATATTTGAGAACTAATGAGAAAATACTATGGAAGTAGGGCTTTTTGTTGAATTTGATCAATTATTCACTAATCTTTGAATCACTTCATTCAATCAGATCTAAATATAATTAACTATGCTGTCTTAGATTCCATATCTCCCCCTCTTGTTTGTAGCCAGACAGCACATTATGATGATCTTTTGAGAAATTTAAATGACTTGCTAAAATCCAAGTGTACTATCAAAACATCATAGAATTTTTGGTTTGAGATGGTTTTAATGGCTATTTAGTCCACATGCAAAAGAGGCAGCTAGCAAGTGCAGTGGAGATAATAATCGTAAAACATTTAGCACAGTAACTGGCACAAAAAAATTACATGTTATATGTGCATGTGTGTATATATGTATGAATACACACATATATGTGTGTGTATAAATGTATATGTATGTTAGCTATAGTATTCTGAGCCTGAAGTTGGGAAGATCTGAGTTCAAATCCAGCCTCAGACACTTACTAGCTGTGTGACTGTGGTAAAGTCATTTAACTTCTGTCTACCTCAATTTTCTCAAATGTTAAGGGGAGCGGGGAATGACCTGTCTCCCAGAGTTGTGAAGATAGCATTTGTAAAGCTCTTAGACCAGTGCCTGGCACATAAGAGTTGCTTAATGAATACTTGTTATCTCCCCTCCTTTTACTTCTAGACATTTAATAATGGATAAGTTACTGACTCACAAGGCATCAAATTCCACTATGAAATAGCTGTAATAGCATATTTCCCTGTACATCAAGCTTAAATTTATCTCTCCACACCTTGTATATATTGCTCTTAGTTATTCCTTCTGGGAACACACTGAATAAGTCTAATGACTCTTCACATGACAGCTCTTCCAATATTTCAAGACAACTATCACATCACATGTGAGTGTTTTTATTTCACAGGCTAAGCATTCCCAATACCCTCAGCCAATTCTAACATGACAAAGACATGAGCCTGCCCTCCTCTGCATATACTCTAGCTTGTCAATATCCTCACTAAACTCTGGTGCTCAGAACCAAACATAATGCTGCAGAAAAGCTCTGGTCAGGGCAGAGCAAAGCAGGACTATCACCTTTCAAAAAAAATGTTTATTCATTTTGATGTAGCCAAAGATAGCAATGTTTTAGATGACATATCACACTGTTGAATCACACTATTGAATTTGCAGTCCATTTAAAGCCTCTTATCTTTTTCAGACAAATTGCCATTTAACTGTAACTCCCTCATCTTACACTTGTGAAACTCATTTCTTGAACTCAAGTTACTACCAGTTCAATAACTTAGACAAGAAAAAAAAGGATATGAAATTAATCTAGAGTGAACTGTTCTTGATGAAGTTAGATTATTGTGCTATTTCTTTGTTACCCCAAATTTATCTAGATATCCATGAGGCATATTTCCAATAATGCATTCTAGAACTTTGTCATGAATGGAAGTCTAGGTCACTGGCTTGTAGTTCAGTCTCAGTTCTCTTCCCTGACATGAAGATTATGACAGGAATAGACATTTCTAATTCTTAGCTGCCTTCTCCAATATCACTGATAGGGCTTAACAATCATATTCACTGGTTCTTATTTGTTTGTTTTCATTTTCCCCAGTTCCAAGGGATGTAGTTATTTTAGACCAAGTATCTTGAATTCATTATGGACAGGTAGGAGAATTCTTTATTTCACTTTACTTATACTGGGCATCAACTTCTAATCATATCTATTTCATCTTTCAAATCAAAAGATCATCCTCATGATCAGAGAAATAAGTATTAGGGAGCAACACCTACTCTAGATTGTCAGTTATCCTCATACCATTCACTTGGGTCAGGGAATCTATCTCTTTAACACCCAAAAATATAGCTTTTAAACAACAACATTTTGTTATTGTTATTGTTGATGTTGTCCTTCACTTTCCTTACTATCTCCAATATGTTCTGAGCTGGCAATACTGAAGTGTCTTCACTAGAGGAGTGAATGTTAGACTTCTACTTCTGTAAGATTTTTTTTGATAGCTCTAAGGAGGATGGATTGGAGAGAGGAGAGGATAGAAACTAGGAATTCAATTAGGTGGTCTATATTCAAGATATGATTCCCTGTGGCAAAAGCCTCAGATAATCAAGAAGGATGAAGACCAAGGGAAAAAAACATTAGATTTAATGATTAAGAAATTTTTAATTTCTTTGGAAAGGTGAGTTTTCAGTTGAGTGGTGAGATCTGAAACCACATTTTTATAAAGGTTTGAAAAGTGTATAAACAGAGAGTTAGTAGAGGTATGAAGTATAGATCACTATGTTTAGAACTCTGGTCATGAAAGAGAAGAAACATAGGTAAGTTAGCTTCCTATCTGGATTATTTTTATAACTAGTTACCAATTATGCTACATATGGCAGATCTAAAATGGCAAGCATGGAGAGTGGTCTGATAAACACCTTCATCCACTTGCCTCTCCCATCTACCACCAGCACACTACACACACAATGAACATCCACATCTTCCAATTCATGATAATGGTGGGTAGACTAATCCCAGGCAGAGCTCCCACCCTCTAATGAGTTGATAATAGAGTGGAAATTGGAGATTATGCCAGTCTTATCCAGGCTGAGTAGATACATGCATGAGTATTCTCATCTCCACCAGATATGAGGAGAAGGGGTGGCAGAAGAGAACATGTCCATTCTAACCACCTGCAGTCCCTCTACCCCTAACCGTAGTATCTGTTGGATAGCCTGACTATGCCTCTCTTCCTTATAATCACGGGTGATGATAGATGAAGAAGCAAAAAGTAAAGACAATTTTAAGGTGGGAAGTGGAATTAGATTATGGTGGTGACATTCCCAAACCAATAGGCTGCTTCTTCCTCAAGCCCTGCAACATCAAGTCACTAGGGAATTGATATGTCTATTGTCCTGAGCTTTCTATCTAACTTGGAAAAAAGAGCCAGTTGAGCAGATGTATAGATACTACAGAGTCTGATGGAAATTGGCAAATACAAGTCAAGCAATCTCATGATTCTTTAGTTTTTCCCACTCTTTTCTGTTCACAGGTACCTAGATTGTATCCACTGTCCTCAGCTTGGGTGGGAGATGCTTATTGTTACAGATGAAGTGATGTGAGTGAAGAGCAGATACCTAATTCTAGCTACATAATAGAGGGACAGAGTCCTGAGTGGCGGAAGCCCTTTCCTTCTCCTATTATAGTCAGCCATTTTCCCATTTAGGAGCCAATATGGTACCCCCTAAATTCAGCCATTCTTGGGGAAGAAAAAAATCTCACTAGTTAGACGCTGAGTAAAGTTCTGACATCATGCTTCAATATCATATTTGTGAATTTCATGTTTGCTGAATTTTTTGTCTGTGTTTTCTGTTCAAATGATCTGTATTATAATCTGATAACAAAAATCTCTTCTGTTTCTCCCTTCCTTGATTTTCACCTGAATGTTTTTTACTGTACTTCCCCAATGTGGTTCCTAGATTTCTTCACATGATTAGACACATGACTATGTACATGGCTATTTCTTATTATTTGATGCTAATCCATCCTCTTTATTTTTTTTATTAGATTAGGTATACTCATACAGAGTCATATTTTATATGTCTGCTTCTATCATGTCTCAGTGATACCAACGATGTCAATTTTGACTCTGTGTTAGGAACTCTAGTGCATCTTACTTATTACCTAAACATTATGAATTTGGATATAAATATTTGAGATCATAAATGTTTTTACTACCTCCCTTTAAAATTTTTCTCTTCTGTGAACTTCTGGGTATCTCAAGCGCCTGCAGAAGAACTACTTTGAATGGTATCTATATTTTTGGTTATACACAAGCAATTTTCTCTGTTCCCACAACTTTTCTTTTTTAAAAAATTAAATTAAATTAGTTTTATTTTTTGGGGAAGGGGGGAGGTAGGGCAATTGGGGTTAAGTGACATGCCCAAGGTGACATGGCTAGTTTTTTGTGTTAAGTGTCTGAGGCAGGATTAGAACTCAGGTCCTCCTGATTCCAGGGCTGGTGCTCTATTCACTGTACCACCTAACCACCCCTGCTCCCACAGCTTTTCAACTTAAAGTCCTTTCATTTAGCTTTGCAAGATGTCAGGCAAATATATTCTTGCCATTCTTGGTCAGAAGTTTTTCCCATATTTTAAGCTGTGTTCCAGAAATCCAAATCCATTTCTCAGATCTTATTATGTTAGTTAGCTGTTGAAATTGAGTTTGTAGGGCTTACACACACACACACACACACACACACACACACACACACACACACCTTATCAGCAAATGCTAACAAAAAGTGGGAATATAAGAGCCATATTAGAAAAATGGGGAAAAAATAATGTCTGCACAAAATTTTAGCTGAAACCAGATGCATAGGGATGATTTTTGGCAGGGGGGTGTCCATTTTTCTAGATTTTTGTCCCATGAAAAGATAAAAAAAAAACAATTGATGATTTGTTTCCTACACATTTAGAGTTGTAATATTTTCTGCCCAGATTATGCAATCTAGCTATGCCATGTAGGCCCACAATTGACCACACTAATGTAAGTGTCAACAGCTGAAGCTCTTGTCCATAAAGAAAGCAATAGTCCAAGATTGGGGTTTTTAGTTTATTTCTTTTAAGGAGACATGGATATTTCCTTAACTGTACTTGCATTCTTTTCTGTTTTCCCTTCTTCCAAGATCTATGACACATGGGGTTCAAAGGATAAGAGGCATGACTTAAAACTTTGATTGGGTACAATTCTTTGTTTTCATAGTATTAGTCTTAGGTGTGTGAAGATATGTTTTTATTTGCCCACAGAAGCAGATATCTGGGAGGATTGCCCATATAAGTACTTTAGAGGCTCATAACTTTTGTGACCAAAAAGAAATGTTCCTCAGACTTAGGAATCATAAGCTTGATTAAGTTTAATCATAAGCTTGAGACCCCTGAGTTATTTTAGTAATGCTAGTATACAAATTATTATACATAGAGATGTTGTTCCTTATTCTAATAGAAACCGTTTCCTGATTAAAATCATATGCATAGCAAAATATACATATATGCAAGGACCATACAAGACATTTATTGGTACAATACACAGTAAGGAGTCTTTTTATTTGTTTTTAATGACTATTAGGAAAAGATGAAAATAAGAAAAAGGAGCTTACTTTGTTCTAGTAAAAAATCAAAGATACTGCTTAATGACAGAATAAATGCCACTATTAAAGTATAAAAGTAAAAAAATACATATACTAATTTTTGCTTCTGAGAAAGTATCACTGTTTTGTTCATAATGGTAGGAAACAGTCTTTAGACTTCCAAATGATTTCTCTCTCTCTCTTGTTCATGCAGAGATAGGACTTGAGAATTTTTCCTTCAAATGATTGTCTCAGAGGGGAGAAAAGCAACTGAAAGCCTCTCCTTCAAATGATTGCCTTGAAGGAGAGGAAAACAATGGAGAATTCAATATATTCAATAGAAAAGACTTAGAATATTTGCTTATTTCCCAAAATGTTTTCCCAAATGTGTTAAGTGGAATAAATAATATACAGGAATGGTTACCCACAACTCTTTTCACTCTTGCTTTTACATGTTCTTTCTTTAACTACAGTTCCCTGCAAAACCTTATTACTAAGAGGGTATGGAGTGAAAAGAGAAAAAATTATATTGTGAAATGGTAGGATGTTCTATAACTTGAAAACAGAACAAGAGTTAGGAGGATCAGTTTGCTGCTGTTTGGTCATTTCAGTGGTATCCAACTCTTTCTTCTCCAAGTCATTTTACAGATAAGGAAACAGAGTCAAGCATGGTTAAGTGACTTGCCTGGGTTCACGTAACTAGTGAGTGTTCAAGGCCAGATTTGAATTTAGGAATAGGGGTCTTTCTGAAGCTAAGCCCCATACTCTCTCCACTGTGCTCCCTAGCTGCCCTTGTAAGAAGGTTGGATATATAATTTCTAACAAAAGAGGACTGAAGGGAATCAGAGGGAGGCTTGAATATATGTTTCCAATCTCTCCCTTCAGGGTTAAAACTGTAAATCCATATAGGATGATTTACACATTGCTATTGAATGTCACATATTGGGCTATCTGGAATCTATCAGATAGATCAATAGGTGAACCAGAAGTGTGGTTCAAAAAGGCTGTTACCTCTGATGAAGCTGTTTCACTATCCAAATCAGCTTTTCTCTTCTAAGTACCTTGTCTTAATTGGGCCTTACTTGTGCTCCTATGATTCATAGTTTCTTGCCCTGTGATCTTTGGAACTGCTTTCTAGCATCATTTTATCAGTCATTTATGTCCACATGAATCACCAGAAAATGGATAGTTTTCTGTTTTGAGCTCTAACAGGTCCTCTATTACTGTGTGGATGAATGTCCCTGGAAGATAATAGAAGTCATCATTGTTATCTGGTCAGCAAATGGCCTCCTCAGTACTCCTGAAAGGGAGAAACACTAACGTCCTCTGTCTCTTCCTCTTACTTACTCAACTATGTCTTTTGGATAGTTGAATAGCACAATGGATAAAGTAGTGACCCTCAAATCAGGAAGATTCATCTTATTGAGTTTGATTCTGGCTGAGACTAGCTAGCTAGCTAGACTACTAGCTATGTGAGACTGGACAACTCATTTAACCTTGTTTGCCTTAGTTTCTTCATCTGAAAAATGAGCTGGAGAAGTGCATTCCAGTATCTTTGCAAAGAAAACTCCAACTGAGTTATTAAGAGTTGGGCATGATTGATCATTCACATTTTATCCTTTATTAGAAGACAAGCAACCATTTCCTTCTCAGAAAACCCATTTCCTTATAAAGTCAAGCAGAAGCAGCTTTCCAGAGGACTGCTGCTGAGAATAGCTTGAAGGTTCTGATCATATAGTACAGTGAACTCTCTATTTATTGAACAGTAAACTAAAGCAAAACATTCACAGAAACCAAAATACAGCATTCACAATGTTATAATATAACAACTTATCTCTAAAGTGGCCACATTGTTTTAAACAAAATATATCATTCAATAAGTCCTTAACTCAATCATCCTTAAGGAGCAAGCCTCCTTAAGGGAAACAAAGTACAAAGGTCAAAGTTCTCCACCCCTAGGTCACATTGTCTTAATCTCTCAGTCAAAAAGTCTTCTTTCTTCTTAATAGGAGATTAGTTTCCAATCATATTTAACTCAATCATCCTTAAGAGGTACATGGTACAGAGTACAAAGTTCTCCCACCCCTCAGCCACAGTAAATCATGATCTTCTCAGTCAGCATTAAGTACCCAAGGAGAAGTCTTTTCATCTTGCCTCGAGGCTGGCTCCCAAATTCCATGGTTCCTCTTCTGTGGTCCCAGCTTTTGCCTGGATTTACCCAACTATCAACTGGATTCAAAGGTAGGCATTTCTCAGCTTCTCTTTGAGCTCCTCATCCAGCTCCTCTTCCAGTTTCATATTAAAGGTCACAGTGTCCAGTCCACCTCAAGTCCTTCACAGTTTCTGTTTCTGGGAAGACAAAACCTAACAGAGCCAAAACAGCATTCATAGACATTGCCAGCACCATCATCAGTTTCACTTTCTGTCTGTGAAATCAACACAGACCCACAAACAAAGTCTGAGAACTCAACACAAATCATCAGTATAGTCCCAGGACCTCTGAAACCCTTCTCCAGGACTTCTATAAACAAACAAAAAGAAAATCCATTTTCATGGCTTCCAGTAAGGTCCCAGAGCTTCTGTACAAAGTATTACAAACACAAATCAACACAGACAGAACAGAGTGCCTGGATACCACAAGTTTTCACCTTCTCAACTGTGCCACCACAAATAATTCCTTCACAGTTCTTCTCTTTCCCATCTTTTTATATGCGCTCAACTTTTTATATGTTCATTAACTCCCGCCTCTTGTGCCCACCTCATGTCCTTCCTGTTTTTGTCTTTGACAAGTCCCTCCCACTGTGGCTTTCACAAGTTCTGTTTCTTAACAAAGACTTGATATAATTGTGGGCAAGCCTCAAAAGAAACTTGAACTGAAACAAGGTACTAAATAATTAAATAGCTGAAATAAGGTGCTAAGTACTTTTTTGCTTACCATTACATTCCCTTGCTATCAATGAAGGAAATTATGTGAGTCTGACTCATTAGTCCCTCCCCTTCAGGAAGATTTTCAAATTTCTCTTTTTGCTTTAAGCATATGGAGGTCCTCCACTTTTCCTTCCTCTTTTATGTAATATCTTTATACTTCCTTATTTTCTGATATAGGACAGGGTTTCTTTCTGTTATTTCAGATGCTTTTTCATTACTTTTTTCCCCTAATTGAAAATCTCTACCCATTTGGAGTGATGGTGATGATGATGTATGTATGTGTGTGTGTGTGTGGGGGGGGAAGCTGCAAGTATTAGTTTTCTGATAATCTACCTAAACAATGGATGTTCTTCAAGACTTTTTATCTCCTTGTTAAGTGAGAGACCAACCTCTGCTTGGAGCATTGAGAGCAAAAGCTTGACTGTGGCAAAAATATAAACATTATGGATTCAGTGCTAGTCACAGAAAATGCCCCCCTTCTCTTTATAATTATTGAGATTCCTATCTTAATTATTCAAAATGATTATAGGCATTTCAAATTCACATTCTAAATAGCTCCATAATAGCTTTATATTGTTTTCTCACTTCTTACCCAATATCCTTTTCTTCCACTCAACATCTTGATGACCTTTCCCTTTCTCATTAACTTCTTTTTTCACTAATTGTTTTATTTACTGCTATTTACTTAATACGCTGGACCAACAGCTTTCTCCTTCCCCCTCAATCCTACTTGTTCTCTTCACTCTTTTTCTTCTTTTAACTTTTCTACCTAAATATCTCCAAATTTCTTCTCCCTGAAACAAATTCAATCTCTGTCCTTCTTGAATCCTAAGCCCTTGAAATCACTTTTGATTTTTACATTTTCATTTGAGAGAAACTATTTTAAACCAAATATTAATTTAGGATCCAGGTTTTTCTCCTTTATTTTCTTATTTAAGGTCCAGTTCTGGTAAAAAGTCAGTCTCTAAAGGACATGACTGATTGACCAGATTGTCCTACCACTTTAGGAATACCCTTTTCAATATTATGCAGGACCTACCCAACTAGGAAACAGAATATCTGTTTAGAGTATAAACCGAATCCAGTCTGGGCATGTTCTTACCCCGGGGAAAAGAGCCCCCATTCTTGTACACTTTCATTAGAGTTTAAGGTCACTCGGTTCATGAAAGAGAAAACAAACCAGAGTGGTCTGGGTGGAGATGGATTCCCTTGGAGAGAGTGCTGGAGAGTCATGACTAAGCCATGTTCTCAGCAGAATGAGCTGAAGACTTTTAGCACATCTCCTCATTAAATAGCAATCAGGGTTGATTTTTTGCTTGTCAGGGACATTCCCTTTTTCAAAACTATTTAAGGCTCTCAGGCTTTCATGGTTTTGTCTTTGGTTATTGAGAAAAACCATTGATTATCAATTGATTGATTGCCAACTAACCTAATTAGCCGATTATTAATTACCCAGAAACTCTGACTCTGTGGGCTTTTTTCATTAATTACATCTTCTCATCATTTCAACTCTTTCTCCCTCTCTAAACTATTTTTTCCCATGCAATGTTCTTCTTTGGAAGCCAGAACCCAAAGCATGTTTGTAGGCTCAGAGATTTAGAGGTCAAAGGGAAATTAGAAGGCATATAGTGCAATCTTCTTACTTTATAGATAGGAAAAATGAGGCCCAGAAAGATTATGTGGTTTGTTGAAGGCTACACAGTTAGTAGCATGGGAAGGATTTGAATTCAAATCCACTAACTCCAAATTCAGTACTCTTTCTCCTGAACCATGAAGCATTCTTAGATATGGTTTTCCTGATCTGCCAGTTTAGTAGTGTTACAAAGAAAGGAACTGATGCTAATCTAATATGATTTCAATTCAATTCAATGATGATTTAATGCCTACAATGAGCAAGATGATATTCCAAGTGCTAGGGACATGGAAAAAAAATAAAAGCTAGCTCCTGTTCACAATCTCCTAGGAATAAGAAGCTATGCACACTAATAACTTTAGTACAAAAGAGAACATATAAGAGATTCAGACTTAGTGCCATAATGAATTCCAGGAGGAAGAAAGCATTTTAATTGAGGTTTGGGGTGATGTTATAAGAATTCATGACCAAACAGAATTTCCTTCCTCTTTTTCAGTGTCCTCTTATTTTGCTTACCAAATGTTCTCCCTTTTCATCTCTGGCTCATGGAATACTTGGCTTCCTTCACTTCTCAGCAAAAATATCACCTATAATAATCCTTTCATCGTTCCTCTTAATACTAGTGCCTTCCCTATGTGATTAACTCCATGTTATGCTGTCTATAGCTTATTTGTACGTAGTTGTTTGTTGGAGCCTTCTGGGGATAGGAACTTTTTTAACCCTTTCTTTGTATCTCTAGCTTTAGTATGTTATCTGTCACAGAGTAGGAAAATCATACTTGTTGACTTGACTTAATATGGAAGGGATCTTCAAAGAGACAGCACCATTGGAGACTGGAAATAGAACTGCAGAGAGATTTCAATAGGCAAATTGGAGAGGGGTATCACTTCAGTCACAGAGAATGGCAGAAGGAAAGGCATAGAGATGGGAGAGGGCAGGAAGATTGAGGGACAGCAAGTAATCCAATTTGTCTAGACATAGATAGAATTTATTAAGAGGAAGCATTGAGAGATAAAGCTGGAAAGATCATTTTGAACCCGATTGTCAAAGGCTTTTAACATCAGGAAAAAGACCTATTGCTTTTTTCCATACACAATGAGAATGCTTTGATTATTTCTGAATCTTGGAATGGTGTGATAGTATTTCTGTACTAGGTATGCGGCTACCATTATCAGAAACAGACATGTTAGAGATAGGGGATGTGTTTTGGAGAGAATGATAAAACATTTAGCTTGCAATATATTCAATATAAGAAAGATATTAGATATTTTTTTTCTTAAGCAACCTTTGTTGCCTTACAGTGGACGTGACTTTTCATGTGATCAGAGAAAATCCCTTTAATAGTCTGTTCTAGAATTTTTCTAAGAATCATTAACAAGTTCACTATACATAGTTTGAGGCATTTTTGATCTTCCTTTTATTTTTCTTTTTAAATTGACACATCTGTGGTTCAAGTCATGTAGCACATTTCCCACTTCTCACTGCTCTTCAGAGATCATCTTTGGCAGTTTAACAGTTACCTACCAAAATCACTTCAGTCCCTTTCATTCATTAGGACAAAGTGGCTTAAACTCTTTGAAAGCAGCTATCTTATATTATTTATGCTGTTTTTCAGTTATCCATTAGTCATTTTTGTTATATTTATTTTTAATCTGAATATAATTTTGCTTGATAGAGAGGAACAGAAATAAAATAGAAGTTGAATAAATTTTGTCTTCTTTCCATAAAGTTACTATTGTTTCATTAACCCTAAGAGTTTTCCTTTTCTTCTTCTTCCTATTATACTCAGCAGAGTTTTATTTTCTAAAGCTCTTTTTCATTGTTTTCTATATTTATCAAGAGCTTCAATTTGTCTTCTTGACACTTTTTTCATGAAATCATACCATCTTCTTAAAATTTGCCCATAGTTACCTGTCACCATGTCCACATTTTGTACGTGTCCTTTCTAAATCTGTGCTGGTTAATAAACTCCTGCAGTCACATCAGTCTCCTTAGACTTTTCCTAACCTTTTTTTTTGCTCTTTTTTTGTCAGAATTTTGTCCATGGAAGTCTTTCATTTCTCTTGAGAAGTTTCTTTCAGGATATCAGGCTATGAAATCCTATCTGTCTTTTTTTCCAGACTCTTCGAAATCTGCTCTCCTAAAGTCTAGATTATGCAACAGAATTTCTGGCTATTTCTTCATTGTTTACAATGAAGGCTAAGATGACATGGCTGGATCTTCCCCAAATTCCCAGCATTTCTACTTTTACAACCAGTTTCTAAATCAACTGTCATAAATTTCAACCCAAATTCTTTTATAACAATATCAATATTTCTGAGCACCTCTTTATAAGAAATGAACTCAGGAAGATACACAAAAAGTTACATGCAAGAATAAAAGTACACAAAAGATATCAATTTTTTTAAGTCAAAAAGTAAGATGCAACAATCTAGAATGTTTTTTTCTGATTTCCTCTCCTTTCTGGAGGATAAAATTATTAACAAGGCAAATTGGAAATTTACCATCTGCTATGTTTAGAGCAGAGAGAAGTCCAGCAGATGACTTGTCAAAGACTTGTTTTATAGTGTTAGACATGGACCTGCAGTTTCTTTTTCCTTACCTTCATTCACTTTTTGGCTGAATGTGACAAAATGTTCCATTGGGGCAATTAGTAGAATAAACAGTCTAATCTCAATAGAGGTATATAATGCTTGACTTAATATATAACATAATTATATATATATATATATATATATATATATATATATATATATATATATATGCTATTGCTAATATATGCCAATGCTAATGACAAAAGGGGATCCTATATGACTCATATGATTGAGCCCCATGTAGCACCAATGCAATATTCACTGAACTGACAACAACTGTAAATATATTGGCATAGTACTCAATTGCAAAATATAATAGATTCCCTTTATATAGGACAGAAGAAAAACATTTATTCAGACACCAGAAAATTGAACCCCCAATTCCATCATAAGCTGATTCCACCATAGTAGCAAAGAAGTTAATAAGCCATAACACCACAGAGAGCCACACCATCCTTTAGCCTTCCCACAAACCAACATTTACTCACAAGCCTAACTGTCTCCCTTGGGTACTTCCTCTCCTCCCTAATCTCTAATTACTCTGACTCCCAGCTTCCTGTGGGATCTGCTCCACCCTTCAGCAAACTCCTTCCACCACAGGCTCCATGTGATTTCATTCAGTCTATTAGAGGGCAGGATATATCTTCAAAGCAGGGATGGTCTTCAAATTCCCTTAGGCTATTTAAGGGACAGTGAAGATCTTCAAATTCCCATTACCATTGGAGACTCATATGATTGAACCCCATTATAGATGGAACCCCCCAAATGCCAGTATTTGAAAACAATCCTACCACCAATGACTGCTAATATCCATGCATTGCTCTATCATTCATTGTTATCATTGGTTAATTAATCTCTGCTAAGAGATGTAAGAAATACTACAGGATGAGCAGAGAAAGAACTAAAGAGGTCACACAACTTGTCAAAACCTTTCAGATCCCTAAAGACCTGAGTGACAAGGTGAGAAACAATAACAGCTAATCAGTGCTAGTCTTCTAACAGAATTAGACAGAAAAAAATGGAAATGAAATTACTGTGATTAAAATGAGGTCACTCATCTTATCATGATAGGCTTCTACAGTATAGCATATCACATTATTTTCTTATCCTAGTAATGAAATGATTGACTGAATTCCCTTGCTTTTTTACTATATAATTCATGAAAATAGTAAGTACTATTAGTTGGGGATCCAGGTTAAGGATAAATTTTGATTTTGCTGAATAGTAGTCAAGCTTTCTTAGCACTGAAAACACTTGGCCCAGTATGGGGGAAATAGTTTGGGTTCTGGAAGTGGGCTTAGCCTGCCTTTAGCAGGTTTTGATCTGTTCATTCTTTGCCAGTCATCTTACCTAGCTAGTGGTTCTCTTGCCATGGTTGTAGAATGCTATCTCTCAGCATAAATGGTATATTGCGTCTCAGAGCCCAACTTCACACAAGTCAGAGTGTGGCAGGGAATCCCAGGTAGTGAGCTGAGATGGAGATTTATAGGTATGAGGAGTTAATGTGGGATAGGGGAAAGAATGTTGATCCTAGAGTCAGAAAAACAGGTCTAATCCAAGTACTGCTACCTGTGCACTACATGTATACTTTGGGGCAAATTATGGGACCTCAATTTTTTCATAAAAGAGTATTGAACTAGATTTTCTATAAGGTCCATTACAACCCAAAGCAAGCCATCAGGTAGGAATAAAAGAAAAACAGGGAAACATCCTGAGAGGGGAAAAGTGTCAAGTAATGTTGAGAAAGCAATGAAACAAACATTTTTGGTGGTGCCCCTCTCAGTTTCATTGCTATATCAAACTATGTGCTTTAATTTATTTTATATTTATTTTATTGTTCCAGATAGGATTCTTAGGTGTTCCATAGGCATTCTAAGGACTGCAAAACTCTTACATCATCCCTGCTAAAGTCATCTAGATGTCATGGAACAGTGTAGGAAAGAAAGCAATACTGGAATGCTATGTAAATTTCTGAGAGCTGCATCTTGAGAATGACATAATTAAGCCAGAAAAGGACAAGTAAAGAGACCAAAGGGATGAAGGGAATTGTTTAAGAATATGCTAAAACATCTGGGCTTCTTTGTTGAGAAAGATGAAGTCTGAGAGGAGATGTGACTAAAGTTCATAAAATCATGATAAGTATGAATAGAATGAACATATTCATTCAGTTTCAAGCTTTCAGGTTTGGACTGTGAGTCTCTCTCTCAAAGACTTGAGTTCTGTATCACCAGCTGCCTTTTGAATGTTTCCAAATAAATGCCCCATAGACATCTCACCCTCAATATGTCCATTAACAACTCATTATCTTTCCCCAAATCCCACCCCTATCACTTCCTGACTTACCTCTTTCTTTTTATGATTTCTCATTCTTCCGTCTCCCTCACCTCACATGAAGTTTCCATGTCATCTGTCACAACTGTCTCTTCTCAACTCATCACCTCTTCCTGCCTGGACTCCTGGACAAAGATCTCCTAATTGGTCTATCTACATTGTCTCTACCTCTAATCTCTCTCCTTTGCAATCTATCCTTCATACAGCTACCAAAAGTACAGGTCTGACTATGCCACTGCTCTGCTTAAGAAAACCCTGTGGCTCCTTCTTGTCTATAGGATAGAAGTGAAGCTTCTATTTCACTTATGATCCATCTCTAGCCTACTGTCCCTGGCTACTTGAACATTATTGTCCCTAACATATTCCATGCCAGACAATCTCCTCTACTTATTCCCTGTGGCCTATATTTCATCTGAAACTTCTATTACTTTGCACAGTTCTCCTACACGTAGAATACATTCATAATTTATCTCCACCTTGTAGAATCATGCTTGTTTCGAGACTCAGGTAAAGTGCTATCTTTTATAGCATGCCTATTCTGAACTATGCAGGCATTAATGTCTTACACCATGGAAATTACTTCATCTCTACTTTGTATATATCTTGAATACACTTATCTATATTCACATTATTCTTCAGTCTCCCCACTAAGCACCAATATAATGTAAGTTCCTTAAGAGGAGAGATTATTTCATTTGGGGGGGGGGTTTGTATCCTCAGTCCCTGACATAATACCAATACCTGACACATAGTAGATGTTTAATAGATGCTATCTAAAGAAATAAAAGTGTACTGAATTTAAAATTGGAAGACTTAGGAAGAAAAAAACAGTTTTTCTCCTTACTAGTAGTTTGATCTTGAGTAAGTCGATGATCCTTTCTGGGTCTCAGTTTCCTCATTTATAAAGTGAGGTGGTTACTCAAGAATCATAGTGTCCAAATTAACTACAAAGGGCATATGAAGGAAAATGCTATCTGCATCCAGAGAAAGAACTGATAAACAGAAGACTGTATGGAATTAATTTGCATATATATAGATATATAGATATATACATATTTCTGTCTAATAGTAGCTATCTTCATGGTATGGTGGGGATAATGAAGAAAAATAAAGGGAAAATGTACATGAAAACTTTATTATATATTTAAAAGGATAGCAAGTTGTGCATAATAGATTCACATTTTCATGTGCAATCATCCTTTTTATTTCACACTGTTATGGAAATGCTTGCTTTATTCCATAAATTTAAAAGAAAATAAATAAAAATTGAAGAGAAAAAGAAGAAAAAAGAATCATCAGTTCATATACATAGAGCTAACAAGGACCATAAAATTCATTTAATACACGTCTTTCATTTTATGGACAAGGAAACTAGGACCCAGGGAGAGGAAATGGTTTCTTAAAGTTAAAAAAATAAAGGTTATATTGGCAAGACCGGAGATCAAAATCAGCTCCTCTCATTTCAAAGTCAACACTCATTCCCTTGCAAAATTTTATGGTCCTTTGAAACTCTATGATCCTTGAACTAGACAGCCACCTCTGAAACTTTTAAAAAATTTTCATGTAGGATGACCATGCTTTATTTAACATAAGACATTAGTGAGCACCATTGCTAAGGATGGTACATGGTGTTAAAGAGGACATTAATTGTTCTCTTCTATGATGCAGTTCCTTATGTTCCTATAGATCAGATGAGTGATCGATATTGGCAGGCTCTTCAGCAAAAGGCTGACATCACTAGCCAAAGGAAAGCCCTCTATGTATAGAATAAAATGGATTATCTGCCCTATATTAGTCTCTCAAATATAGCCAGTAGTTGCTACTAATCACATCATTTTTTTCTAACTTGCCTTTTGGGATCTACCCATGTAGGTTAGACCATGGACGTCAGAATTCTAGAGATCTATATACTGGAAGGTAGTCTTGGACTTGACCTGGGGACTATTGATCTTGAAAGTAGGACACATGAGTAGTAGTAGTAGTAATAGTAGTTAACTGAATGACTGAACAACAACCCCTTCCAGAATCACTACTTTGTCATGACAGAGTGGCTTGTGTAGCTCAAGGAAACTATGAGTTATGCCTTGAAAGAAGGAAATGGCAAACCACTTGGGTATCTTTGTCAAGGAAAGCCCATGGATATTAGGGCCTGACACACTATGATCCACAAAATCATGAAGCATGAGATATGATTGAACAAGTAGTAGTGGTGGTAGTAGTAGTAGTAGTAGTAGTAGTAGTAGTAGTAGTAGTAGTAGTAGTAGTAGTAGTAGTAGTAAGAGAAACAGGAGGAGGAGGAACAGGAAAAAGAGGAGGAGGAGTAATATAGTAGTACTAACAACAACAAACAAACATGTATATAAATAACATTAAGCATTTTACATATATTATTTCATTTTATCTTTATAGCAATTCTGGAAAGTAGGTGCTATTATTATCTCTAGTTTAGGTACAATATGAAGAAACTGAGACAAAGAGAAGTTAAGCCATTTACCCGGGGTCACACAGCTAGAAAGAGTTTAGTGCAGTATTGGAATTTAGGTAATAGAAATTAAGTATCATAGCTGTAGAGTTAAAAGGGGCATTAGAGACCTAAAGGTCACCCTCTCCTCCCCCATTTTATAGATAAAGGAACTGAGGCAGTTAAGGTTAAGGTTAAGTGGCAAATCTAATTATACAAAAGTTAAAATTAACACATCTAATCAACAAGTAATTTATTGATGCCTACTATAAGTAATGTACTGTAGGGGATTAAAAAAAAGTATAAGATTTGAGTCAGAATTGGGGTAGAATCCCTGCTCTGACAATTATTAACAACTTTAATACAAATATTATCTGGGATTTAAATAGACCTTTAAAGTTTTCAAAGTACTTTAACCATACTATCACATTTGAGGTCATGAGATAGATACATTTAAATTTACAGTTGAAAGAGACCGTGGAGCTTTTTTAAACCAACTCCCTCCTTTCACAGTTCAGAGAGATTGTGAGTTTTTGTTTTCACATTTAGTAAGTATCAGAATGAGGATTCGAACTTGGGGTCTTCTGATTTCAGGCTCCAGCACTCTGGCAACTATGCTATGCTTTTCTAAGTCTGAGTTCTTCTACCTCACAGGGTTGTTATTTTAAAAAATAACAAAATCTGGTCACAGATTTGATGATGCAGTTGTACAGTCAGACAAGAAGCATTGGCCTTTTACGGTGGTGAATGATTCAGGGAGGCCTAAGGTCCAAGTGGAGTACAAAGGGGAGACCAAAAGTTTCTATCCAGAGGAAGTATCTACTATGGTCTTGACGAAGATGAAAGAAATTGCTGAAGCTTACCTTGGGAAAACTGTCACAAATGCTGTGGTCACAGTACCAGCCTATTTCAACGATTCCCAATGTCAGGCCACCAAAGATGCTGGAACCATAGCTGGTCTCAATGTGCTCCGAATCATCAATGAGCCGACTGCTGCTGCTATTGCTTATGGCTTGGACAAAAAGGTTGGTGCCGAGAGAAATGTGTTGATCTTTGACCTTGGAGGTGACACTTTTGATGTCTCCATTCTTATCACTGAAGATGGC
>CM053594.1:318135881-318167735 GCA_028646575.1 Pseudocheirus occidentalis
CCTCCAGCACCCAGGCATGTTCCTCAGATTGAAGTAACATTTGACATTGATGCAAATGGCATCCTCAATATTTCTGCTGTGGACAAGAGCACAGGCAAAGAAAACAAGATCACCATCACCAATGATAAAGGATGTCTGAGCAAAGAGGATATTGAGTGTATGGTCCAGGAGGCTGAGAAATACAAGGCTGAGGATGAAAAGCAAAGAGACAAGGTGTCTTCCAAGAATTCTCTTGAATCTTATGCTTTCAACATGAAAGCAACTGTAGAGGAGGAGAAACTGCAAGGTAAAATTGGTGATGAAGATAAACAGAAGATCCTTGATAAATATAATGAAATAATCAACTGGCTGGATAAAAACCAGACTGCTGAGAAGGAAGAATTTGACCATCAGCAGAAAGAACTGGAGAAGGTCTGCAACCCCATCATTACTAAGCTGTACCAGAGTGCAGGGAACATGCCAGGAGGCATGCCTGGTGGGTTCCCAGGGGGTGGAGCAGCCCCATCTGGAGGTGCTTCTTCTGGGCCCACCATTGAAGAGGTCGACTAAACTCACCAGAAGAAAGAGCATTCCACACAGCTTTCCAAAAATTGAAGGACTCAAATTTGTAGCCAAGGCAGTAGCAGTTGAAAAGTTTGAGCTACTGTGTAAATCTGAGCATTCTGAATACTTGAATGTGTGCAGAGGGAGAGAAGTAAACAGCATTGCACTTTATCAGTACTGTAAACAAGTGGAAATGCAATTGTCCTGGAGAATAAAATCTATTTAAAATTGGCACCATAAAAAAATACTTGGTAAACCATAAAGTACTATGTAAGCATGAAATATTACTTTCCTCCCTAAGTAAATAAAATCTAAATCTGTAAAAAGCTCAATAATGATAAAAGAATTATGTCATTAAAGAAAACAATGTGAGTCCATTAAATAGTATTTACTTGACAGTTAAATTAATTATATAATTAACAATTTATGTAGGATCTCTATAGGTGTCATAGTGTATAGAGTGATGGGCCTTGAGTCAGGAAGACTTACCTTTTGGAGTTTAAATCTGGCCTCAGACACTTATTAGCTGTGTGGCCCTGGCCAAATCACTTAACTTTGGTTGCTTCAATTTCTTCACCTGCAAAATGAGCTGGAGAAGAAAATGGGAAACCACTCCAGTATCTTTGCCAAAAAAACCCCAAATGGGGTCATGAAGAGCTGGACATGGCTGAAAATTACTGAACAATTACAAATAGGATTTTAGAAGAAAGAGAGAATGCTCCAGGTTGGAATAGTCAAGGAAGAAAGTTTAATTTAAATGAAATCTTGAGACATAAGTTGAATTCAACTCCCTTTGTTCTCAACCCTTCTTCTCCCCCCTCACAAACACAAACACTTCCATTACATTATCAGCTAGTAGAGAAAAGGGTAGTTCACCTTTCTATCCCAAGGGTCCAGGAGAGTACCTGGCACACAGTTGGTTCTTAAATAAATATGTGTTGAAATAAGTGTATCAGGTTCCTTCTTCATGAGGAAGGGCATGAAGAGATGTGAGACAGTGAGGAAACAGTCTTCCCAAATTGTATTGTCATTAGTTCACAATCTTGTTCTTTTTAAGATATCTGCAGGTGTCTGTTTTCCATGACATACCTTGGGTGGAGAAGGTTCCCAAGTGTTTTGTTTGTTTGCTTGTGTAGAAAGTGTTGTGTACCTGCTAGTAAAGATCTAAATATATCAGTGATACAGTGATTCCACAGCCTGTTATATAGGCATGTATGAGAAAATAAGATTCAGTAGTTGTTATTAAAGGATCAGAGACTGAGAAATTGATGCTACCTTAGAGGCAGAGAAAACTGAGGCACTGAGAGACTGGATAACTTGCCTATGGTCGCACATCTAGTAAGTGTCTGAGGCTGGATCTGAACTCATGTCCTCCTGATTCCAAGTCAAGTCAATCCTCCCACCCCTTAGGAAAAATTTCAAATGATAAGTTCCATTTTCAGTGATGATTGAATACATGTATGCACACATACATGGAGAGGAAAAACACTTATTCAGTGCTTACTGTGTGACAAACACCAATATGAGTATACAAGAAGGATAGTCCTTGGATTTACAGAATTTAATTTGAAAAGGGAGAGAGAACACATATAGAGCAGTAGTGGCTAGGGAAGGGAGATATGTCAGGGATGCTAAATTGAGTCATATGACAATTCATTGATATTTCCTTTCCATAATGATTGAGGTTGGAGGGGGGAGGCAAGTGGTGGCCAGATTATGAAGCAAGGAATACATTAAGGTCAGGTGACTGGGGGATTGCTAGATGTTGTAAACTCTTCCTAATCAACATGGCCCCAGGGCAGGAGGAATGCTTGTGGATGACCTCAAGATACATGCTCAGTGCTTTGATATATATACTTTCCATAATTGCAAAACTTCATAGCATAGCCAAATGCATAAGACCACCACTCCCCTTCCAGGTACACACACTACATGAAGGAAAATAAACACAGGCACATGGCAAAAGCAACTCAAGTAAACACTTTCCTGAGAAGCATACCAAGTAGTTCCTACTGATTCTTTTCACCCCTCCTCTCAATTGAATCAATTCTGTAGGTATAGTATGAGAATACCAGTTTAGTTCAAACAGTCCAGAGGCCTGTGTTTTCATGTAATAGTAAAGACAACTGGAGAAGGGGAGAAGTTGATCTTGTTAGGCTTAGATGAAGCAGCTGCCACTTTCCTTGTTTCCATGGCTTATCTTTCCTCCTTCCCAAAATGTGGGGTTCAATGCTACACAAATATGAAGCAGAGAAGTAAAGAAGAATGAGGACAGAGGGGGATAAGAATATGGAATGGGGCAGAAGAGAAATAGAAGAAGGATAGAGATGAGAAGAAGAAGAGAGAGAAGAAAAGATGGAGAGGGGAAGAGGCTCTATTTTATTTTATAATGGGTTGTCATGACTAGCTTCTCTATAACAAGATTTAATTGCTCAGGGCTAGAAATGATTGACAGTTGTAGCCCCCAGGGGATGGAGGCTATACCAGACTGGTTTTTTTTGGAGTTAAGACTTGGCAGATCTTGTTGGTGCTTTTCACAATAGGGTTCTCTCCTTTTCCTCCCTTCCTCACCACCTCCCTAAATATCTGTGTGCTAGGAACAAGGACACTCTATGGGAGAAAAAAAGAGAGAGAATGGTACATTGAGCTCAACTCCCTCCCTCCTCTTTGAAGAAGTCCTATTAATATTCCATTAAGAAATGACGAGCAAGTTCAACTCAACTCTAAGTTATGTATAGTTATTTTCCTCTAGAGGAATTACTCTGTTTCTCAGCCACAGATATTCACCTGGGAACAGTCCTTAATTAAAATCTATTATTATAGGGGAAATTCTTCCTCTGAGAGAGATGGTTGGAAACAAAGAGGCAGTTTAGAAATGAATTCAGACACAAGGAAGGAAGTCAGGTTTTTTTTTTCATTTCTAGGGTCAACATGGAGTCCTAGTAAGGACACTTATGGTTAGACCATTAGGTCAGGTATAGAGGAGGAAATAGCAAATCCACAACCTTTTTGCTGGTTCCTCATAGCATAGTGTTACTGTGATGGCAGTAGCATCTGTTAGGGTTGGACTTATTTTCACTAAAAGTCAGAGAAGGTATTCTTGAGACATGATTGGTCAAGCAAATTAGGGCTTCTTGGTTACTTTGGGAATAAAAATCTAGCCCCTGAAAACTATGGGCCCTTCATACTTTATTGACCCGATCCCATTTCTACATAAGTCAAAACAAAACATTGATCTACCTGCAAGATACACTTCTATATGGAGACAAGAAAGGGATCTATTTTCAAAGAAAAGAGACAAGGAGGTATTTATACAAAAAGATTTATAGCAATTCTTTTTGTGACATTGAAGAATTAGAAAATGAGGGGATGTCCATCAATTGTGGGAATGGTTGAAAAAGTAGTGGTATATAATTGTGAGCAAATACTTTGTACTATAAGAAATGATGAGCAGGACAATTTCAGAAAAACATAGTATGACATATACAAACTGATGCAGAGTCAAGAGAGCAAAACCAGAAGAACACTGCACACACTAAAGCAATATGGTAAAGATGAACACCTATGAAAGACTTTGCTACTCTGATCAAGAAATGATATAATGATCCAATTCCAAAGGACCCATGATCAACAATGCTATCCATCTACAGAGACATAATGGATGAATTCTTAATACCAATGTAAGCATACTTTTTAAAATTTTATTTTTCTCTCTGTGTGTGTGTACATGTGTAGAGATGTGCACAAATGCATGTTTTCTTTTGTAATCTGGCTAATGAGAAATGTGATTTATATAACTTCACTTGTATAATCAATATCATAAAGCTTGCCTTCTCAAGGGGGTGGTGAAGGAGAGAAAGGGAGAGAATCTGGAATTCAGAATTTTAGAAAATGAATCATTTTTTATATGTTATTGGGAAATATTTAATGAAATAAAATTTTTTAAAAAAAAGAAATGATATCTTTAAACCAAGGTAATATCCTTGATAGCTTTATTTTCCACTATATAGTTAAGTGCTCCTCTAAGTCTTGTTCCTGGGCCCTTTTCTCTTTTTCCATTTCATAGCTGATGATTCTCAGATCTATTTGTCCTGTCTTCCCTCTTGCATTGCTCCATATCTCACATATTCAGTTTTTGATTAGGCATCTTGAACTGGATATCACAGAGACAAATTAAATTCAATGTGTCCAAAATTGGCATAATCACCCCTACCCAACTTTTCCTCTTCACATCCTCTTTGAGTATATGAACATCCTTTCAGGTACCCAGGCTCACAGTCTAGTTGCCACTCTCAACTCCCCACTCTCTCTCTCACCTCCTATGTTGAATCAGTTTCCAATTGATTCTATTCTATATACACTCCTTCCTCTCCCCTGACACTCCTAGCACCCTGGTGCAAGCTCTCTTTACCTCATACCTGGAACATTGCAATCACCTGCGGGTTGGTCTCACTGCTATAAGCCATTCCATCTATTCCACTGAGCAGTCAAATTGATTTTCATAAAGTGAAGATCTGACCATGTGTCCTATTCAGTAGTCCACAGTGATTTTATATAATCTCCATGATTAAATAGAAAATTCTGTTATTTAGCACCCTTCATAACCTGGTTCCTGTCTACCTTTCCCATTTTTTTCTTCCACTTTACTTTCCTCCATGTACTTTGTGATCCAGGGACCCTGACCTTCTGTCCCTTGAATGTGACACTCCATCTCCCTACCATGGCCATTTTGACTGGCTATATTTCATTCCTGGAAATCTCTCCTTTCTCATCTTTAACTCCTGGCTTCCCTGACTTTCTTTAGGTCCCAAATAAAATTTCTCACTTAGCAAGAAGCCATTCCTGATTTTCCCTTGATGCTAATGCCTCCCCTCTGTTCATGATCTCCTATCTATATTTTCCTTGTACACATACTTGTACAACCTTAGACTCTTATCTCCTCAAATGAGTTCTTATTTTCCATCTGGCTGCACTCATTTTGGACTTCTTTGACCTATCTGGCAGCACTCAGTTCATACTTCACTAATCTCTCTGGCAATACTAACTTTGGACTCCTGTAACATCATTCATTTATGGATTTCATTGAATTCTTCACTGTAGTCCTGAAACATATCCCTATATTACCCTCCCCTCACCCTTGACACCAGCTTTTCAGCTTTCTTCCCCGTTATAATGTAAGCTCCTTAAAGGAAGGGATTATCTTTCTTTTTTGTATTTGTATATGTAGCAATTATCATATTAGATGATTAATAAAGGTTTATTGACTATTTATTGCCTGTTTCCATATTGTCTCTCCTATTTTTGTTGTTTAGTTATGTCTGAGTCTTCATGACCCCATGGAAATTTCTTGGGAAAGATACAGGAATTTTACCATTTCTTTCTCCATTAGATTAAGCCAAATGGAAGTTGTAACTTGCCTAGGGACATACAGCTAGTGTCTGTGGCCAGATATGAAATCAGGTCTTCTGGACCCCAGGCCAAATGCTGAATCCACTAAGCCATCTAACAGACTCTTGTGTACCCCATTAGACTGCCATAAGTTCCTTGAGGGCAAAGACTCTTTTTGTCTTTCTTCATATTCTCAGTACAGTGCTACGGAACTATATGTCATAGTTCATTAATTGTTGACTTGACTTTTTGTTGCTTGTTGACTTAACTTTTTGATTTTTTGTTAAATGTTGTCTTCTCCATGAGTCATATTTTGTTCTAAGCATAAGCCTCACCTACCAGACTGCCCCAAAGAATTATGCAGGAAAAGATGGTTAGAAACAAGTCTTCAGGAGATGAACATATGACTTGAAGGAGGCCAGATGGAGCACACAATTTTCTATTTCCTAAGTAGGAGTAAGAGAGAAGAGGGGAAGAGGGAAAAAAAGTGAGAAAGTGAGTGAAAGGGAGAGAGACAGAGAAAGACACACAGACAGAAAGACAGAGACAGAGGCAGAGAGAGAGAGAGAGACAGAGACAGAGAGACAGAGACAGAGACAGAGAGACAGAGACAGAGAAAGACAGAGACAGAGAAAGACAGAGACAGAGAGAGACAGAGAGATAGAGAGAGAAACCTCCAGAAGAACTCTTGGTTGGCCTTAAAGTTCCTTAAAATTAGAAACAGAACAAAAGTAAGAAAGCCTTTAATTTACTAAACTTGGAATAAAGATACTTCAAATCATTGTAGGACAAGTTCAGTTTACATGTACTGAGGAAAGATCCGGGAGCCTATTTCTTGAAAGAAAACAATTCAATAAGTATTTGTTAAGGACCTACTGTGTGTGCTAGCTTCTGTGCTTAATGCTACTGATACAGACAAAAATGAACCACTCCTGAGCTCAAGGAGCTTGCAATATTTTAGAAAGAAAATATATTTATTTATATACATATATTTGTATGTATGTGTGAATATATACATATATAATATATAGACACATATGTATATATGTATAGACTCACATTTAAAAATAAAATATATCCAAAGTAGTTTCTGAGAGAAGACACTAATAAACAAAAGGATCAAGATAGTCTTTATATTGGAGAAGGAATTGAGCTGGAATCTGAAGGAAACTAGGGATTCTCCAACATGGAAATAAATAGGGAGCACATTCTACACACAGTGGAGAGAGCCTGTACAAATGACCAGAAACTGGAAATAAAATACATTTGTAGGGAATAGGGGACAGGCTAGTTTTGTTGAAAAGAAGTGAATGAAAGAATGTAGTGTGAAATTAGCCAGCAAAGGTGATCTGGAGCTAAATGGTAAAGGGCTTTAAAAAAAAAATCAAACGGAAGAGTTTATGTTTTCTGTTAGAGCAGATCTTTTCAAAGGGTCAGTGAATTTGGATGGGAAAAATAATACATCTTTCTTTTCACTAACTTCTGACATTTAGCATTTACTTCAATTGTGAATTAAACAAAAAAAACAAATATCAATTATTCTAATAAGGGGTCATATAATATAGGCTTCACCTTAGAGTCAAAGCATTGCACAGTGCAAAAAGGTAAGAACCTCTGCTCTTGAAGTCAATGTAATCTATTAAACAGGGAAATAATGAGATCTTACCTGTGCTTTAGAAATATCAATTTGGAAGCTATATGGAAGTAAGATCATTAGGATGCTATTGTAATACTCTACAAAAGGAATTTAACTAAGGTGGTAGTCTTGTGAATGGAGAGTTAAAGAGAAGGAAATGGCCTCAATAAATGATTATGAGGGACTAATAATGACACTTGACAACTATTTGAATGTTAGGTGAGGAAGAAGAAAGTATCTAGGATGACTCCAGGGTTGTTAATTTGGGTAACTGGAATGACAGTGGTACCCATGGCAGAAATAGGGAATTTATGGAGAGGAGAGGGTGTGGAAGAAAAATTGAGTTTGGGTTTGGGCAGGCTGAGCCTGAGGAACTTAAGGGAGTTCTAACTGTGAATGTCAAATAGGCATCTGGTGAGATTGGTCTGTAGTTCTGGAGAGATACTAGCGTTGTTGAGTCCTGTAGTCTTTCGTATAGGTAAGAGCTGAATGCATCACAGCTAATGAGATAATGTCACACTTCACTGACACAAAGGGAATTGAAGGAAAAGAGTAAATTTATCGTATTACAGATTAGTAATGGACACTTAATTAGAGAGAGTAATACTAACAGAAGCTAACATTTCACATTGAATTCATACTTCTGGGATTACCTGAAAGAGTTTATAACAATAAGGGGTGGCTAGGTGGCTCAATGAATAGAGCATCTACCCTGGAGTCAGGAGGGCCTGAGTTCAAATCCGGCCTCAGACACTTGACACATTTACTAGATGTGTGACTTTGGGCAAGTCACTTAACCCCAACTGCCCTCCAAAAAGCAAAAAAGAAAAGTTTATAACAATAAAACCTGAGAATTAAAATACTCCAGAGCTATTATTGAGTTTATTACACAGAGTTAATTTTAAACACTGTTCTAAATTAGACAATTTACTTAATATCTTAAGGCTTATTCTTATTTTTTTTATCATCATGGTGGGGTTGGTCGATGTCATAACTAAGGTTCCATCCAATTTAAAAAGAAAAAAGAAACCTTAGTGAAATTCTGCAATTAACTGCTATATCAAAAAACTTATGGAATAAATTTTTATCTGTTGGTAATAAAAAGTTTTAAAGTATAATTAAAATGGATATTTCTGAGTTTTTCAAAGATTCAGTTCAACAAGTATTATTATTTGTAAGGCACTAGAACTGCAAAGATAAAATTTAAAGCATTTCCTACCCTTAAGAGGCTTACATTCAACAGAATACTATTGTGCTGTAAAAAATGATGAGCCAGTAGATTTAAAAAAAAAACAGCAAAGACTTCTACATATTGATGTTGCATGAAGTGAGGAGAACCAGGAAAACCTTCTACACAGTAACAATAACACTGTGATAATTGACTGTGATTGATTTAACTCTTCACATGCAACACAATGATCCAAGACAATTCCAAAAGGCTCATGATAGAAAATGCTATTTACATCCAGAGAAATATAGTCTGAATCCAGATAAATTGATATGATTTTCACCTTTTTGTGGCTTTTCCCTTTTGTTCTGTTTCTTCTTTCACAAGCTGAATAATGTGGAAATATGTTTCCATGATATAACCTATACCAGATTTCTTGCTTGTCTTAGGCAGGGGAGAGAGAACAGAGGGAGGAAGAAAAATTTGTACCTCAAAAATCTTATAAAATGAATGTTTAAAACCATCATTACATGTAATTGGAAGAATTATATACATACAAACACACATATATGAATGCCTACATAGATGCAAGTACACACATATTATATACACACATATACTTACACATACAAACACATATACATACATGCATGCATATATAAAAAAGTTTACATTCTATGATCCTATTGGGGAAACCAACAGATAGCCACATAAGTATATATATATATATATATATATCACCTCTTCTGGTTCATGTTTCATTCTAAACTTGGACTAGTAGAAGATGGCTAACTACTCCTTCACTTAATGTTCTAGGGGTAACCCTGAAGGGTTGGAGTTTCTGGTACTCTTGAACCAACCTTCTGTCATGCTTTGTTCAATATTGATTAACTAACTGATACCAATTAGCTTTTACAAAGGAATATTTAATTAAAAGTTATACCAAGGATAGAAGTTACCAAAATTTCCTACAACTAGGGAGGCATACTTTCTTATCTGTACACACTCACTTCCCAGAGAGAGTGGGTTCAGAATTAAAGGACACATGTACAGAAGTAGCCAAGTCATTGGGCCAAGGGAAACTTTTTGCCTCCTGGCCCCAGTAGTCCTTTGCTTTTTGCATCCCATCAAATTGACTTCACTCTGCTTTCCTCAACTAAGCTAGTTTGTTTTGATATTTCAGTTGTTTGGATCAATCCTCTCCTGACCTGGGTCAAGCAACATCTCAGCACAAGCTTACTAGATTCAGCTATTCTTGCTACTAGGCTTGGTGGTCTTTATTACTGACTACTGTTGATATTTTTTTTTATTTTTCAAAGCATATAAGTCAGGGGCAGCTAGGTGGTACAATGAATAGAGGATGGGCCCTGGAGTCAGGAGGACCTGAATTCAAATCTGACTTAACACTTACTAGCTGTATGACCTTGGGCAAGTCACATAACCCCAACTTCCCTGCCTTCCCCACTCCAAAACCAACAAAGCATATAAGTTAGTACTCTTGTCAGTTCTGTCACCAGACACATTCATCTAAGAAAGGCAAAAAAAACAACACAGAAAAAACAGACTCCATGCACCCTGTAACAAAGAAGTTTTTGGGCTCCAACCTCTAACAGTTTCCCTCTTGATCTGGGCAACCAGAAGGATGACAATGGAGACCTGATAAAGGGTTAATTTACTTTGTTCTACCCAACAGCAGCAGGTCAGGAACTTGTGGGGGAGCTCAGCTTCTACAGCAGCTGTCTTTTCACTCTTCTAGCAGGGGCCAGTGAGAACAGGAGCACCAACTCCTACAGCATCCCCCAAGCTTCAATGGGGGCCAGTCAAGACAAGAACACACATTCCACAAATCCCCATTCACTGATCAGTGCTTGCTTGATGTATCGAGGAGCACACCAAGAAGACATCTTACCAGCAATCAGCTCACAAGTGTACATTAACTTTGGCAATATTATGGTGACTTAGAATAGAGCACAGGCAGTGGTCTGCTGACAAGTTAAACTCAAATATTTACATTACTTTGGTCACATAACAGTATGCAAGCATATTGAGATTGTTTATGGCCACATATCCTGGGGACTAGTATCTTAAAAAGAAAACAAATCCACCTTACATACACACTCAGGGACAGTGGTAGCTAGATAAGGTTGCTTCTACCGCTACGCCTCCCCAAACTCTAGATATGTATAATTTGTCCTCACTCAAAAGCTGCTAGGGGAAAAAAAAGAAGTGCATATTCTGACTTCTTTATAATTACTTCTGGCTCCAAATCCAACAAGAAAATTCCTTGTCACCACAAAGCACAACCCCTTCCATCATTCATGAACAAGAGAACATTTTCCAAGTTCCATGTGGGAATTAAAACTGGGCAGAGAATACAGTACATGCTCTAAGGACTGAGTTAGTCTTCAATTTCATAAATATTAAATATATTCAAAGAAAACATCAAATAATTTCTGGGGGAGATGATTAACACTTGGTAGGAGAGGAGCATTAAAAACTTTACGTAAGAGCTAGAGATAAGAGCTGAGCCTTCAAGGGAGATATAGAGGGTGAGAAGGGAGCCAGATTTGAAGTGGAATGAAAGATCTGAACTTGGAATAAGGAGAGATCCTTTTCAGTATTCAACCTCTGGAACCTCTTAGCTGTGTGGCTATGGGCAAGACATTTTTTTTCAAGCTCAGTTTTTAGTTAAAACAGTAGCCTCTGCATCTTAGAGTACACTACTGATAAAACAGACTTCAAATTGGGTGGTATGATTGTTCTAAAGAGGTAGTCTAAATGTGAAAAGAGCTTCAGCACCATGTAGTTCCATCAAACTAAAGTCATGTTTTTTGAAATGAGTGAGAGAGCTCACTGTCACCATCTAATGATAAAAATGAGAAAGTATCTTAACTAACATGGAATTACTTGACCAAGTGGGAACAATTATGTCATTTGCTATGGCTGTGTCCTAGAAATGAGGATATTTCATTCTGCATTGGTGAATATGTCAGAACCCCTTATTTTACAGTTATAAGGTTAAATTCTTAGTTCCCAGGCCAAAATTTTAGAAAAGACTCTCATACCTTTTGTTACTGTAGTCAAATAGACAGCTCTTTAGTCATTTCCCACTTAGTATAAGGACTATGTGACCACGCTTTAACTAAAGGTGATGTTCTAGTGTGCAACGTTCTTTTTGAATCCCAATTTTATTTTTCCAATGTGTTTATTATTTCTTGTACTCTTGTTCCATTTGCTAGGATAGTGGTATATGTTTTTCTGAATACTTCCTTAATGCAAGATACTGTGTTAGGTACTATGGGGGATACAAGGATGAATAAAATAAGCTTTTTATTCTGGACAATTGACAGTATGAGCTTGTAGTTGTTGCAACATGCAGATAATTCCTTAGACGGAGGATTTTCTGTTCTCAGGGAAGGGACTTAGATACTTTGCCTCTGTTAGTAACATCAAACCAGAAATACAGATAAAGGGAGAAAAGTGCTGAAACAATGTAGTTTAACTGTATGCACTGGTCTGAGATCTCTGAGAAATTGATGGGGACCAGACCTATGATTTATTTTCCTTCCTAGTGAGGAAACTCCCTCTACTAATGCAGATCAGGCTGTACTCTGCAACTTAATGATCTATAGTTGCCCCGGGCTCCTAAGCAGTTAAATGTCTAGGGGTCACACTTAGACCCATATAAGACTCACCTGTCAGAGGTGAGAACTGAATCTAGGTTCTGACTTGAGAGAGACGCCCTATGAATGATAGCATGCTATCAGTATTTAAGAAATTTTACATAACACAAAAATACAATCAGTCCCTTTAACTAACAATTGCTTTAAGATGTGCAAAGTGCTTCACAAATTTTATCTCATTTTATCCTCATGTCAACACTGGGAGGTAAGTGTTATTATTACCCCTATTTTGCAGATTAGGAAACTAAGACAGACAAAGTTATTTGGCCAAGGTCAGTCTGAAATAGGATTTGAACTTAAATGTCCCTAATCCCAGGTCCAATAATCTAGCCATTGTTCCATCTAGGTGCCTCTACTGAGGAAATCAATTTCACCCATCTTGAAGAGAAACTTTGCTACATGTGTGCTCTTTCTAAGACTTTATTGGAAACTGAGGTAGGAGAACAGGTACTTTGAAGAATTACCAACATTGAGATGGTGACCTGATTTTAGTGTAATTCCTGCAGCCCACGGACTGCATTGAGTGCAATTCTGAAAACTTCAGATATGGATCAGTGCATTGCAGCCTCCTTGGTGTATCAGATTAGCCCTTTGTTGTAATAGGCAGTGAGCGCCCACACAGTAACATTTCCCAGTGCCAGTCAAGTTTATCAAAGCCCAGTGGGCTGTTAAATGAATCCTAATGTCTAACTAAAAACAAAGATTGGAGTAAATTAGTATTTCATACTTCAGTTGTTATCTCTGATCATTTCCTTATTTTAAAAAATCATGAAAACATACTTTGAATGATTTATTTTTTTCAATGTGCAGCATCCAATCCAATGCAGTATTTCTTAAGTGTCTGTACAGGGCACCTGGCCAGGTGCTGGAGATACAAAGGTAAGAAGAAAAGCAGACCTTGGCTTGAAGGATCTTAAATTCCCTGGGCAGAAATGTTCTGTGTATGCAGACATGATAATTTGTCGAGGAAGAAGAAAGTATTAATAACCAAAGGCATTCAGGAAAGGCTGGCATAGGAAACAGCACATGAGAAAAACTTCAGAAGGAAACTGGGAATCCTAAGATGTGAAGATGAGAAAGAAGCATATTAAGGGAGGACAAACTAGGGGAAGACATAGAAGGAGGAAATGGAGTACCAAGTCCAGAGAATTTCAAGTAGGCCAATTTGACTAGAGTGCAGTGTGAGAAGTGGAGTCAGGGTCACTAAACCTGAAAAGGTAGGTTGAAGCCAGATTGTAAAGGGCTCTGAGGACAAAACTGAGGAGTTTGTGTTATCCTAGGGCAAACATTTTTCATTTGTGACCCATTTTTGCTTTTTGCCCATGTTTGTTGGAGTCACATGATCTGAAGGCAGGCACAGTGCAAAGTGGGCATGATTTGTGTTCAAAACCCAAGGCTGTTAAATGAATCCTAATATCTAACTAATGCAAATGCAACATTGGCAAGCACTGGCAGAAACAACTTAGATTCATTACACACTTGATTTTTAATTAATTTTTGGTCATTGTGTGTTCAGAAACCTTTTACTGTTGCCAACTTTTTTGAGACCCTATATGGGGAAGCTATTAAGTTTTTTTGAGCAAGGTACAGACAAAGTTACATGCTTTGGGAAGTTTTTTGTTTTGTTTTGTATCTATACGGAGGATGAACTGGAAAGAAGAGACAGGAATCCAGGACCTCAATTAGGAGGCTATTGTTATAGTCTAAGTATAAGATGACTGCAGGGAGTTCCCTGACCAGAGGAGGTTCTTAAGCAAGATTATTTTGGCTGTTATATGAAGGTGAGATGAAAAGCCAGGTATCCAGTTAGCAGATTATTGCAAGGATGAGTGGTACAACTCTTGACCCACTGGAAAGAAGTAATAAGGGCCTGAACTAGATTGGCAGCTATATGAGAAGGAATAGATGGGAGAGACATTGTGGAAGAGACTTTACAAGACAAAGAAACTAATTAATATGGAAGATGTAAGAGAGGGAGAAGATGAAGGAACCATCCAATCATTATCAGGGATGTAGACAGCTTCACCCAAAACAGTTATATTGGGTTCTGGAAAGATTTTTGTTTTGGTTTTTGCTGCCATGTGGATGAGCCAACAAAACAAAATTTTGATCAAAATGTTTTATCCAATATCCCTATATAGAGTCATTCTTCCTCCCTATGTAAAAGAATCCTAAGAAAAACTTTATCAATTTACAACCCTTTTTACTCACTTAATCTGAAAAGAACTATTTTATAGATAATTTGTAAGCAGCTTCTTGTACCAATTAAGAGGAATCAAACCACATTTAAACAGGAGTTTTTTCCCCTAAATACTTATTTAGGATTAAGCAAATTTATGACCAGGCATATGTTTTACTTTGAAATCTGTCATATTTTATTTCCAAGTCCATGGCCCTAGTAATCATCATTAATCACCATGTATAATACTATAAGAGCCTTCTAACTCTCCCCCATTTATTCTCTCCTTCCTCCTGTCCACCCTACAAATGAAAAATCATTCCTTTTGCACTATGTGACCATGGGTCAGTATTTTAGCCTCTCCGAGTCCTAGTTTCCTCCTCTGTAAAATGAGGGGACTGAACTAAATGACCTTAAATGTTGTTTTTCAGAAATATGTGTACATCTCTACACATAATAGAGGTGTGCATGCACACACACATAAGCATTTGTCAGTGGAGTAGAAATATATTACAATGAAATCTTAAATATGTGTGTAGACACACACATACACACACATATATACATACATACATACATATATATGATATATAGTCTGATCACTAATCATATGATGGAAAAAAAGGTCAGAGGCAGCACTGATACCCACGTGTTCCAAACTCCACATCTAGTTACTGTTGAAGTTTATCTTGAAATCCTTCTCATCCTTTGGACCCCAGCTCCAAGGCCTCTTCTATGACTTTTTTCCTAAACACTTTAAACAAGAGTACTTTCTTCCTTTTGTGTGTTTTTCCTTCAGAATTCTCTTATGAGCCTTATCATATTTTGCCTCTTTCCTTAAACTCTTTTCTTTTTTTCTGTACTTGCAGTAATTAACTAGATTGTATTGCCATAGGAATAAGGACAATACCCATTTTTTTTGCATTTCCATAGTGCCAAGCATTAATAAGTGCTCAAGAAATATGAGTATTTGTTAAATTAAAATTAATTATAAAGCATCCCGAATGGTTTAGTTTAAAATAGTGATTGGAAAGTATCTCAAAACTTATAGTAGTATTAATTTCACATATCTTTATTTAAGTTAAAGCAATTTTGTTAGACTCCAAAGAGAAATAAAATTTTATTTTTCCTCCATTTAGATTTGAACCCATAAGAAAATAAAACCTACCTGTCAAAAGTTATAGATATATATATGGATAGCATTTGTCAGTGGAGTAGAAATATATTACAATTCAATCTTACAGCCAGTTCTCAAAAATAATTAGACTGCCAAAAATCTATCCAGGCAATGCAAAAGTTGCATTGTGAAATTTATAATCAATTAGTGGGCAGAGAAGGATTTTTATAAGGTTATCAAGGGTCTTGTTAGAATTCCTGCAATAGAACATGTAGGCAGTGGATTACCCTGGCTCCTATAGGCATGCCTCAAATCACCCCACCAAATATAATAAACAAAAAAACTCAACACATATACCTATAAAAATGAAACAGAAGGGTTAGATCAGACTCCTGTATTTTTATATAGCTTCTAGGTTTTCATAAATAGTGTCATTTGTTTTCCTTTAATCATTCATATCACATAAGTTTCTCCTTCTTTATTAAGCACCTACTATGTGCCAAAAATTATGCTCAGTTCAGTATAAATTTCTCTATACATTTTATCTCATTTGATCCTCACAACAATCCTGTAATGTAATATCCCCATTTTACAGTTGAGGAAATTGAGGCAGACAGAGAAGTAAATGACTTGTCCAGGGTCATACAACTAGGAATTTTCTCAGGTTGGATTTGTATTCAGATCTTCCTGACTCCATACATCTCTCATTCCTGACAAAAGCTCTGTATGTATTTTGTGTGTATCTTGTATTTTCCTAGATAACTACATGTGTATCCCCCATTAAGTTCCTGGAGAGCAAGGACTATTTTTGTCTTTCTTTTTACCTTTAGCAATTGTCTCCATGCCTGATATGCAGCAAGCACTTCATAAATGATTATCAACCAATAAATCAATCTTTGGAATGAAAAAAAAACCTGAATTCAAATCCAGACTGATACTAACTCTCAATATGAACTTGGACAAGTCAGTCTATACCTCTGGGCCTCAGTTTCCACACCTGTAAAAATGGAGGGGCAGTGTTTACTAGATGACCTAGAAGGTTCCTTCCAGCTCTAATTCTGACATTCCTTTAGAATCCCATTTCTTCTGACCTGAACCATTGACCTGAGACAGTTCAAGCATATGCAGACAGGTAGATCACATTGACAAGCTAAAAGCAAGAGACTTGATTTGTCCACATTGCACAGAAGGAGAGGCCATATCTCAAGGGAAAAAAAAACTCACTACCTTAGTAAGCATTTTCTAATTAAATGTGAAAAATGGAAATGACCTAAAGCAGAACTGCAGCTCTGCAGAAATTTATTAGAATTGTCTTTTCAGTTCTCCATCAAGGACTCTGATTAGATTTCCAAGGGCAATCATGTAAAAAAGGTGAATTCCATCAGAGCACAAAACAATCACAAATGACCACAAATGCACAAACCCAAATAAGTAATCTCTTTACTTCTTAAAAGTGTGAGCCAATTGCCCCTCCTTCAGTTTGCTTAAGAGATGATGGGATGATAGTATTACCTTTCTGTGAAATTCAATGATAATTTAAATAAAATTAAGGTTCTATGGAGGAAAAATATTAAATGAATGCTGCACCAAGAAAGAGCAAATTCACTGAGATTTCTAGTATAAATCTCAGACTTTCTGTTGATAGTACACAGAGACCCACATTTATACTTTGTGATTGGGGTTTAGTGATCATCCTCAGGAGTCAACATTTACAGTGAGTTACTATGGCAACTATAAGTTTGTTTTTTTTCCCCTTTGATCAAAATGCCAGGTGGGTGAAGAGAACATTCTAACCAGAGATACCATTTATTGACCAGCTCAGGAAGGCAACTGAGGCATATGAGAGACATTATGAAAGAACATTCCTAAATAATGCTCCTTGTGTCTCTTCTAAAAATTGCTAAACACCAGCCCTCTCATGCCTCCCCCCACCCTTCCTCAATCATGAAGTATGAAAAGCAAGTTTTTAAATCTAAGTCCCAGATTCTGTTATAAAGTTAGCTTTTCAGTTGTCCAAACAAAGGGCATGTCTTAATTTCTTGATCATATTCAGTAGTCAATTTGATATACCTCTTTTTGTTTTACCACAATCTTTAAAACAGAAATATAGATGGACATAGAACGAGCAGCCTAGACTCATATCCTGTGTGTTTTAGGCCCTTATTATCTGTTTGATTATGGAGCAATCTCATGTTAAAGAGCCTTGGTTTCCTCTTGTGTAAAACAAAGATTTAAAATATTTGTAGCCCTCACTTCACAAGATTGTTGTGAGAAAATTAGAAAAGACCTTTAAAATGTTGTATAAAATTTATCACTATCACAGTTATTGTTACTGTTGTTATTTGAGGCAGAAAGGTAGTTAGAAGAATCTATCAATCTACCCATCTATCTTCAATACTTTGGATACTTCACATCTTCTGGTTCTCAGTTTCTTCATTATCAAATTGAAAGGGGTAAGATTAGATCATCTGTAGGACCCTTTCCAACCCTGAGATTAATTTAGTACTTATTTGCTGCCCAGCTCTGCCCTGAGTTGAGTGTAATGAAAGATGTTAGAGAAATATAAAGCCCCAGTCCTCAAGTAGTATAGAGTATAGCTGTGGCTATACTGTGTGAAAAAAAAAGAGCAATAAAGGTTAACATTAGGAAAACATATAATGGTATATAAGACAATGTTAAATTGTATATTGCAGAATGTAAGTTCACTAGCCCAAGAGTTTTCATGGGCAACTAAGCAACACAGTAGATAGAGTGTAGGGCCTGGAGTCAGGAAGACTCATCTTGCTGAGTTCAAATCTACCCTTAGACATTTAATTGCTATCTGACCCTGGGCAAGTCACTTATCTGACCCTGTTTGTCTCAGTTTCCTCATCTGTCAAAAGGGCTGGAGAAGAAATGATGAATCACTCCAGTATCTTTGCCAAGAGAACTTCAAATGGGGTTATGAAGAGCTGGACACAATTGAAAATGACTGAACAACAACAAAGCCCAAGAGTTCAGGGAGGGCACTGGATAAAGAAGATTCCCATCTGCATTGGTATAGCACATTTCCTCATCTGGAGGTTCACTATACCAATGAAATTATAGGTCCAGTCCCTGTGTCTATACATCACAAAGGAACCATAAAGTTTGGTCAGGGGAAAGGGTTCTTAACCTTTTTTTGTCCCATGAGTACCATTAACATTGTAGTGAAGCCTATATGCCTGTTTTTAGGATAATCTTCTTAATAACTGAAAGAAGTATTAAATTTCAGTTAGAATTTAGCAAAAATAAAGGTATAATTTTCCCCCTCCAAGTTATGGTCCCTTGTGGAATCTAATTGCTTTGCAAAATTTAAATTATATTTATTTACTATCACTGTCATCAATTATCCTTATCCTCATCCACAGATCCTTGTTTAAGAATCCTTGGTCTGGAGTCTAAGCTGAAGAAAGCTGGGAGGAAAGGAAGAAATAAAATGAGGTGGTCAGTGGATAGGCAATGACTATGGAAAGAACATTTAATGGAGGCATAAGAGAAGTAAGAGAAACAAATATTTGTTTTCACTTTCTCTTCCTCCCTCCTTGTCCCTTTCTCTCTTCATTTCTCCTTCCCTCCATCTCTGTCTCTTTCTCTCTCTGTCTCTTTCTGTCTCTCTTTGTCTCTCGTCTCTCATCTCTCTCTCACACACACGCACACACACACACACACACACACACATCTCTGGATGCTGCAAATTCACAGCATCTTTTCAAAGACACTTCTTTGATTCCATTTCTCTCAGCATGAATCCATTAAAACAAAACATACTCTTAGATTTTATGTGTGTGTTTCTATTGTAAACAACATAGTTCTCTGAAAGGGCCTCCATAGGGCCAGGGCCTGAGAGACACTGACAGCAGCCACCGAATGGTCTGCTAGATTTGCTCAGTGCCACAGACACTGAGAGCCTGGCGATGTGCTCCTTTCTAATGCACAAACTCAAATTCCATGAAGCTACAGCAATGTATTCAAAGATATCACATTGTTTCCTATTACTGTGACTGTGTCCTTCTGTTAAATAAAGAAATTTCTGTCTAGACTTGATATAATATTAATTAAATATTCTACTTGCAATACCTCATATCCTTAGAGGTCTCAACAGAAGGGAAGAGCAAATCAGGAAAAAGAAAACCTATAGCCTAATATACTAGTTATTTGCAGAGGGCATTTGGGTCTATACAAATAAAAACTTTCTCCCTTTTTCTTTTTTGCTTAGTATTTTTTATAGTTTATTTGTATAAGCCCTTCTTAGACAAGCATGTGGTGATTCCAAAATTGGTTGTCTTCCAGCTCTTACATCCTGAAAGTGCTTCTCTTTGGGCTTTCTTCTTTACTCCTTTTCCTATCCTCTCCCTTCCCCACCTCCATCCCTGAAACAAGAGCTCATCTCCAGATGGAAGGACTTCAGTTATCTTGCTTTTGGAAAGAGATTCCAGTTTCTGAAAAAGAAGAGCCCAGTTGGCTGCTGGTCACTTCTTTCATAACTGCCCAAACACCTGCTCATGTTAGGAAGCTCCTTTGTAGTACTGCCATATAAACAGCCCTGGGCACTGGACCATTTCTCCTGGGCATACACTGGTTAGAGAGGAAGAAGCCCTGGTAGGCTAAGTCTGATTATGATTAGATGGCAGCTTAAGGGGAGACTACATCCTACACCTGCAGTTTTGTAGAATCATAGACCCACAAAATGATAGCCAGAAGGGACCCTAGAAAGAATGTTATAGAGGAGGAAACTGAGGGAGAGAAAGTGAAGAGATTTGCTTGACATGGAGAGTTAATAGTGGATCTGAGACCAGAATCTCAGTTCTTCTGACTCCCTTTTTTTCTGACTTCACTTTTTTTTCCCTTTTTCTGACTTCACTTTTTTTTGTACCATATCTGTCCACTTTGCTTCAGTACAGTTAAGATCTTGATGGAAACTTGATACCCAGGAGAAAGGGTGCTAGTTTTGGACCGAGGAGTGAAAGGATCTGGATTTGAATCTTGCTTCTGATATTGTCTAAGTGACCTTGGATGAGAACACTTAACTTTTCTGTACCCATTTTCCTTAACTACCAAAATAGCAGGTTCAAATTATACCTCTGAGACTCAGCAGTCAATGCCTATAGTAATCTACTGTTTGATAAACCCAAACAACCCAGTTTTTGGGATATGAATTCACTATTTTCCAAAAACTGCTGGGAAAACTGGAATATAGTATGGCAGAAACTAGGCATAGACCATTATCTAACACCACACACCAAAGGCAAGTCTAAATGGGTGCATGATCTAGGTATAAAGGCTGATACTGTAAGCAATCTGGGAAAACCAGGAATAGTTTTCCTGTCAGATTTATGGAAAAGGGAAGACATTATGATGAAACAAGAATTAGAGAGCATTACAAAATGTGAAATGGATAAAATTTTGATTACATTAAATTGAAAAGTTTCTGTATAAAAAAAGCCAATGTAAGCAAGATTAAGAGGGAAGTAGAAAATTGGGAAAGAATTTTTACAACTAGTGTCTCTGATAAAGGCCTCATTTCTAAAATGAGGCCTCATTTCTATACAGAGAATTGAGTCAAATTTTTAAGAATGCAAGTCATTTCCCAATTGATAAATGGTCAAAGGATGTGAATAGGAAGCTTTTAGAGGAAGAAATTAAAGATATCTATAAGCATATGAAAAAAATGCTCTAAATCACTACTGATTAGACACATGAAATCAAAACAACTCTGAGATACCGCATCTCACCAGTCAGATTGGTTAAGATGACAAAACAGGAAAATAATAAATGCTGGAGAGGATGTGGAAAAATTGGAACACTAATGCATTGTTGATGGAGTTGTGAAAGGAGCCAACCATTCTAGAAAGCAATCTGGAACTATGCCCAAAGGGCTATAAATAATTTCATACCCTTTGACCTAGCAATACCACTTCTGGGATTGTATCCCAAAGAGATCGTAGAAGTGGGAGGAAGATCCATATGTAGAAAAATATTTATAGCAGCTCTTTTTTGTGGTGACAAAAACTGGAAATTAAGGGGATGCCCATCAATTGGGGAATGGCTAAACAAGTTGTGGTATATGAATGTAATGGAATATTATTGTGCTATAAGAAATGAGGAGCAGACAGGCTTCATATTTATCTGAAGAAGCTTGTACAAACTGATGATGAGTGAGAAGAGCAGAACCAGGAGAAATCTGTACACAATTACAGACACAACTTATGTGTGATGACCAACTTTAACAGATTGGGCCCTTCTCAGAAATGCAGGGTTGTAAGACAGCCCCAAAAGACTCATGATGGAGAGAGATGTCTATATTCAGAGAAAGGACTAGAAAGAAATACAAAGAACAGAGTTTGAATTCAGAATGAAGCAAACTACCTGCTCTCATTCTTTTTCTTGTTTGGCTTCATTTCCTCCTTCCCATTGTTCACTCTATCTGTTTCAATCCTTCTTTATAACCTGAGGAATGTCTATTTACAGATTCTATACTTGATTGTATGCCACCATGGTGGGGGGAGTGGGGGGATCAGAAGAGGGCAGGGGAGAAAATTTGAAACTCAAGGGATTGCGGGACTAAATCTTTTAAACTAAAAGTAAACAAACAAATTAATAAGGACAAAAAATTTAAAATTGTGCCTCTGAGCTTCCTTATGGCTCTGATCACTGATAAAGTCCAATGAAATTTGATTATTCATGACCTATCATTTCATCAGAATTTATTTTCTTCTCTACCACCCCCCCACCCCGCCAGCCTCCCAAACATTACTTAGGTAAATTTTCCATAAACGTCAACAAAATTGTCCCTGGGACTCAGTTGGCTCCTGCAGAAATTGCTAGTAGCCTCTGACCATATTAATGTGATTTCTTGCTTGGTTAACTAAGGGTAGGGATGTATTAGTAAATGTTTAATAATAATCCCTCAGCAGGGGGAGGAGGGAGGAGAAGGGAATGTATTCATGATATACATTCAAGTTTAACCTACATTACTAAACTTTTCTCTGTCACTTTATTAATTCCAGACAATCAACAATCTGATGAACCAAGTTCTGGCTTGTAGCTTTTGCTGATTTCTGAGGTGCAAATGCTCACAATGACAATTTAACAATCAGTTCTCTCTAGCTAGCCAATGTGAGTTGGCTTCTATACACCATTACTTAGACATCAAAAGTTACACCCACATGGAGTCCAGGTCTCTTGGATTTGGGGGAAAACCCTGGTAGCTATTTTTCCTATCATAGCAACTCCTCAAATGTTTAAAAGCCCGTGTTAACATATATCATAAATATATACAAAGTCACTTCTCCTCCTTTACACCACTTTATATGTGCTAGGCAATGCTGGCAATGAAAAACAAAGTGCCAGAGAGTGGGCATATATATCCTTGCTGTCCCTCATTCCCATACCTCCAACCTTCTTAAGAATTTAGGCGGTCTCAAGATCACCTATTTTATTCTCCGTGACTCTCCAGGGCTCTATTAAAATCAATCCCCCCAAATTATCAGTCTATCATTATAGATTCATATAATGTTGTAGTAGGAAGGGCCATCAGAGATCTTATTGTCCAAACTCCTTATTTTATCATTGAGGTAACAAGCCTAGACAACAGTGACTTGTTCAAAAATCACAGGTAGTTAATTCAGAGCAGAGATTTCTGACTCCTAGCCACCCTATACTCTATCTTCTGTCTGAGAATAAAATGTCTTTTCTATTTATAATATCTTACTTAGAATCCATGACTTTGTAAGTGAGTGAGTGAGTGACTGTGTTTGACTGTGTGTATGTGTGTGTATGTATGTGTGTGTGTGTGTGTGTGTGTGTGTGTGTGTGAGAGAGAGAGAGAGAGAGAGAGAGAGAGAGAGAGAGAGAGAGAGAGAGGGAGGGAGGGAGAAGATCAGCTTTCTGTTTGAATACGAAGAGGAAGATATATTTAGCATACAGTCCTTAACAAATGGTAATTTTGTTCCTTTCACAAAAAGGTTAAATTGGCTATTAATTGGGGTCACAAGAAAGGGATTAACACCACATCAAGTGTGGTTAACAATTTTCAGTTGAATCCCCTCTGTGACAGGACACAAGAATGAAGACTGGAAACAATATGTTCCTCTTCTCCCATGTAGGAGTTGGTGCTATTGGCTCAAGGGACCAAGGACCCTAATTACTCTGATTTCTGTCTTCTTTGTCCCAGACTTTTGGAAATATTTAGCATTGGCTAATGGCAAAACAGTTCCAGCTCTGAAGAGCACTCAGTTATTAAGCTGCATTTTAAGAAGAATAGATAGCATATATATATATTTATTTAAATTTTCTCTTATTAGCAAATTTTGGGATTTGTAGTATTTTTGGAATTGAAGAATACTAAGCCTCATTTAAAAAATAAATATCCTTAGCATATTTTAGAGAAGAGAGAGGATTTCGCTCATAAATATTTATTTTTCAAGCACAGATTTCAGGTATGGCATTTAGCAGTGCAGTTTCATTGTTATCATGAAAGCTGGTGCTTTAATTTTCAAATTCAGGAAAGTCCTAAAGTACTCACCCTGCTGTTTGCGTGTAGGAAGATATTGATCCCAAAATGATGAGTCATCTCCTGTGATGGAGAACCTGTTTTTTTTATGAGCTTGTTTGTGATTGCCTGGTGTAAATTCAGATTTTTTTATCTTCAAGTTTCAGAAAACTTGTAATCATTACCTTATGCAACTTGGAGAACTGCAGAATTTTAAACAGGTAGATACAGGGATAAAAACTTGACCTGTGATTTTACTCAAAGAAAGAGTCCCTGATGAAGTAAACTTCAACACGTTCTTTGCCACTTATTATCTTAGAGAGTTGTGTGGGGCACTGAAAGATTAAGTGACTAGCCCAGATTCATACAGCCAACTAAGTCAGAGGTAAGACTTGAATCCAGGTCCTCCTGGCTCCGAGGCTAGTTCTCTCTCCATTATACCATGTTGTCTTTACATTGAATAACCTTCTACAAAGGATTATTCTTAAGTCCCTTTTGTGGTGCAGGGCTGGCCGTGAAGGCATTTATATTCTTTTGAACAGATATAATATGTACCCAGTTATGTAAAAATAAGATAAATGAAATTAGGGAGAGCACTAATAACTAGAGACATTATTGTTTAGTCATTTCAGTCATGTACAACCCTCCATGACCCCATTTAAGGTTTACTTGGGAAAGATATTGGAGTGGTTGAGCCATTTCCATCTCCAGCTCATCTTACCAATGAAGACATTGAGGCAGATAGGGTTAAATGACTTAACCAAGGTCACGCGGATACCAAATGTCAGAGGCTAGATTTGAATTCAGGAAGAAGAGTCTTCCTGACTCCAGGGAGAGTGCTCTATTCACTACACAACCTAGCTGCACCAACTAGGAACGTTAGAAAAGATTTTACGTAGAATGTCATACCAGAGAGGAGCCTGGGGGTAAAGCTAAAGACCCAAAGTTGACATGGAGGAGGGAGTGTATACTTTGCATGGAAGATAGCCTTTCCAAATGTTTGGAGATAAGAGTTGACTTACTACGGTCAGCGAGCCATAAGTGAGACAGTTTTCCTGGAGCATAAAAAAGATAAAGGGGAATAAAATGAAATAAGTCTGAACAGGTAGGCTAGAACCAGATGGTGAAGGGTTTTAAATGCCAAGCTGAAAATTTTGTACTTTATCTTCAAGGCAATAGGGAGACTGTGATGATTTTTGAACCCTACATAACACCAAGATTTCCGAAGGAGAAGTGACAAAAAATCTAATTATTTGGAAATATTTTTGTTATGATGCCACATATTTGGGTTATTTACAAATAGACACTACCAAGTATTAGTGATCTCATGTAAACAAGACTGGGTTATGCATGATTTTTTTTTTTGGTCTAGATCCATTTTACTGAAAAGAAACAAACCAAAAAACAAAAACAAGCCCTGTTTAACAATAATTTTGTGTAAGCTCTTCAAGGCATAATGCTTTCCTCTATAATTCTGTAAAATGAGTGATACAATAGCTATTAATCTCCTTGGTTAGAGAAGGAAACAGACAAAGTAACTTGCTTCTGTCCACAAAGTTAGTATATATTGAAGACAGAATTCATATGTACCCAGGTATCTGTAGATACCAGAAACCCTTTTCATTGCATCACACTGTCATTCCTTATGCAATACATATACAGAGTTTGCTCTGCCACCTGTAATGTGAAGTTGATTTAATCAGCCAGCAACACAAGGGGATATTTTAGGGAAAGGATTTGGGGACCTTGGATGATAGAGACTGAAAGACTAAAATAACAAAAGGATAATTTCCTTTTCCCTGCTTACCCTGACCTCCCTAGTAACAGACTTAGAGAATAAAAACTGTGGGTAACAAAGAGGCGTTATGGCATTAAAAATGTCATGTTTGAGAAATCTTTTATTTCTAGTTTTCTAAAGTAGAAGCCTTGGGCATATTTTCAGGAATGTCTAACAGCTCTATTTTGGCAAAAGTACCCTAAGGAGGGAAATCTTTGTATTTTCCAAGACCCTGTTAAAAAAAAAACAACAAAATCTTTCCTCCCTCCCTCCCACCTCCATTCCTTCCTTCCTTCCTTCCTTCCTTCCTTCTCTCTGGAGAGAGGGAATGAAAGAAAATGGTATGGGCCCATGAAGTTATTATTGTTGGGAACTCTCAATGTGGAAACTTCTTCCACAGACAGGAATAGGAGCTCTTTTGTCTGTTATTTAGGGACTTAGAAAGATACCTGTTTGATGTTTAGAGGTTAGCTAATTTGCTGAAGGTCACTAATCAAGTATAGGTCAGAAGAAAGACTTGAACAAAAGTCTTCCAAGAATGTTTCCTTATCAATCCACAGCTTTTTTCCATGATAATCTTTACTAATAAAAATGACAATAAGAAATGGCATTTTTTGCAAAATGGATAATCTTGATTACATTAAATTGAAAAATTTCTGTACAAACAAAGCCAATATAATCAAGATTAAGAGGGAAGTAGAAAATTACTAAATAATTTTTACAACCACTGTCTCTGACAAAGGCCTCATTTCTAAAATATACAGGGAACTGAGTCAAATCTATAAGAATACAAGTCATTCCCCAATTGATAAATGGTCAAAGGATATGAACAGGCAACTTTCAGAGGTAGAAATTAAAAATATCTATAAACATATGAAAAAATGCTCTAAATCACTATTGATTAGAGACATGCAAATCAAAAGAACTTTGAGGTACCACATGTCACCAGTCAGATTGGCTAAGATGACAAAACAGGAAAATGACAAATTCTGTACAGGATATGGAAAAACTGGAACACTATTGTATTGTTGGTGGCGTTGTGAACTGATTCAACCATTCTGGAGAGCAATCTGGAACTATGCCCAAAGGGCTATAAATAATTGCATAGCCTTTGACCCAGTAATACCACTTCTGGGGTTGTATCCCAAAGAGAGAATAGAAGTGGGGGGAAGACCTTTATGTACAAAAATATTTGTTGCAGCTCTCTTTGTGGTGGCAAAAAACTGGAAATTAAGGGGATGCCCATCAATTGGGGAATGGCTAAACAAGTTGTGGTATATAAATGTATTGGAATACTATTGTGCTATAAGAGATGAGGAGGAGATGGTCTTCATATTTACCTGGAGAAGTTTATACAAACTGATGCTTAGTGAGAAGAGCAGAACCAGAAACAGGAAAAATTTGTACATAATCACAGACACAACATATATGTGATGACCAACTTTGAAAAACTGGACTCTTCTCAGCAACACACAATTATAAGACAACTCTTAAAGTCTCAGGATGGAAGGAGATGTCTACATTCAAAGAAAGATCTAGAAATATCAGAGTTTAAATGGAGACTGAAGCAATATACATGCTATCATTCTTATCCATGTTTGGATTTGTTTCTTCTTTCCCATCGTTCACTCCATTGGTAACAACCGTTCTATACAACCAGACTAATGTCCAGTGTGAAAGTATTTGCAGATGCTATACTTGATTGCATGCTTCCATCAGTGGAGGGGGCAGGGGAGAAGGAGGGGAGAAAATTTGAAACTCAAAGAACTGTGGAACTGAATCTTGTAAAACTAAAAGTAAATTAACAAATCATTAAAAAAATAAGAAATAGGCATTTTTTTATACATAGCCTCAAAGGAATGTCCATCTATCCATCCATTTATCCATCTACCTATCTACCTACCTACCTATGTATCTATCTTTCTTTCTTTCTTTCTTTCTTTCTTTCTTTCTTTCTTTCTTTCTTTCTTTCTTCCTTTCTTTCTTTCTGTCTTTTCATCCATCCATCCATCTATCCACTTGTTACTGTATAAAGAAGATAGAAATTGATATTGGTATTATATTTTTCTTTTTAATTGACTTCTTTCATTCATTTGAGGTGTTTATTAAATAAAAACATTGAAGCAAATTCTGAGAACGACAATGCATTTTGTACTTTGAATCCTGAGACTTTGTTTCCACTCTTCATGAAAGGGATAAGTAACTATACCAGTTAGATTAGTTAAACCACTCATTAATTACTAGTCAGTAACTGGCTGTTTAGTCAAAAGTGTTGAATGATTTTCATTTATTAGCCATCTCTAGGATGTGGGAAGGGAAGAAGAAACAAATTTCCATGATAAATTCATCATATATTTTAAAAGAATAGAAAGTTGTACATAATAGATTTTCACTTTCATGTACAATCATCTTATTTTTATTATTCTGCTATGTTATCAAAATGTTTGTTTTATTTCAAAAATTAAAAATAAAATAGAAAAATTATTTAACTACTCTCTCTGGGATTGATGCAGCCTCACTGTGTCCCAGGGACTCAACAAATTCTTACTGGGGATAGACAAGGACCTGGGCTTCCAACTGGAGGTCCCACATTTGTGTATTTTTATCTGTCAATATTTCCAGAAAAGAATGAAAGGTATTATTTATATGGGAAGAAAGAAATCAAAGCATACAGCAATAAATGTGGTCCATATCTTTGTTGAACACCTGTATAATTTTCTAACCTAACAAATGTTTCCTTATGAATGCATATCAGGTAATTTGGGTACCATTCTCTGGCAGCTATAGAATAATAAGAGAAGTTATAAACACCTGTGCCCAGTATTTCGGTCTCATAGTTTCAAGAACTAGGATGTTTTGGGGAGCATTCCAAATTTTCATGACAATTTAAAGAAGGCTCTAGTAAAAATAGGAGTTTTTCCTCTGCCAGGCCAAATCCTGACAGGCGGCATCTGGAAGAAACTCTTCAGGGATTTAACCTCAATTCAGAAAGGCAAGATTTCATCAATTCTTTTGTCTTTAAGTAACCATGCCATCCTTGAGGAAGTCACTTTCCCTGCCTACTTTAAGGACTTTTTGTCTCTTAAACAGACACACACCCAGAGAAACAATAAACAAACTAACTAACAAAAAGAAACACAAAAATCTTTCCAGATTATTTCCAATTTTCCCTGCATATATATTTAAGTTGTACATAGGTTTATGTGTTGTCTGTCTCTCCCATTCAACTAGGGGTTCCTTGAGAGCAGGGACTATTTTTCCTGAAGCCTGATGGCAAGTAGATAGATTGATAGACCTGGACTTAGGAAGACTTGAGTTCAAATCTCACTTCAAATATTTACTAGCTGTGACCTTGGGCAAGTTACTTAACCTCCATTTGCTTCAGCTTCCTCAACTGTACATTGTGGGTAAAAATAGTACTTGCATCTCTGAATTGTTATAAAGATCAAATACTTATAAAGAACTTACCACATTGCCTGGCATCATGTAACAGTAGGTGTATATGAATGCTAACTAAATGATAATTATTATTATGATTAGTATTTTGCCTTTGAATCTTCAGCATTTAATAGTGTCTTGCACATATTATATATTGAACACATGTTAATTGACTGACTGAAGCAGAGGCATAAAATAATTGGTGACACATTCCATTGTTGGCTAGCTCCAATTATTGGAAAGATCTTCTTTTAAGGAACCCAACTTTGCCACCCCCCAACTTTGTATCACTTGTAATTCTGCTCTCTGGGGCTAAGAATAAATCTACTCCCTCTTCCACATGACAGCTCTTCAGATATTTGAATAGTTATCATGCCCATTGTCCTCTCTTCTTCAGGCTAAATATCTACAGTTACTTCATCTTTTCCTTGGATGGTATTATTTTGAGACCTTTACCCATTCTAGCTCTCCTCTGGACCTTTATAAATAATCAAAAGGCAATGCCAATATAACAACCACAATAGTATACTTCACATAAATTACCAATATTGAAGAAATCAAAATTAAATAAAGCACTCTTGGACATCTGAAAGCCAAGAGGGTAGACTAAGCAGGAAATCACCTGAATGCTCCTAACTGCACCGACAACAATTATAAAATAGTTCCCCAAAACATGTTCTGGAAAGGCAGAACCAATAAAAATATGAGGTGAAACAGTTTTCCAGCCCAAGACAACTTGGAAGATTGAAAGGAAAGATATATCTCACTACAGCAAAATGGGAGCACAGTCCAGGGCATGCAGCATCCCAGCAATTGAGCAGCAGCCTTGCCTCATCAAATCAGAGGGAGATTTGAGCCCTAAATGTTCAGGTCCCCTGCAGCCCCAGCACAATACCAGACAAACAGCCAGGATCTGCAATTCCTAGCTCAAGAAGCTTGGAATAGTGTCCTCCTACATCCCATGAGCAGAGCTTGGCATTGAAAATAATGAAGTAGGCAGGAAAATGAGCAAAAATAAACAAAAAAGAACCCAAGTATAGAACATTATTATAGTGACATGGGAAATCAATGTAGAAACTCAGGAGTACAACAATATTTAAACACCTACAGTCAAAACCTCAAAGAAAATTGAGAATTGTTTGCAGGCCTAAAAAGAACTCCTTAGAAGAGCTAAAAAAAAAGATTTTAAAATTCAAAGAAAAGGTAGAAGAAAACAATGGGAAAAGAAATGAGAATGATGTAAGAGAATCATGAGAAAGAAGAAACAGCTCTACATAGTTAAGAAATGAGGCCTTTACCTGAGTCACTTGCTATAAAGATTGTTTCCTAGATTTCTGTTTTTCTTCTAATCTTGGTTGTATTGGTTTTGATTGTGCAAAATTATTTTTAATTTAATATCATCAAAACTATCTATTTTACATTTCATAATATTCTTTACCTCTTGTTTGGTCGTGAATTCTTCCCTTCTCCATGGATCTGACAGGTTACATGTTCGACTGATTTGCTTATGGTATCACCCTTTGTTTCTAAATCATAATACTCATTTTGATGCTGTTGGTTTACACCTAGTTTGTACTCTACTGATTTCCAGGTTTTGTCAAATAGTGAGATCTTATTTCAAAAGCTGACTTCTTTGGTTTTATCAAACAGTAGGCTACTATGGTCATTTATTACTGTGCCTTATGTACTTCATTTATTACAGATCGACCACTCTTAGCCAATGTAATGGTAATCAATTTGTTGGATATTTAGGGCTAAGTGGATAGGATACTTAAGGTTAAGTAGATCAGATACTTCGGGCTAAGTAGATCAGATACTTAGGGATAAGTAGCACCTAGTAATTTAGGGCTAAGTATAGAACTCTGTCCATTGGTGAAAAGATGTGAATTCCCCTATTGACTTGGGAGAAGGCTATTGGCTGAGACACTCCCCTGTTGACTTGAGAGATAGCTATTGGCTGAGACACTCCCCTGTTGACTTGGGAGAAGGCCAGTGCTTATAAGGAATAATTTTAGAGAGTCAAGACAGATTGTGGATTTGGCTCCTTGGTGAAGCTGACTGAAGACATGAACAGGATGGAACTTTGTTTGTTGGTGGCCTAGCTGATCCTTGAGTTCCAGGCAAGAGAAGTCCTGAAGGGTTTGAGGTGTGCTGAACCCTGTGAACTTCAGTGTGTGCCGGGGATTGCCCGGAGGACTAGACAAGGACCTGGGAACTGTTCATCTCTGAGGACTGCACAAGAGCCTGGCAGCTTTCATCTCCTTAATCTAGGTGATTGTCTGGAAGATTCAGGAGGGAGCTGGGACCAGGGAAGAGGATCCATGGAACCAGAGAGACCAACCAGAGTCAAAATGAAGAAAAGGCCTCCCCTTGGACTAAACTGATGTTTGCTGAGGACAAGGACCTGGGAGCT
>CM053594.1:318168235-318221124 GCA_028646575.1 Pseudocheirus occidentalis
TTCTCCACATTGGCTTTTTGGGCCTCTTTTGCCACTTGAGTTAATCTGTTTTTTAAGGTATTATTTTTTTCAGTCAGGTTGTTGACTCTCTTTTCATGATTTTCTTTCATCATTCTCATTTCTCTTCCCAATTTTTCCTCCACTTCTCTTATTTGGTTTTCAAAATCCTTCTTAAGCTCTCTATGGCTTGTAACCAGTCAACCAGTTTCTTGGAGTCTTTTGGTGTGGGAGATCTGACCATATTTTCTTCCTCCTTTTTCATGTTTTGATCCTTTTTGTCCCCCCACCAAAGATTCTAGAGTTCGGTTGTGCTTTTTACTTTGCTTCCTTTTCTTGCTCATGAAAAGAGCTATTAGGGGGCTTCTGCAGCACCTACCAGATTTGGCTCACTGAAAACTCACCCCAGGACTTCCACCCAAGACCACTATCCAAATCTAGGCTGCTCAATGCAAAAGCACTTAGCCTCTGAACGATCACTTGGCCCCCATGTGGTCTGCAGGCAAGGAGCTCTGAAGCAGATAACTAGAGGCCACAAGACCGCCTCTACTGCCACTTACTTGCCATGGTGGCAGTTTGGGTGGACTGCTTTTCTCCCCTAAATTTAGATGAATTACACTGGCCTTTCACTTTGTCCTTATTTCTTCTGGGTTGATAAATCTGGAACCTGCCACAGCTGCCACTGATCCACTCTCCTGAAGCTTCCAGCTGTGGTTCCTCCTGACTGCCCTGGGGCCAGGCCGTGGTTTCAGGTTGGGCTGGTTTTGGCTCCCAGCCTGCTGTGATGGGCCCTTTGTGCCAAGGTGCCTTCAGTTAGAGGTGTGTTTCTGTATTTTTGTGAGTTTTGGAGCCCTAAAATTTGTTTAGTCATATTTTATGGGTATATGAGGTGGCTATGTGGGAGCTGCGAAACCTTGCTGCTTCTATGCTGCCATCTTGGCTCTGCCCCCTAAATATATATTATTTTAAATATATTTATTCTAAATATATTTAAATTAAATAAAGCACACCTGAGACAAACTAGAACAAATTTATATTAACGTTTCATTAATGATTCAAGATGGCTCTTCTGAATACCAGTTATCATGAGACTTTTGAAGTACAGCAATAACTATTTCAAGAATGCTGCATAACAGCCTATTTCTCTGAAAAATATGTAGTCAGATGAACTTTTTATGTCATTGTTCCTTTGCAGTAACTATGATGAAAGAAAAGATTTTTTAAAAGAGTCTTTGCTATCCTAAACTACATCCAGATCGTTGACATCCTGGGGCTGTAACTAGCTCTGATTCCCATTGCCTACCACTGGATCTTCTACAACAATTGATACCTTCATATTCTGTCCCAGTCTTTAGACATATTTCGTGGTTATCAGTATTTTATATGCATTCATCTATGTAACTTTAATTTTTAAAATTATTAATGCTGTTTGTATACCCCATGGGTATTCTCTTGTTAAAAAAAAACAACTAAAAATGAAAACAAGAACACTTTAAGTCAACCCACAAAGGCACACCTATCTATACACACAAACGCAATTTATGTACATAAAAGGATTTTAATTCCTCTACTCATATCTAATGGATGACAAATATTCTGAATTCAATCTCAAGAGTATTTTTGTGATCCACAAAAAGGTCTTTTCCCCCCTTATTTTTGAGTAACACAGAATAGTTGTAATTGGGACTCTGCCAGAAAATCTAAGACATCTAATGATAGTAACCCACAGGATGCTGATGAGCAGATAGGCAAAATGGAAGGAAAGGGAAGTAGAAAGCTAAGGAAGGTGGAGACTGGGAACATTACTTTTAAAATTGGAGGGAGGGGGATTGTAGGGTTGACAAGGGAAGGGATAAAATGCCCAAAATTAATTGAAGCAATAGAAAGTAACAAAAACCAAAAATGAAACAAAGCACACACAAGCAAAACACCCCAAGGGAAAAAATTGTTTGAACATCATATAGCCTTGGCTGTCTCCAACTTTAGATTATAAGTTTCACCCTTCAGAAATAAGACTGCAAAGAACCTCAAAGAAAAGTAGCTTCTTTGATGCTCATCTTAGCCACCCAGACTGTAGTTTACCAGTTTCAGGCTAGAGCAAACACTTCCAGGACTGGAGTAGTTTCTCCTATGAATGTAGCTTGAGTTTGGGAGCACTGAGCTTGTCTTATCTCTGCTTGACTTTACATCTCTAACTTGGCCCAGCACTCAGCAGCAACTTTGATGACAGAAGGCATTAGAGCCATGAAAACGTGGGGTGATGCCTAAGTACCAGAAGTCACCATACTGTGTGTACTATAGATACACCCTCGATGCAGCTTTAGCTGTGGATGCAGGAGCAACTTGGCAGACAAATTCAAACAAGCAAAATAGATATGTTTACTATATGTATTTGTTTTTAAAAAAAATTCATTTTCTTTCATGGAATACCTTTGAGATGCAGGAAGAGGTACTAATTCATGAAAATATAGGAGAGAAGATTAAAAATGCAAATATATGCATTGTATTTTATAATATATAGAACATTATGAATTCAACAAAAATGTTTAAAATTGCTATGGAGAGAAATAGGGAGTTCCAATATGCATTACAGATCAGAAATCAGAAAAATATACATGAGACAAAAAGTATTATAATCATTATTTTAAGGAAGCTCAAGTTTTAGCTAGCAATAGAGCATGGTAATGAGGGAAATATATTTTGGACAAAAGGAACAGCATGAGCAAAATGTGGAGGTGGGAAAATATGGTATCTCAGAATCTCGGAGTTGTGACAGACTTCATAGACTATCTTGTTGTGCCTTTACAACAAAAAATCCATCTATTCCATATCCAACAAATTGTCCTAACTCTTTTCTTTGTGTATATCCACTGAATGATTTCTTCCTCATTGGAGGGGGTATTCAAGAAAGGTTTACCAATTAGTTTATATTTCTTAATATAATAAAATGATAATTCTACATGAATTCTTTTATTTACTCAATATCATACCAAACAACTACTTTATAGATCTAGAAAAATAATATCACAATTCATCTTGAAAATCAAATGGTCAAGATTACCAAGGGAAACCAGTGTGAATAAAAGTGATCTAGACATACCAGATTTTAAACTATATTACAAAATGGTAGTCATCAAAACAATCTGGTACTAGTTAAGAAAAAGATAGATATATCAGTGTAATAGATCAGGTATGAAATCTAAATTAATAAATGAATATTGTGATTCAGTGTGTATTAAACCCAAAGATCCAAACTTTGGGTTTCAGAACTCCCCATATACTCACTATTTGACAAAAACTGCTGGGAAAATTGGAATATAGTATGGCAGAAACTGGGCATAGACCACCATCTAGCACCACACACCAAAGTCAAGTCTAAGTGGGTGCATGATCTAGGTATACAGGCTGATACTGTAAATAATCAGGGGAAGCAAGGAATAGTTTACTTGTGAGATTTATGGAGTAGGGAAGGCTTTATGAACAAATAAAAGTTGGAGAGCATTATAAAATGCAAAATTGATTACATTAAGTTAAAAAGTTTCTGTACAAACAAAGCCAATATAACCAAGATTAAGAGGGAAGTGGGAAATTGCAAAAGAATATTTACAACCACTGTCTCTGATAAAGGCCTCATTTCTAAAATATACAGGAAATTAAGTAAAATTTATAAGAATACAAGTCATTCTCCAATTGATAAATGGTCAAAGGATATGAACAGGCAATTTTCAGAGGTATAAATTAAAGATATCTGTAAGCATATGGAAAAATGCTCCAAATCACTATTGATTCAAGAAATGCAAGTCAAAACAACTTTGAGGTACCACATCTTACCAATCAGATTGGCTAAGATGACAAAACAGGAAAATGACAAGTGCTGGAGAGGATGTGGAAAAATTGGAAATCTAATGCATTGTTGGTGGAGCTGTGAACTGATACAACCATTCTGGAAAGCAATCTGGAACTATGCCCAAAGGGCTATAAATAATTGCATGCCCTTTGATCCAGTAGTACTACTTTGGGGGTTGTATCCTAAAGAGATCATAGGAGTGGGGAAAAGGACCCATAGTACAAAAATATTTATTGCAGCTGTCCTTGTGGTACCAAAGAAATGGAAATTAAGCCCATCAATTGGGGAATGGCTGAACAAGTTGTGGTATATGAATGTAATGGAATACTATTGTGCTATAAAAAATGGGAAGGAGATGGACTTCATATTTACATGGAGAGGCTTATACAAACTGATGCTTAGTGAGAAGAGCAAAACCAGGAAAAATTTGTACACAATCACGGACACATCGTACGTGTGACGACCAACTTTGAGAAACTGGACTCATCTCAGCAACACAAGGTTATAAGACAACTCTACAACTCTCAGGATTGAAGGAGATATCTGCATTTGGAGAAAGATCTAGAAAGACCAGAGTTTAAATGGAGTCTGAAGCAATATATGCTATCATTATTTTTCACGTTTGCTTTTCTTTCTTTTTTCCCATTGTTCACTCCATTGGTAACAACCCTTCTAACAACCAGCCTATTGTACAATGTGAAAGTATTTGCAGATGCTATACATGATTGCATACCAACCATGGTGGGGGGGAGGGGAAAAATGTGAAACTCAAGGGATTGTGGAACTGAAATTTGTAAACTGAAAGTAAATAAATAAGTCAATGGAAAAAAAAGAAAAAACGAACTCACCATGTAACAAAAATTCCTGGGAAAACTAAAAAGCAGCTTCACAGAAACTAGGTGTAGACCAATATTTCATACCATATACTAAGATAAGGTCAAAATGGGTAAATGATTTAGATGGAAACAGCAGTATTATAAACAAATCAAAGGAGCATGAAATAGTTTACCTGTCAGATTTGTGCATATGGGAAGAATTTCTGACCAAATAAGAGATAGAAAGAATAATGGGAAGCAAAATGGAAGACTTTGATTACATTAAATTAAACAGTTTTTGTGCAAACAAGCCAATGAAGCCAATGTTAGATGGAAATTTTTGTAGCAAATGCCATAAAAACTTCTTATCTCAGTAGAGAACTGAGCTGAATTCTTAAAAGTGAGAGTCATTCCCCAACCAGTAAATGGTCAACAGGCAGTTTCCAGATGAAGACATCAAAACTATCTAGTCATATGAAAAAATTCTCTAAATCACTATTAATTAGTGAAAAGCAAATTTAAACAACTCTGAAGGTTTCAGGGTCATTGTGGTGATCTCATTGTCGTATGCCTGTGAAACCTGGATAGTCTGCTAGTACCATGCCAGGAAACTGAATCACTTCCATTTGAATTGTTAAGACAATTCAATCTTCCTAAGGGAAGATTCTGAAGATCCATTGGCAGGATAAAGTACCAGACACTGAGGTCCTTACTTGAACTAAACTGCCAAGAATTCAAACTCTGCTTCTGAGAGCACAACTCCAATGGGCTGGCAACTTTGTTCAAATGCAAAACAAATGCTTGCCAAAAACACTATTTTATGGAGAACTCACACAGGGCAAGCTTTCAAATGGTGGTCAGAAGAAGCAATGAAAAGACACTCTCAAGGTCTCTCTTAAGAACTTTGGAATTGATTGTGTGACATGGGAGACACTGGCATAGGACTGTTCAGCATGGCATGCTCTCATCAGAGAAGGTTCTGTGCTCTATGATCAAAGCAGAATTGAAACAGCTCAAAGGAAACTCAGAACATGCAGATTTGGAGAATCCACCACAAATGTTCATGCAGACTATTTGTGCTAGACTTGTGATAGAGCATTCCAAGCTCAGATTGGTCTGATCAACCATAGTCAAACACACTGAAACTTGACTCTAACATAGTGATGTTATTTTAGCCATCTTCAAGAACAAAGGACAAAAAACAGGAGTTGAACCCAGGTCTTTCTTACTCCAAGGCTGACTCTCTATTTCCTAGACAACTTGTGGATGTGTGTTGTGTGTATGTATTAATAAAAATTTTATCTCTGTCTTCGTAAGTAAACACACAATATTTAATGCAGTTTTGCAATGATTTTAAATGAGATTTCTTTTTCTATCACTTACTTTTGCTTTCTTAAAGAATATATAAAAACAGGAGTGGCTAGGTGGTGCAGTGAATAGAGCACTGGCCCTGGAGTCAGGAGGACCTGGGTTCAAATCCAGCCTCAGACACTTGACACTTACTAGCTTTGTGACCTTGGGCAAGTTACTTAACCCCAATTGCCCTGACTTCCCCCCTCCAAAAAGATATATATATATATATATATATATATCTTATATATATCTTATGATATATCTCATATCATTCCAGTGGATTCTTTTGCATCTTTTTACTTTAGTGAAGCTTTTGTCTCAAATAATTTAAAGATTGTCTAGGTTTCTAATTTATAATATCAGCTACAAAAGAGATAAATTTTCTCTACTCTTTGTCAATATTTATTCCTGTAATTATTCCTCAATTTTTATTGCTATAGCTAGTATTTCTAGTATTATATCAAATAATAGTCAAAATAGAGGCCATGATGGTTTAATCTCTAAATCTACTGTGAAAGCTCTTAGCATTCTATTTCAAATGGTTGTTTTTTTGTTTGTCAGATTTTGTTTCTTTATCTAAGAGGTCACAACTAAAAGGTTTGGAAAAAATGGCACATGAGGCAGCTGACAACTCTCTATCTCTGATATCTTGATTCTCTAAATGAGTGGCCTGTTTTATCAAAGTTTTTTCTATTGATATAATCACATTTAATTCATTATGCTCATCATTTATCTAATATTGAATTATTCATACATACCTGTCATAATTCTAATGTCTCTTAAGGAATATATTCTTATATGTTTTGCTAGCCACTTTAATAATACTTTATTCAATTTTACATTAATAAATATTAGTGATATTTGGGAATCTGAATCATATCTTTCTTATAAAATTTAAGGATATTAAGATGTTTTTTCTGACTATTTTTGCAAATACTTTCTGAGCATAAAGGTTATTTTTCATTTGAATGTTTGATTCAAACTATATTTTGGACATATACCTTTACCTTTAGAGTTTAAATAGGTTTGTATTATATATTGTATTCATGTGTGTGCTTTATGTTTTTGTAGATATTATTTATTACCTTTGTCCCATAATTAAGTACAGTAGCTTTTGATACTTCTATTTATTTACTTTCTATTTGTTTTAAATGCCTCTCTTTAACTTTTAATTTTGGTAAACAGGCACAATTAATAGAGTTTTGGAGTTAAAATGTCTGATCCTGCATAGACACTTACTGTGTGACCACACACACATTATTTAGCCCCTTATGTTTAGCTTCCTTACTTGTAAAATGGGCATAATTTTTTCACCTTCCTCCCCTAGTAGTTATGGAGATTAAATGAAATAATGTAAAATGTTTGTAAAACATGAAAGTAAAAAATCATTATTTTGACTCATCAAAATAGCTAGCCATTAACAGGTTTCATTTGTCAATTATTTTAAGTTCACTGTTTTATCTATCCATTGAATAGTGTCATTTTCAATTTTGTTTTCTCTTCATTGACTTTCAAATTCTCTTTATTTGTGATTATTTTTTGTTGTTCAATTGTTGTTTTGTTGGTGCTGTGGATAGAGGACTAGGCCTGGAGCCAAGAAGACCCGAGTTCAAATCTAACATCAGACACTTATTAGTTGTGTGACTCTGGGGAACTCACTTAATCCTGTTGGTGTCAGTTTCTCATCTATAAAATGAGCTGGAGAAGGAAAGGGCAAACCACTCCAGTATCAAGAAAACTCCAATGGGGGTCACAGAGTTGGACAAAACTAAAAAATAACTATATAAACAAAAACAATAAAAGAAATGCAGGCTCAAATAATTAGTCTTCTATTTTTTCTTTTCATAATGTATTCAGAGAGAGAGAGACAGAGAGAGACAGAGAGACAGCAAGACAGAGAGAGATATTTTCCTCTATAGGCAACATTAATCAACATTCATTCAATAAGTCTTTGCAAAGTGTTCATCATATGTTAGAACTAGAATCTGGGCATAAAATGGCAGGAATGAAATGATCTCTATCTTTTTACATTTTATTTACATTTACATTCTGTTGTGAGCACTGGAGGGGGGGGCGTGTAGAATGGGGAGATGACATTATGCATATAAATGAAAAAATATACAAAATAAATTGAAAGGCCATTTCAGAGAGCAGGTGGGGAGTACAAAAACGGGGGAATCAGGAAATGTATTTTTAGGGGTGGCATCTGATTTGAATTTTGAACATAGCTTAGGTATATAAGAGTTATAGAAGAGTAGGAAACATTTTAGTCATGGGGAACAGTTTAGGCAATGGAAAGTCCTGCAAAGAGAATGAAGTGTTGGCCAATTTTTCTAAAATATAGAGCGTATTTTGGCAGATAAGTGGAGGATGAATTGAAGCAGAGAAATATTGAGTGTTCAGTCAGGAGAAGAATCCAATAATCTGGGTGAGAGGTGATGTGAGTTCTAATTAAGGTGGTGGCTGTTGGTGTAAGTGATTAATAAATACTTAAATAAATGTTTCTTGCTCACTTATTAGTTTTATTGGTGAAGAAAAATCTCTTTCAGGCATCAGGAATAGCACAAGCAAAGATTTGGAGATGGGAATAAATCAGATATATTCCAAGATGGAGAAGAGTCTGACCTGACGGGTTGAACTATAAAGCTTTCACAAAGGAATAGGAGAATTTTTTTATAAACAGTTTGGAATTAAATTGTTAAGGACTTTAAACACCAACTGGAAGAATTTACACCTTTAACTCTGGTTAATGTGGAACATAAGTTATTATTATGATAGATTATTATTTTACCACCATAATTCTAGGATGCACTTATCATGGATCCTTAAGAAGCAGAGATAGTACAGTTCTATGATGTTATAATCACAGTTTAGCAATTTGAAATCTTCATTTTTCTCAGATGGAGGCATCTCAGTCTCAACTCAGCCAGAGGGATACCAGTCTTGCGATGAGATGAAGTATTATATCTTTTACTGGAAAATATTTCCAGAATAATACAGACATGCTCACTCCCTCTTAGCTACCTCAAATAGATTGACAAGCCAAGGTAAGTCAAGGAAGTCAAGTAACTCTGAGGACAAAGTGTACATGCCTATCTCTTTGGCATTTAGGGAATGCTATTCGAGCTTGCAATCTCATGTGAGGGGAGCATTCTTTTTCTCCCACAGAGTCTCTCTCTGCCAAAGCCAACATCACCCAAAAACTTGTCCTGGAATGTGGTTTATTTTCCTTGTGTTCTGGGACTTTTTTTGCTTTACATCCCAAACTCAGGTTCGCTCACCTTTGGATATCTTAAATCCTGCAAATGCCTTCATTGCTTATATGTGGGAGCATTTCTCATTTTTTCTAGGCTTAAAGCACAATATCATGTTTGGTTTGTTCTAAGATCAATCAAGCAATAGACATTTATTAAGCACCTACTATGCTCTAAGCATTCTGTTAGGTACAGGAGACACAAAGACAAAAATGAAAGAGTCCTAGACCTCAAAGGATTTTTGCTCTATCAGCAATCCTCAGTATGTTCTTACTTGTTTTTAGGTTGTAAATAAGAGACAGCCAAAGGTTCTGAACAATTCTCTATCTTGACACTGCCTCAAATTTAGCTACTGATTTTATATTTGTAGTACTTTCTCATATTAAGACCTTCATGCTTGCTTCTTGAATAACACTATCTTATCATATGTTCCTATTATTCTTGTTATCTCAATAGCACCCTAATTAATTTATTTTTCTTTATTCAATACCCTAACACATATACTCACATATACACATTTACAATTAGGAAGTAAAAATTAAATTAAATTGTTTTCTAATTACTAGGAGCAAACTTTTTTTTCTAATACCCCTTTTAAAAGTCCTAGCATTTTTCAAGCAATAGTATTTCTTAAGATGACTAATTTTGTATCTTTATGTATATCAGTCGTATTTGATGTGACATATGCTATTAAATTCAAGTAATTGCATTAGAAAGGATCTCATACCAAAACACTGAAGAAAATTTTTCATTAACTCATTTTATGTTCCTCAGACGACCTTTATTATTCATTCCATTGTACTAAAGCCTTATTAGAAGATACTGAAGGCCTGAAGAAGTTAATATACTTGCCCCACTATTGTGTCTAAGTTCTGTGTCTCAGAACTTAATCATGCTGTGGTCTTAATACTGAGTTGAGCAACAACCACAAAAGACAAGCCTTGACATCTGATGGGAAATGAGTTTTAGTGCAGTTATTTTTCATTTTAATGGAAAATGCCACTACAATGGCACAAAAAAACACAAATGACTACAGATAGTTTTAATTAATCTTCCCTTTTAATTTTTGAAATTTGAAATGATTGAAAATGTTCTGACTTAGTAATACTCTATTAATGACCTTTATCCTTTCCTGTTAGAGATGGTGTCTTGCATCCCAATGCCCTGAAAGAACCTAGTTATTTGCCATTCACTTTTATGGTCCCACTTGGATATTGGGGAAAAAGAGAGAGTAATTAATTATAACTGCATTAGACCCTTAGAGAAGGAAGAGCTTTTAGTTCAATGTTCTGATTCCTCAGGTAATCTCCAAGCAACCCGGTCTTAAAGAGATGATGCATCTTATGTTAGGTCATTATTTCAATTCAATTTAGTGCAAAATACATTTGACATAAAAAAAAACTGCTAAGGATGGGGGAAGCAAATACAGCCCATGGCATTGATGAGACTAGGACCTAGATTTCCTAATTATAGTTTCAGTGCTTTATAAACATTATCAAACAGACTGGTGACTTGAATTTCCTTGTTTGATTGGTAAATTAAAAGAGTCTACATGTGAATGACAGTGCTTCAGAACTGGAAGAGACCTTTGATAAGATCTAATCCAGCCAATACTTGATAAATGTTGATCCAGGATTTGCTTTAAGAACTTTAGTTTAGGGGAATCCACTATATCCCCCTTTGTATAGCTCTGTTAAGAAGGACTTCTCCCATAGAACTGAAATTTGCCTCTCTTCAGTTGCTATCCATTTCTTCTAATTCTGTCTTCTGAAGTCCAGATGTGATATTTAAAAAATTCAAGAGACATAATTTCTGGACAATTAATCATTTTATTAATAATGCTAGCATATTACCAATAAAATGCGTCAATGACACTTTCCAAGGCCAAAGACAAATCAAGGTGATGGAATCACAGTTTAAATGCCTTTGGAAGAATGGGCATTCCTAAGGGTGGCAATCAGCTCTGATAATGACAGAGCATTCTCAGCAATGACAGAGAATAAATATTATAATGAGAGGTGGATCTGTTCTAATGAGGGGCTAAGGGATATAATTTTGATTATTTCATTTACTTGTAAATTGCTCAACCTTGAGCAATCTAATCAAGGAATTTATCCCCACCCAAACCTGGGTAGAGCATCTTAGATTAAATTCCTTGTATGGTAGGGTAGGGTGTGAATAAGGTCTCTTTCTTGTAAGGTTGGGTAGGGTGTGAGTAAGATTGAGGAGAAAGTTAATTCAATTCCATTATCAGCAAAGTTCTTCAGAGACTTAACAGCCTATAGGCTTCTGAAAAAGTTCTGGTCCTAATTCAATAATTGATTATTAATATGAGGGAGAAATAAATAATCATTTCTATCACAGGAAAACAAGTCAAGTACCTCACTCACTTGCTAGTCTTTCAAATACATGGAAACAAATATCATCCTCCCTGTCCTCCAACTCTCCATGTCCCCATGCTAAATAATATGAGTTCTTTCTTCAGTTTTTATAGTAAAATCTCAAGACTGTTCCCCATCCTGGTCAATGTGCTCTGTATATTTTCCAAAAATATTTTCCTTATCAATGTCTTTTCTAAAATGTGAAGATAAGATGGTACAGTGAGTAGAGCCCTGGCCCCCCTGGAGTCAGGAGGACATGGGTTCAAATCCAGCCTCAGACACTTAACATTTACTGGCTGTATGACCTTGGGCAAGTCACTTACTCTAAATTACCCTGCCTTCCCCCTCAAAAAAAAAAAGACAAAAATAAATAAATAAAATGTGAAGCCAAATACAATACTCCAGATGCCATCTAATCAAAATTAGCTATTGCCTAAGTCATTCTGGCCAAAATAACTCTTCTAATGGAATTGAAGAACATAATACACATCACTTTATTTTACAGGTTGCTCCCCAGCCTGGAATTGTCTCCCTCCTCATTTCTATAACCCAGCTTCCTTGGCTTTTTTCTATCTTTTACAAGAAACCTTTGATTTCTCCCCTAGATACTAGTGTCTTACCTCAGTGATCACCTCTAATTTGTCCTTTATATGTGTTATTTATACATATTTACTGCATGCTATTTTTCCAGTTAAATATTGAGTTCCTTGAAAACAAGGACTGTCCCCTCTACCCTTTGTTTTCTCAACATTTATCACATGTGCCTGGCACATGCTAAGCACTTAAGAAATGCTTGTTGTTTGAGTGAGCCCCTGAGATGCATATCATATTACAATTAGATGGAGCTTGCAATCTGCTACAGCCATCAGCTCTTCTTGAGACAAATTATTATATTATCTAGCCAGTTGTGCCTCTTCCATTTTTTCCTTATGAGGTTCATTTTAGCTCAGGTATAAGACTTTCCATTTATCTCCACTACTTTCTATTTATTGGAATCAGCCCAATATTAGAGTTTATTGAGATCTTTTGCTGTCTTACATCAATTATCCAACTTATTGGCTATTCTTTTCAACTTCACCTCATCTTTATATTTATAAGTGTGCCATTTATGCTTTTATCCTAGTCATTTATTTAAAAAAATTAAGTAATTAAGAACTAAGAGATCCCAGGCACAAGTCTCCAGAGACATGCTTCCATGTTGACATTGAACCATTAACTCCTGACTCCAGACTGAAAAGAACCATGACTGATATGAAAGATACATTTTTAGAAATTATGACAGCACAAAAAGAAATGAGAAATAATAATTATTTAGGATTTTATAACATTGCAGTTTATACAGAAGTTTCAAATATATAATCTCACTGTATCCTCTCAATAACCATAATTTTAAAATGATTTTTCAACAATTTATCAAGCATTTTTCTGTTCTTCCTTTCCACCTTTACCACCCACCGATAAAAATGAGAGAAAGAACTTAAAAAACACTTGTACCTTATAAGCACAGTCAGCACAATAAATTCACATATTAGCTACATCCAAAAATTTGTTTCTTATTCTTCATATTAGTACATTCAAAAAAGTCAAAAGGAATCATATATATTCATTATTCAAAGCTGTCCAGGCTCTGATCCTGATTCTACTGACCTGTTCCACCATAACTCAATAGCTTTCTCTCTCTAGAACAGTGGTTCTCAACCTGTGGGTCACAAGCTCTTTGGGGGTTGAATGACCCTTTCACAGGGGTCACAGAGGTCACCTAAGACCATCAGAAAACACAAATTTCCAATGGTTTCAGGAACCAAGATATCACTCTCCTCTATCCATCTCTAGGTGAGTCAGCAGACACACCCACATACAAGTATTAAAGGATCCCGCATTAGGAAGGTTGAGAACCACTGCTCTAGAAGTTCATGTTTTCCCTGGGTCCTCCTGTAATGCCAAGCACTAGCAGCTTTTCAGAAGAATGATACTGTGAACAGCTTTTAAGGTTATGATTACACAGTATAGTGAACACTATTTATTTCATAACAAATCAAAGCAAAACATTCAAAGAAATCAAGGTATAGCATTCACAATACTACAACTTAGCGCAGAGAATCAAAATACAGCATTCAAAACAATTTATCACAGAAAATGGCCACATAGTTTTCACTACAGTGGTCACAAAATTTTGAAGAACAAACATTTAGTAATTCAATCATTTGATCATCTTAATCATTCAATTATCCTTAGGGAGGTTTGCCTCCTTAAGGGAAACAAAGTACAATAGTCAAAATTCTCCACTTATGGAGTGAGTTACATACCAATTACTTATCCAGTCATTAATCACTAAGTACAAGCATTTAGTCAATCAATGATCTTTCATCACTATTAAATCATCAGAAAATACAAAGGCCCTCCACCCCTAGGTCACTAGTAAATTATCTTCTTAGTACACAGTATCTGAGTAAAGTCTTCTTTCAGCTTGACTCAGGGTGGTTTCTCAGATTCCTTGGATCTCCTTCCATAATTCCAGATCCTACCTGGATTCACCAAACTGTTACCTGTGTTTAAAGGCAGACCCCTCAGGTCCTTGTACAGCTCTCTGTGTAGTTCCTGCTCCACACTGGAGCTCACAGTGTCCAGCCCATCTCAAATCCTTCACATTCTCTGTTCCCGGGAAGACAAACAAAGCCACAAACAAAGTCTTAAAACCTTCACAGTCATGCTTCCTCAGTCTTTTGTTAGCTTTGGCTGGCCTTTGGCCTCAACAAATGTTTCAGCTGGTTCCCAGAATCAAAATCACTCCATCCAGGTTTTCAGAATCAAAATCTTTCTTTCAGCCTGGGAGGGGCTTTCCTCTTCTGCCTCCCTGGGGGCAGTAGCTTCTGCCTCCATAGAGTTTGCTTCAAGAAGATTGTCTCTCCCTCTCTGGGTTTTTCCTTATACACAGTATTGCCCCTCCCTCTTCAGCCACTTTATCTTACATCAGCAACAGGACAGAGCAGTTCATACCTTCTGTTTCTTTAACAGAGACTTAATCTGAACTAGGTGCTAAGTACCTCTTAGCTTAGCAATACAAAAGGAACTTCAGATCTCATTACTGTTACACCTTTTTATCCTAGAATTCTACTCTACTCCTGTACCCCCCTAGAACCTCCATTTTAAGGAAAGTTTTTAGGACAGGCATATTTATTCTTTTTTCATTTCTCTTCCTGACTCACTGAATTTCTTTCTCTACTCTTCCTCAGTAGTTTTCATACCCTGGAAGACTACCTCTTCCCTAAAGCTCCCTTCTGTGATTGATCAGTTCCTCCTGGAACCTCAGTTTTAAGGAAATTTTTGTTAAATACTGAGTTCTTACCCCAGAAACTGGAGTCTTTGAGTTTATCAAATGGTAGATTACTATAGTCATTGACTGCTGTGTCATATCTACCTAACCTATCTGGTATGACAAGACCAACTTCCTTTGCATTTCTTTTTCATTCATTCACTTGACATTTTGATGAGAGTGTTAAACCCTCCAATCCATTAATGTAGAAGTTGCTAAATCTTGTGTTATCTTGATTGTGCTTCCACAATACCTAAATTGTTTTTGTCTGCTTGCAATACTTCTTCCTTGATCTTGGAACTCTGGAATTTGACTAGAATATTCTTCGAATTTTTCTCCTTCATGAGGTGAAATGGCTGGATCCATTTCACTGGCTCCAGAATGGCTGGATCAGTTCACAACTAAATCAACAATTCAGTAGTGTTCCAATTTTCCCATATCTTCTTTAGCATTTATCATTTTCCTGTTTTTCCATATTAGTCAATCTGATATGTGTGATGTGGTACCTCAAAAGTTGTTTTGATTTGAATTTCTCTAATATATGGTGATTTAGAACATTTTTACATATGACTATAGATAGCTTTAATTTCTTCATCTGAAAACTACATGTCCATGTCCTTTGACCGTTTATCAATTGTTCTCTATATATTTTAGAAACGAAGCCTTTATCAGAGACACAAGTTACAAAAATTCTTTCCCAGTTTTCTACTCCCCTCCTAATCTTGACTTTGTGAAAAACCTTTTCAATTTATCGTAATCAAAATTATCCATTTTGCATTTCAGAATGTTCTCTGTCTGTTGTGTGGTCATAAATTCTTCCATTCTCCATAAATCTGACAGTCAAACTATTCCTTGTTCACCCAGTTTGCCTGTTGTATCTAAATAGTGCGCCCATTGTGTCCAGTTTCTGCCATACTATTTTCCAGCTTTTCCAGCAGTTTTTGTTAAATAGTGAGTTCTTACCCCAGAAACTGGAGTCTTTGAGTTTATCAAATGGTAGATTACTATAGTCATTGACTGCTGTGTCATATATACCTATCACACTATTTCTTAACAAGTACCAAGTAGTTTTGATGATTGCTGCTTTATAATAAAATTTAAGATCTGGTATGGCAAGACCAACTTCCTTTGCATTTATTTTCCTTAATTTACTTGACATTCTGGACATTTTCTTCTTCTAGATAAATTTTGTTATTATTTCTCCTGGCTCTATAAAATAATTTTATAAGTGGTACACACACACACACACACACACACACACACACACACACACACACGTGTGTTTGCTCTTCTGATTATTCCTTCCCCCGTTTGCTCTTCCTTCTATCATATCCCCTTTCTTATCCCCCTCCGCCTATGTTCCTGTAAGGTAAGATTGATTTCCACACACAAATGAATGTGTATTTTATTCCCTTCTTAAGCCACTTCTGAAGAGAGTGTTCCCTCCAATCCATTAATATAGAAGTTGGTAAAGCTTGTGTTATCCTAATTGTGCTTCCACAATACCTAAATTGTTTCTGTCTGCTTGCAATATTTCTTCCTTGACCTGGGAACTTTGGGATTTGACTAGAATATTCCTAGAATTTTTCTCCTTCATGAGGTGATTGGCAGATTCTTTCAATTTCTATTTTTCCCTCTAGTTCTAGAATACTAGGGGAATTTTCCTTGATAATTTCTTGAAAGATGATATCTAGGCTTTTTCTTTTTATCATGTCTTTCATCTAGTCCAATAAATTTTAAATTATCTCCAGGACGTTTTTCCAAGTCAGTTGTTTTTCCAATGAGATATTTCACACTGTCTTCTATTTTTTTTTCATTCTTTTGGTTTTGTTTTATAATTTCTTGATTTCTCATAGTCATTAGCCTACAATGGCTTCATTCTAATTTTTCAAAATTATTCTCTTTCAGTGAGCTTTTGGGCCTCCTTTTCTAGTTGACCAATTCTGTTTTTAAGGCATTCTTCTCCTCACTGACTTTTTGAACCTTTTTTGCCATTTAAGTTAGTCTATTTTTTAAGGTAGTTATTTTTTTTTTCAACATTTTTGGAGGGGTCTCTTTCAGCAAGCTGGTCACTCCTTTTTTATTTTCTAACATCTCATTTCTCTTCCCAAATTTTCTGCTGTTTCTCTTAGTTCATTATCAAAATCTTATGTGAGTTTGTCTATGGCCTGTGACCAATTCATATTTTTCTTGAGAACTTTGGATGTAGGCGTTTCAGTTCTGTTTTCTTCTGGTTGTATGTTCTGATCTTCTTTGTCACCAAAGTAAGATTCTATAGTCTGATATTTTTTTGGGGTTGTGTGCTCATTTTCCCAACCAAGTTTTTGATCTTTTAACTCTTTGTTAAAATAGGGCTCCGCTTCCAGTGCGGAGGGTGTACTGTCCCATGTTTCAGAAGTTTTTGCAGCTGTTTTCAGAGGTATTTCTAGAGACCTGTACATTTTCAGTTCTTCCAAGGTTGCATGATCAAAGGAGAGGTGTTTACTCCTCTCCTAGTCTGTGTCCCGGTCTGTGAGTGACCACCAGCACTCTTTTCTTCTTTGGAACTGTGGGGAGGATTCCCTCCATAGCTGCTATAGGTTTCACCAAGTCAGTGCTCCTCCTTGCCCCAGGAACACTACCAAGGACTGCTACCTGGGTCCAGGCAGGGGTAAATCAAGGGACTCTCACCTCAGTACCAGGAAAGACAACCTTGCAATTCCCCTCTGATCACCTCCTTGATCCCACCACTCTTTTTGGGCCAAGAGCTCTGGAATCAATCGTTCCTGCTGCCACCACCACCCTGGGGCTGGGATTGGACCACAGTCCTCTTTCACCCAGGTCAGACAGACCTTTCAAGTTGTCTTTAATATTTGTAGGTTGAGAAGTCTGGAAATTGTAACAGTTGTCAGTGATTCAGTCTTCTGAGGCCTGCTCCAGGCTTCCTAGGGCTCAGTGCATACTGGTGCAACCCACTCTGGACTGAGCTCCTCTCTTAGACTGGGGCAACGGACCTTTCCTGTTGACCCTCCAGGTTGTCTTGTGCTGGGGATTTGTTGCAGTCTGTCATTTTTGTGAGTTCTGTGGCTATAGAATTTGTTTAGAATAATTTTTTTTACAGACATTTGGAGAAGTCAGGAGGAGAATTCAAACAAGTCCCTGCTTTTAATCCACCATCATGGTTCTGCCCCAACTTGTTTTCCTACCAATGATATGTTCTACAGAGTAAATCCTAGAAAATCAACTCTATAATAGAACAATGAATAAAATTAGCAAAGCTATAGCATATAAAACAAATCCATATTGACCATCTGAAATTATATATACCATCATCAAAGTATAGCAGGAAAAGACACAAATTCCATTCAAAATAAATATAGAATATATAAAATGTTTAGGAGTCTACCTAAAACACACACAGAGAAACTATAATATACAACTACAAAATATTGTATAATAAAATGTATATAATACAACTTATCATATAATAAAATGTATATAATACAACTACAATATATTCATTTCAGAAATAATGACGTACAAATATGTGGAAACATATTAATTACTTAAGGTCAGGATATTCCAATATAATAAAAAATGTTAATTCTACCTAATTTATTTTATTCTTCAACAAACAAAAAATCAAACTACAAGAGGTTTATTTTGGAGAGCTAGAACAAAGTAAAATTCATCTGAAAGAGCAAAAGTTACTAATTATCAAGGGAAATATTATAAAATAAAAATGGGAACAAAGGAAGTTCTAACAGTACCTGTTCTAAAACTAGTATAGTTTTAGTATAAAAAGCAAGAATCATCAAACATATTTAGTACAGGATAAAACAATGAGAACTTTGATTAGTGGAATAGATTAGGCAGACATAATACAGAAGCAAATGGGCATAGTGATATAGTGTGTTAAACCTAAAGATCATGACTAATATGGAGGTGGGTGACAAGGGAAGAAGGGAAAGAATCTAGAATTTAAAGTTCTATAATCAAATATTAAAAATATATGTATAAAGATTATTACTAGTGTTAACTATATTCAACTGTGAATTAAGATATACAGGCAGTGGTTCAAGGAGACCCATCCTGCCCTACTGTAAAGTTAGAGGGGCTATGGGGGAGGACATAGGAGAGAGCAAATTGGGGGAGGGGCTTTACAGTAGGATGGCTGTTTTGGGGTGGGGTTAGGGGAAAGATGGGTAGAAAAATTATAACTGTAAATCTCATGGAAATGAGTGATGTAAATAAGAAAATAAATTCAGAGAAGAAAAAAAGATCATGACTAATGAATTAATGACTCCTTTGACAAAGATTGCTGTCTAAAGACATAGAATAAATTTTATTACCACATACATTGACACACTCCACATTGATATATAACAGCCAAATTACAAGAAAAAGGAGGAAAATACTTTTGACTACTATGGATAGCAAAGAGTCTGTGACCAGACATGGGATAGAGAGGAACATAGGAGATAAAATGGACAAGTTTGATTATGTGAAATTTTGTAATAAATTTTGCACAGACAAAAATCAATACCATTAAAATTAAAAGGCGAAGAGTTAGCTTGGAAAAAATGCAGCAAACTTTGATCATAAAGCTCTCAGAAACATAATATAGAAGGAAGTGACTCAAATTAAAAAGCACAAAAGCCATTTTCAATTAGAAAAATGGTCAAGGGTTATGGACAACCAGGTCTCAAGGAAAGAAATCCATGTAAACAACAACTATGTGAAAAAAAATTCTCCTAATCATTAAGAATTAGGCAAAATAAATAGTCCTGAGGTTCCAAATCAAACCTATCATAATGACAAAAATGGGAAAATGATAATTGTTAGATGACTTGTTGGAATACAGGCATATTGGAGTTCTGTAGCTAAAATTGAATATTATAGTCTCTCTCTCTCTCTCTTTCTCTCTCTCTCTCTCTCTCTCTCTCTCTCTCTCTCTCTCTCTCTCTCTTCTCTCTCTCCCTCTTAAAAAAAAGGGCTGACTAACCACAAAAATTCCTGGGATTTGTAGTTCATCTTTTGTAGGGTTTAGGAGTAGGGTTTTTCATGAACATTAATAGGAGTTCTGAGACTCACAATGAGAAGAGGAGAGGAAAGGTGAAGTGGTCATCTTACTGTAGTAGGAAAGTGACTATGCCAGTGGCTGTTATCTGCCTCATCTACACTTCTATTCTTTACTTTTTTCAGAATTTATTTATTTATTTTTAGTTTTCAATGTTCATTTCCACAAGATTTTGAGTTCCAAATTTTCTCTCCATCTTGAGATGGAAAGCATTCTTATCATACCTCCCCCCAGTCTGTCTGTTCTATCCCTTACTTTCTTGTAGGGCAAAATAGATTTCTCTACCCCATTACCTGTACATTTTATTACCCAGTTGCATGTTAAAGCAACTTTTATGACATTTGTTTTTAAAACTTTTAATTCCATATTTTCTCCCTTCATCCCTCCCTATCCACCCCCATTGAGAAGACAAGCAATTCAATATGGGTTATATGTATGTAGATATGCATTTCCACAATAACTATTGGGAAAGACCACATTTTCTTTTGTCCTATCCTGCCCCCTACTTATTCTATATCATCTTTCCATATTGGCATGTAAACAGTTCAACTTTAACAAATCCCTTATGATTTCTCTTTCCTCTTTACCTTTTTTATTCTTCTCTTGATTAATGTATTTCAAAGTCAAATTTTCTGTTCAATTCTGGTCTTTTTATCAAGAATATTTGAAAGTCCTCTATTTGATTGAATATCCATTTTCTTTTAATAAATTTTATTTGTTTCCTGTTTATATTATTTGTTTTCATGAGATTTTTGAATTGCAAATTTTCTCCCCGTCTTTCCCCTACCCCAACCCTAAAACAGTAATCCCACTGTAAAGCCCTTCCCCTGATCTGCTCTCCTACTTTCTGGTAGGGCAGTGAGGGTCTCCCTACCCCAGCCCCTGTATATCTTGATTCCTAGTTGCTGGTATTGCAGAGCTTTGAATTCTAGATTCTTTCGATTCCTCCCTTTTCACCCACCCCTACTGGAAGGACAATTAATTCAATCCAGGCTGTGGATGTGTGATTATACAGGATATCTTCATAGTGGACATATTGTGACAGTGATCATATGTCCCTCCTTCCTATCCCTACCCCCCTTGCTCTATTCTCTATCCTGTCCCTGTCCCTTTACTGGAGTGTGTGCTTCCAGCATTCCTCCCCCAGACCCTGCCTCCCCCTCCATTATCCCCCCTCTCAGTCCGATGCCCCCTACTCGCCTGTGTGGCATGATGCCCAGTTTAGCGTTTATGCCATTTCTTCCCTAAGCCAAATTCAATGAGAGTAATTGAAAGTAAAGTTGTAACAGTTATCCCTTGCCTCATCTATATGGGATGATTAACTCCATTTTGTCTCTCCCTCTCTCCTCTCTGAATGTCCATTTTCTGCTGAAGTATTATACTCCGTTGTTGCTGGGGAGATGTAGTTCTATTCTTTAGACAGTGAAAAATGACTTCTATACAAATGGACAAGCTTAGAAGTATATGACTATGTGTGTTTGTCATTGGCACTTGTTCTAGTAGGTTAGAGCTCTGTGAGAAATAAGTCAACCTAGAGGAACACAAGTCCTATCTTGCCCTCGCCTTATTTATGCTTAATTGTAATTTTAAAATCTATTCTGTTACAGAATAAGCTCATCACAATTAATATTATTTCTCATAAACGCTTGTAGCTAAAATGTCTTTTGGTTGCTAGGCATCCCTTTGTTTGCATCATGAGTATATAATCACCTAATGACAATGGGGAGACAGGAGAAGAGAGGAGAAGGGAGGAAAGGGGAGGGGAGATAACAGAATAAAGGTATGAAATGCGATATGTATTCTTACACATATTGAAAAATATTGCTTAATTTTTCTTATATGTATTTGCATATATAATATTTCTCTATATACAATTATATAGAGATGTGTGCATATATACAAATATATGTGTATATAAGCATATACTCATATTTGTACATACTTGCATATTTGTATTTGCACATATTTAGGGATACAATTTAGAAGAGGGGAAATTAGTGGGGAGGGAGGGAGGGAGGGAGAGAGAGGGAGAGAGAGAGAGAGAGAGAGAGAGAGAGAGAGAGAGAGAGAGAGAGAGAGAGAGAGAGAAAGAGACTAAAATATTTTTTAAGGTAGATAGAAAAAATCAAAATGAAATTAGAAGAGTTCCAAAATAGAACAATTAAATATCACCATATATTTGAAACAGGGCAGGTAGGTGGTAAAAATGGATAGAATGCCAGTCCTGGTGTCAGGAAGGCTTCTCTACCTGAGTTCAAATGCAGCCTCAGACACTTATTAATTGTGTGACACAGGGCAAGTCACTTAGCCCTGTTTACTTCAGTTCCTTAGCTATAAAATGTACTGCAGAAGGAAATGTCAAACCACTCCAGTATCTTTCCCTAAGAAAATCCCAAATGGGGTCATGAAGAGTTGGACATGACTGCATGACTGAATAACAACAATATTTAAACTTTGTAAAATTATATGTATGTATAATTAAATCACAGATATACATATTTCTTTAAAACACCTTGACATGATGAAAATAAATTTATTGTGCAATCTTCTTTTTAGTTCTTTGTATAGCAAAATGTGTATTTTTGTTGATCATTTTTAAGTGTTCAATAAAAAAACTAAAATGAAAAATAGTGTGAGGAACCCGTAGTGTCAGAGGTGTGAGTTGGCCCTTCCACACATGCACCTTTACTCTATACATTCTCTGTATATACTTCTCCCATTGATTAATATGTCCAGGTCTATGGGGAAATGTTTTATTGAGAATCTTCTTCCTATGATACTTCACTAAATGCTGGTGATGATATATCATATAACATATATGATCACACATATTTTATATATTGGTTCATTTTACTGAACTGTTTCCTGTTTTCAGAAAAAGTGTTTTGTAAATGAATGTATCTTGAACATACTTGTTGAATTGGTAGATGGATTCCTAAATATGCCATGCAGTCTATATTTATTTGGAATGGAATTATGCTTCTTGTTATTTTGCCTTATATTTTGCTATTGCTATATACAAATGTTAATAATTTAGGGAATTTATTTTTTATCCTGCTACCTTTCTCAAGCTATTAATTACCTTAATCAATTTCTTTGCTGATTAAAAAAATAAACCATCATATCATCAATGAATATAATTTTGCTTGTTGTCAATATTTATTCCTTTCATTTCTTTCTACTATTTTGGCCCTAATACTAACAATTTTAGAACTATGTCAAGTAACAGTAAGGGAGGGGAGCTTCCCACTTTACTCCTATATTCATTAAGAAAACTTCTAATGTTCCTCCATTGCAAATAATTTTATCTTTGTTTTAGGTGTAAAAAACTATCATGCTAAAATATTCTTTCTGTACTTAGACTTTGTTATATTTTTAAGGCAAATATGAGCATTATACTTTCAAAGATTTTTTTCCCCCCATCTATTGATATAATCATATGGAGCGGTTTTTTTTAATGTTGATATATTGTTTTCATACAGTAAACAAGCCATGGTATAAATCTAACTTGATTAGTGTACTTTTTTTTAATATATTGCTTGTAGAGTTTTTTGGCTAGGATTAAATTCATTTTATATCAAAATTCATTAGTGGATATTGTTTAAAAGCTGCTTTGCTTTACTTTCCTCTGGTTTTGCTATTAGGAACATTTTGTCTCATCAGAGGAGTCTGGCAGAGTGTCCCCTTTGTAAATTTTTGAGAATAATCTGTGCAGCACAGGTATTAATCACTCTTAAACATATGATAGAATCCATCTGTGATCCATCTGGAGCAGAGGTTTCTTTTTTCCCTTCAGTAATTCTTTTATGGCTTGTTCAATTTCACTTTCTGAGGTTAGATCACTTTTAATTTCTATTTCATATTCTGTTAATTTAAAGTATGATAATCAGGGGTTCAGAATCACTGGAATGTGGAGGGTACAATCAGAGAACAGTTTGTTTATAATCAAAGGATGAGCATAGGTAGATTTAGTACAGTATAGATGAGATCAAATTACAAAAATAAAAATTAGAAGTCAAAACAACAATGGAGTAGAAATAAAAAGAATTACAGGAAGTTAATATGAAAAAATATATATGGTAGATATTTTAAATGAAACTTACAAAAATATAAAATGCCTAAATTAACAGAATATGAAATAGAAATTAAAAGTGATCTAACCATAGAAAGCTAAATTGTCTGTCTCCGTTGACCAATCTCTTATTCCTATTCCCTTCAAAGCAATACCTCATTCCCAATGTCCCACTTCAAAAGTACAAACCCCTTTTACTGTGCTCTCTGGAATGCTGGCTCTATAGGCATTAAACTTCTTTTCATCTTAAACAGTTTCCTTTCTTATTCTTTCCATCTTATGGCTCTCCCTAAGTTTTCACTCTTTTCTAATAACATAGCATTCTGGTTTCCCTTTCTAGAGCTGTTTATCCTTATATTCATTCCTCCATTCCCAACTTACTTGTCAAAGTAGAGAGGTTGGAATACTCTGTGCTCCCCATTTGCATTTCCAGGTTCTACTTCTATCACTGCTATTTGTTAATTTCTCCTTTAAAGCTCAAATTTACCACCATATTTACCACCCAAATTCTGGTAACTGGTTCCAAAATTCTAGTAACTACTGTCTACTGCCTTCAAGAACACTTCAAGAACATTCCTTTTTTTTTCCTCAAGGTATCTAGTACCTTTCTTTCTTTCTTAAACCCTTCTTTCCTACTAAGGAATCAACATATATATTGATAAAGTTTCAAACATCCCAAACTTGCAATTGCTCATCTCACTGATTCCATGCTCCCTACTTCTCCAAGCAACTTCAGTCATTCACAAAGATAGTAATATCCATGATTGTGCTATCAACACTTCTATTTTCAGGACCTCTGAAATTCCCTTATCTGATAAAAACCTGTCAAAATTTCATCACTCCCTCAGCCTTGAAAAATGAAATTGCTTTTATCTTTACTATGACATCCAACTCTTCAGTTCCTGAACTCTTTTCTAGGCCATTGCCCCTACACTAGCTACTCTCTCCTACCTTTCCAATACTGATCTCTTTGTAAACAAGTTCAACTCTTCATTTTCCTCTTTTCTTGAATCCTTTGTCTCTTTATAATATTACCAATGGTTTCCAGCTAAGGTTCTGCCTTGAACCACTGACATCACCCACTCTCCTACACATATTCTACTGAATGAAACTGAAGAAAGTCCTGAAACTGTGCTAGTCAACTGAATACTCATTATGGGAAGGCAATCCTTTTATACTCCCCTAATTAGCTTACTATCCCAGTCATAACAGCAGCTGTTTCACACCTTTTTATCCCTCCTCACTGCTCCTCTGGCTCTCCTTTCCCCTATTCTCTAGCTGAGAACCTTGCTTCAGCTTCAGCTTCTCCCCTTCTCCTCATCTCACATCACGCAGATGCCTTATACCATGATCCCTTCCTTCACCCCCGTCTCTCATATGAGAAGGTGGCCCTTCTCATCAAAGCGATATCCTCTACATATACAAGTGACTGTATTCTATCTTGACTTCTCCAGAAGATTGCCTCTTCCAGCATTTGTACTTGTCTACTCCATGCTTCCCTATTGCCTACAAATATGCCTACTCAAAACATTCTCACTTGATCCATTTATCTCTATTAGCTATTATTCCATATTTCTTCTCCCCTTTAAAGCTAAGTTCCTTGAGAACATTGTCTCCAATAGGTGCCTCCACCTCCTTTCCTTTCACTCCCTTTTTAACTTTCTATGATCTGACTTACAATCTCATCATTTAACCAAAATTGTTCTGTACAAAATTACCAATAATATCTTGATTGCCCAATTAACATCCTATTTAATCCTTTTCCTTAACATCTCTGCAGTCTTTGAAACTATTTATCTTCCTTTTCTCCTTGAGACTCTTTTCACTCTAGGTTTCTATGACACTACTCTTTACTAGTTCTCCTAGCTCTCTGATCATTCCATCCAAGTCTCCTTTCCTGCATCTTTCATGGACAGGGCTCTGTGGTGGAGCCTCTTCACTTTCCTTTCAATAGCATTTCATCTAGTGATCTCATAAGCTTCCATCATTTCAATTACAATCTCAAGGCTGATGATTCCAAGACCTGTCTGTTTAGACCTAGTCTTACTCCTGAGCTGTAGTCATACCTCTCTGTTTCTTAAAAACCTCAAATTTTATATCCCATATTGCATATACATAAAACTTGGCATGTTCAAAACAAAACATTATCCCTTCCACCCCAAAACCTCTCTCTTCTCAAATTTCTTTATCATTTTTGAGGGCATCATAATCCTCCTAGTTATTCAGGCTCACAAGTTTATGTCATCCTAGCTTCCTCAGTCTCATTCATCCCACATATCCAATCCATTTAAAATAGTGTTTTTACCTGCACTGTATTTTTTCTATCTCCTCATAAATTCACAGTGCTATTTTAAGACCTCATCACAGCTCGCCTGGACTATTGAAATAGCCCTCTAACTTGTCTCTTTGCCTCAAGTCATTCCCCACTCCAGTTTATCATCCACTCAACTGCTGTGAAGTTCAGTGCTTGCAAAAATACCTTTATCTATGCTAGTTAGTACGAAAGAAATACTAGTTGGACCTAGACTTTTAAATTCTAGCAATCAAACTGCATTAATCAAGAGAATTAAAGTTTTAATTTCATATTGTTTACAATATAAACATGTATACGTATAGGTATGCATGCACACATGTGTTTATATATCAATATGCATTTTCTCTCTCTCCACACATATATATTGTGAATATATGCATACTACACATGTAAATGTGCATATAGATATTTGTGTGTATATATGCATATGTAAGTGTGAATATATTTATATCTATATCTCACATTAATTCCAATAGAAACAAGCACTAACTGAACTCCTAGATCTTCCCCAGAAAGTATGTTTCATACTGGTACTCGACAGGAAAATTCCCTTTCTATCCACTCAGAATCCATATGTCTCCACCCAAAGAGGTTGTTTGTCTGGCAAATTACCAAATTTCCATCACTCTATCAATGCTGCTCTCAAGGAAACATGAAGAATGCTTGAGTCTCAAGTGCAGAAACCAAGGAATGGAATGGAGAATTCAGAAGTCAGAAGTTATTTTCCCCCCTCCCCCCAATTCAACTGAAGACTCAGGGGAAGGGGAACTCATATGAATTATTTATAGTTGTTGCCCTGGACATTAGTTAGCTATACACGTTCTAATTAGTTACTAGTGACCTAATTTGTTAGCCAATTTAAGAGATCGCTCATTTATACATCCTCACTAATTCAAATATAGCTCTCATGCAAACAGGAAATTAGGAACCTCTAGATCAGAGAATTTACATTTTTTCCACATTCCTCGCTGCTCCTATCCTTACCTAAACTGATATTTGGACACTACCAGCAATAGGTTAAAACTAGAATCTAAAAGGATTGATGAGAATATGACTTGAAGAATGAGACTTTTTGTTTATGAATTTGATATTTGCCAATATAGTTGTATAAGCTAAAAAAAAGTACCTTTTAATTTGGCACTAATTTCATCATTTAATTTCTGGTGTTCATCTATTTCATTCTTAACCTCAGATTCAAGTCCCAGAAAGTGACGAATTTCAGGTCACTACCTATAATTTCCTTGTGATGTAAGTTGGTAAATTATTAAGTTGATATATTTAAGGAATCCAAATAACAACCCAAAATTTTTTTAAAAACTCTAAATCCACCTTATAATATTTGGCACCCATAATTATCTGACCTTATTATTTTTAAACAAAATTTTCATCAAAAACAAAACTTTTACTCTAGTTATTTATTTCATTATTTACTGTAATTATTTATTTTTAGCTTCTTTTTCCTCCCTTGGAAGGATGAAACTTTGCTAAGGAACTCTAATACAAAAATGAATTCATTTAGAAGTTGCCAAATTAAATTAGATCATAGCAAAATGTTCTGAGATGGGATGTATAATACATTAAGCTATCAACCTCAAAACAATGCACATAAAATAAGTGATTTATAATAAAACTTTTTCAGTTACTAGCCATGTTCAAATGAATAACCCTGCACTGGCTATCTCCTTAAGGCAACGCAAGATCTACCACAAATTACTCATTTTGTAAGATAACTACTTCTTCTGAAAATCTTTTCCTTAACATTGAAAAGAAAATGTTTATGATATTAAACTCACCAAATAATGGAATTATATTCTGGTTTCACAAATCATCCCCATACTTTTATGAGAGACTAAAAGGCCTTATCTTATACAGTGAGATATAACCAATAAGAGACAGATACAGCCAAATACTCATCTACTCAGTTGTTTAGGATGTAGAAAAGACTATAATTCCATTATCTGCATCTTATTATAGTAGTTTAGATATGCTAGAGCATTAGTCTATGAAATAAAAGTCTAATATTGTGTTTATAGCGACCACCTGCTATGATAATAGAAATCTGGCATGAATAGAAAAGAGGAATATTGCAATAGTAAGAGAAAAATACCCATCTATCTTGATGTCAATTACAGTAGTCAATTGTACTTAATCAGCCTAGTGGGAAATTTTTATACAAAAAGAAATGTCATCCTGGGGAAATTGAGTTAGGTAAATACTACTACAACCCATGCCAAGAATTGTTCTCCCTACCATTCCTGTAAGAACTCCACCTGCATTTCAGAGATGTCAACCCTATAGGGTTACTGGCATCATGGATCATTTCTTGAATCTGACTCAAAATAACAATTATAGTAGCATAAGGTCTAACTTTAAAAATCAAGTTCCAACAATCATAGGTTGAGGTGGATTCAGTTATTAATGATCACATATGAGTATTGACTATAGTCTCAGACTGGAAACAGTAAGAGAGTTATCATAAAAATTGTAGCTTAACTTGTCCTTATTAGAGAGATTTGCTATAGAGGAAGAAGGAGGAACATGTATATAGCAGCAAGCCCAAGGCTCGGAATAACTATAAGCAGTCAAATATGGGGAACCAGATGGGCTGTTTACCATTCTATACTACTTGTACACTTCTCTAAATATTGAAAAACACACATCAAAACATTTTACCAAAAAATGATGGCCTAATACAAAATGGAGTCAGTTATTCAAGACAGCAAACTTATTCTCACTATAGTTGCCAAGATGATTCATCAAAAGTGTAGTGACTATGTTCCTACTCAATTCTCTCACCTCATCTACCTCCATCAGAATCCACTGACTCAGTATCTCAGGATCAAATAGAAACTACTGTATCTGGCATCGAAAGCAATCATAGCCCAACCCTTTCCTACTTTTCCAGCTTTATACCCCCCTCCACCTCCACACACTCTATATTCCAGATACCCTGGCCAGCTTATAGCTCCTGCATATGACCCTTCATTTTCTGTCACTGACTTTGTATCGACTGCCCCCAATGACTGGAATGCTTTTCTTATTCAACTCTCCATCTTAGTTCACTGTCTTCTTTCAAGAGTCACCACAAATCCTACCTTTCCTAGTTTCCTTAGCCACTAATGCTATCCCCTTTTAAACTTCCTTTATATACTCTGTATACATATTGTTTGTATATAGCCTTGATATTTATCTTTTCCATAGATGGACACTGTGGACATTTTTGGCTTTCTTTGTTTTCCCAGCACTTAACATGGTATTGTACCACACAGTACATGATTAATAAATGCTTCCTGAGTGAGTGGCTGAATCCTCTCCAAACACTGAGAAGAACAGTTAAGCAAAACCAATTAACATGGCAACAGTGTAGTTAGCATTAGTAGTTCCCCACTTCTCTACCAGGAGAAGGGAGGTGTGCTTAATCATTGGTTCCCTGTACTAAGATCAATTGTTATAATTAGCTGGAGTTTAGCTGTCTTTCAATATTATTTTTGTCTACTTTGTTATAATCATTGTGTATGTTGTAACCTGATCCTGTTTATGTAATTCTACATCACTTTTGTAAGTCTTCATGTTTCTCAATCGTTTTGTTTTTAAGATTGTAATATATATTACATTCATAGATAATGATTTGTCCACCTTTCCCAAGTAATTGGACATTCTTTTGTTTACAGGTATTTTTTTCTGACATAAAAAGTGATATTATGACTATTTTTGAAAATATGTGTCCTTGTTGCTTTTAAGCCCATTTGGATATACAGACTACTATAAAGTATAATACAATCTAGTATCATGATATTACATGGCATATCATATATGATGTTACATATTACAACATACATGATGTTACAATACAGCAGCACATGATATATAATAAAATGTTATATGATATAGCATGTAATATAGCACATCAAAATACATCATAATATAATGTAATGATATAATAATAATAATAATAATAATAATAAATGAGATCTCTGAATTGAAAGGTTTGCTTGTTTAGTAACTTTTTTTTTAGACTGATTCCTAATTGCTTCTGAAAGATTGGACTAATCCAAAACTTCAGTGACAATGAATTAGTGTTAATCTTCTCACAGTCTTTTCAACACTGGCATATAATGAGCACTTAATAAATTAATTTCCATTAATTCATTTTCATTGGCTAACATCTTCGGTAGCTTGATACCAAGTAAGGTTAAATTTTTGAGTTGTTTTACGCTGCACATAGTATTAGTTGATTTGGAGAATTTTTTCATATATTTGTTGAAAAATTAAAATTCTTCTAAAATGGCTTGTTCTTATCCTTTAAAAGCTTCTCTATTTAGAAACGATTTGGTCTTACATATTTATGTCAGTTTCCTATACATCCTTAGTGTGAGGGGTTTTTTTCTGGAGAAGTTTAATGAAAAGATTTCCCATTAAACATTTTTCTTTTAATTCTTGGTGAATTATTTTATTCATGCAAAAAGCTTTGAGTTTTATATAGTCAAAATTATTTATTTTATAATTTATTAATTCCTTCATCAATTTTTCTTCACAATTTTTCCATTATCCATAGGTCTGAGTTCAAATTCTGCCCCATACACTTGCTAGCTATGTGACCCAGGTAAATCACAGCTCCTTGCATGCTCAGTTTCCTCGTATGGTTATGGAATTATGTGATATGTTCCTTGGGGAGGAAAAAGGAAGGACCAGATGAGGAGTTTGGGAAGCAAATTATAGTCTAGCATGAAGACAAGATAGAATAGTGATAAGAAACTTCAATTATCTGGATACCTGATAGACTTTTTGTTGCCAAAACCAGAGCAGCTAAAAATTTCTCAGCTTTCCTTAATAATAATTCCATACTTCTACAAAGCCAATGTGCCAAGAGCTTTACAAATATTATTTCCATTTCAGTTCTGTTGTAATCCCCATTTTAATGTTTCAGTCATTTTATCAGTTGTGTCTAATTCTTTGGGACCTCATTTCAGGGTTTCTTAGCAAAGATATTGGAGTTGTTTTTCATTTCTTTCTCCAGCTCATTTTGCAGATGGGGTAACTGGGTAAAATAAGGTTAAATTATTTGCCCAGGGTCAAACAGCAGGTAAGAGTTTAAGGCTGGATTTGAATCAGGTCTTCCTGACTCCAGGTCTAGCACTCTATCCACAGAGCCATCTAGCTGCATCTCAAATAGGTCTGCCATTTTAATAATAATAGGTATTTTACATAGCACTTATTATGCTCTGAAAACTGTGCTAAGACTTTAGCATTACTATTCATTTGATATTCATTACAATCTTAGAAGGTAGGCTCTATTATTATTCCAGTTTTACAAATTAGGAAACTGAGGGAAACAGGAGTTAAGTGACTGGCCAAGGGTGACACAACTAGTAAGTTTATACAGATGGATTTGAACTCAGGACTTCCTAACTCTACGCCTGTCCACTGTAACAAATCTTAGAAAAATATTCTGTTACTACTAATTCTAACTGCCTTCTGAAGTATTCTAGTAGTACTTTGAATATGCTAAAATTCATAGCATCATAACTGTAGAGCTGGAATTAATCAGGTCATCCATCCAACACATTCATTTCAGAAATGGGAAAAGTGAGGCCCGTGGAAGTTAAATGAATTGTACAAAAATCACAAAGCTAGCAAGCATCAGAATCCGGATTCAAACTCAGGCCCTTTGATTCCAAATTTGGGGCTCTTTCCACTGAAACATACAGAGTTGCTCCTAATCAATGTTGAAACTCCAACAGTATTTTCTGGGTCTGAAAATACCAGGTCTATGATTCCTACTTTCTCCCTGACTTCTATAATTTTCGTAGAGAATTCTAGAACCACTATGGCATAAATCAAACATATGGAATTCTTTTCATTTGGGTAATAAAAAGCATTTTATCACCCTATGTAGTTAATAGAATTATAGTTAGCAAAGGTCTATTTTAAAACGACTAGTATATAAATGTATTTTAGGACCCTTTGTCCAACAGAGCAGGACATTACATTTTCAATCTTCACTCTTAATATTGTATGGGATCCTATAAGTGCAGTCAGAAAGGATGCAGCAAAGGTTAATGGGAAATGCACTGATTATGGTTTTTTTTTCAGTATAAGAAAAGTGCTTGATTCCATCCTTATTTTCTAGTGCTGGTCTAGCGACCCTTAACTTCTGGCTGTATGACTGTTTTCTTGAGTACATTTGACATAACTGAATTAATAAATGAATGAAAGAGTGAATAAATGAATGACAACTTATTAACGTTTTACTACATGCCATATATGAATTATTACGCATACAAATACAAAAAATAACAGAGTCCCTAGCCTCAAAAGGTTTAAATTCTCATAGGCAACTACAATACCTATAGACAAGTGGTAGCCAGGGACAGAATGCATTCATCTGGGAAGTCACAGTCTGTAATGCCATGCAGGAGCAGTTTCCAAAAAGAATGCTACTGTGAACAGTTTTAAAGGCTCTGATTAAACAGTATAGTGTACACACTCCATTTATTCTGTAACAAATCAAGGCATACATTCACAACAAATCACAATATAATATTCATAACATTACATCTTATCATAGAAAATCACAATATAGTGTTCACAACAGTTCAACATTAAAATGGCCACGTAGTTTTCACCAAAGTGGTCACAGTATTTAGAACAAAGAACAAAAGAATAATCATCTGGTATCCCTAAGAAGTTTGCTTTCTTACTTTTTCATTCAATAATTTCACAATACAAGTCTGTCTTCCCCTCATGGGGCAATCATAAGTTAATTTAATCTGTCACTTACCTAGCAATCAGTCACTAAGTATGTTAATCACTAAATAAAATCATCAGAAAATTACATAGACCCTCTACCCCTGGGTCTCTAATAAACTTCAATTATATCACTGCATTCAATATCCAAGGAGAAGCCTTTTCTTCACTTGACTTGGGGTGGTCTCTCAGATTCCCTGGATCCCTTTCCATGGTCCCAGCTCCTACCTGAATCTACCAAATAGACACCTGGATTCAGAGGCAGACAACTCCCAGGTTTTGGTCCATTCCTCTGGGAAGTTCTTGTTACACACTGAAGTTCACAGGGTCCAGCACACCTCAAAACCTTCACCACTTCTGTTACTGGGAATTCAAGGATCTACCAAGCCATGAACGAAGTCTTATCCTGGTCATGCTTCTTCAGTCCTCCAGCAGTTTAGCTGGACCTAGGACCCAGAAGAAACCTCAGCCTTCCAGGAGGCAGCAGCCACTTCAGCCTTCCAGGCACCCTTTCCAGGAGCAACTCCAGTCTTCACCAGATCTTTCAGCAAAACAGCTTCCTCCACAAAGAGCCCACCAGAAGAAAAAATTATTGATTCTGACTACCTCTCTCTCAAGTTCTTCTTACACACACACACACACACACACACACACACACACACACACACACACACACACACACACACACACACACACTGGTTTCCTGTCTCAGCCAACCCCTTCCTGTTATGTCAGCAACAGGAGACAGAGTTCACACCTTCTGTTTCTTCAGGGGGTATTTAGCCCTTAACTAATAAGGGCTAAGTACCTGCTAAATTAATCATCATTACACAGTCCTTCTAGCAACAGGAATGTTGATTTGATTATTAAACCCAGAGCTAGCAGTGGAAAAGAGGAGAGGAAAAAGAAGCTATGTGCAAGGTAGCATGATATGAAGGTAACCAAAGAGAAGTAGACTGGGATTTCTCTGGGTCCATATATGGAGAATTCTCACCAAACAAGAGCCTGGGATTAGATCTAGAGTGCCAAGTGACCAAGGTGGAGCAAGACAGAATGGCATGAACCGTTGGTATGCCTTGCTTTTCTACAATTTGCCAATGTTTTCTGGTAGTTTGTCTAAGCAGTTTGCTTTCCTTATAAGGATCTTCAAAAATATCTCAAATGCAGGCATCCTCTCCCCAGGCCAGTCAGGGGGCTCTGCCTCTAAGGAGACAGACTAGAGAAGAGCTCAAGCCTCCATAGTGCAAAGCCAAACATAAAGCCTGGACACACAAGAAACGCTCAATAAATGCTGATTGAATTGGCCTGGATTTCAGCACAGCACGTTTGAAAGTCAATATATGCCTGAATTTTGTTCAGGATAGTATAAAATAGGAAGAGAGAATCAATCCAAGTCTTTAACCCAATGAGGCTGCCATCTAAGTGTCTAGTCCAATACCTTTATAAATCAGTGACTTCAGCTGTGAGATGCCTGGATCCCAAAGTCCCATGATCATCTTTGGACTGTAGTATTTTAAAGGAACAGAGCTTCTGGTCAAGCTGAGAGATTTCAGGCCTTACTCTAAGAAAAGAGGAGACTCATTTAATGGACAACTGTTTTCTAGTTTCTCAGAGACCTAGTAAATATCTATTGTTTAAACATTGTGTTGTCTATTCTTATTTCTTTCCCCAGATTAATCCTCTACTGACACCAAGACACAAAAACAAATAAATGGAAGGTCGATAAATAGAGCTAGATTTTTCTCAGTGGGTGGGGGGGAGGGAAGAGTGCATCTGACAAAAATGTTGCTCAGGGTGTGTCATTAATCTGAAGGGAAAAAAAGACTATGGTGGATGGAATCATTCACATCTGAAAGAAGAAAGTAGGGAGTCTAAAAGAGGATTGTCAAATGACTTTGGTAAAGATGATAATGAAAATTATATAGATTAAATGTAATCAGAATGTGCAAAACTATACAACAGACTTTGTTCTCTGATGAAGAAAAATAAGCAGTAGTTACTCTTCCAAAAGCAGTATCTTATAGCTAATCAGTGACCTTTCAAATATACTACACCACCCACACACAGAGACCTATGAACCCCCACACCCCCACAAAAAAACAACAAAAAAACACATAAACAAGAATAGAAGTGACTTTAACTGGTGTTAAAATCTAAGTGATCTCAACCAAATTATTCCCAAGGCCTTTTCCTTCTATGTGAAATATGAGAAAGTCCATAGTTGCCTCAGGGTATATTATTTTCAAGTCCTCAGGGACTTGGAAATTGAGAAGAACATCAAAATTAAATGACTTAGAGGCCTGGTTCATAGGATAACCAAATTTGGGCCAAATCCTTTTTTAAGCAGCTGAGTAAAATGTTATGCTCTCATGGGGTAATGATGATTCTATTGGAATTTTCTTTGTAGTTTTGACCTTTCCTCTCTTGGTGACAATTGCAAAATAATTTTTGTGTTTTTAAAAAGAATGATGAAATCAGATTTTATGTTATAGTGTCTAATTTGTGTTTTATATATATATATATATACATATATATATTAATGATTATAAAAAAATACAGAACCACTGAATGCAACATCTTTAAGAAATAATTAAACTTCAATCCAATACTCATGAAAAAAAGTTATTTAAAAAACAGGAAGCTCTTATATAATGATTCCATTTTTATAAATAATATTGAGTATAATTTTGCTGTGAGGTTTTTAGTTTTGGTAAAAATTTCAAAACCAATTACACAAAAATTACAATTTTTCAAGGTGAAGAGTGTAACATTAAAATATTAGCCATAAGTCATGACTTTGATTTGTCTTCTGATTAAGCATTCTATTGTCAAAAGAATCTCTTTCTTTGCAATGTCAATAAGAAGCTACTTCTTTTGGGAGAAATGATATGCATTTTTGCCAAGGCAATAAAGGAAAAAATTATATGGATGAATTCAAGCCCTGTGGTATGGTAGTTTGCAAGGAAAATGCTGACTTGCACTAAACTGGAATGAAGTAAATGATGCTAATATTACACATAATTACCAAGTCTATTATACTTGCACCATCACACATCTTAGTAAACAATACTGGAGGACAGCATTAGTAAGGTTTGTAAATCATTTCAGATGCCATTCAGACACTATTCAAAGTTACATCATATTGTAAAAGGGTTTTTTCCAAATAGAAGTCTTTATCATAGTATTTAACTCTTCACTTTCAAACTTTTACATTAGGAAATTCACAGGCTTATTTCATCTTCTTTTATATAGGTGTGCAATGCTAAGAATCTGAGGGGTTGGCAAGATCACTCTCTGTAGATTTTACCAAACTCATAGCTTGAGGGGCCTGCAACATCTGTATTAGGCTAGGTGGAGTATATGTGAAGCTCATAAATACCAGGGCCTCTTAAAGCAAAAGCAGAGTTCTTACAATATTCAAGTCCTTTCAGCAAGTGAAGACAAAAGATTAGGTAGGAAGGAAAGGTTCAGATACTCTTAAATTTCTAAAATCACCTTGATTTCCCCTGCTAACTGGATTCACAATTATCTATAGTAACAGGAAGAAAGGTATCTGTAAAAATATTAATTATAGACAATGTTGCAAAAAGATTTGATAATTTTCTTTGAGGATGCATTGTAACATTTTTTTCTTTTAAATTTATTTATTTTTAGTTTACAACATTCAGTTCCACAAGCTTTTGAGTTCCAAATTTCCACCCTCCCGCTCCTCTCCCCTGCCCACAAAGACAGCAGTAATCCAATATATGTTCTTCACATTAAACATATTTTCACAATAGTCAAGTTGTAGAGAATTATAACCAATGAAATGAGCCACAAGAAAGAGAAAGAGAAAGCAAATACCATGCTTCTATCTGCTTTCAGACTCTGCAATTCTTTCTCTGGATGTGGATAACCTTTCCCATCATGAGTTTTTTGGAGTTGTCTTGGAACCTTACATTGTTGAGAAGAGTCAAGTCTATCAAAGTTAGTTATCATAGATAAAATATGCCTGCAATTGTGTGCAGTGTTCTCCTGGTTCTGCTTCCCTCACTTAGCATCAATTCATATAAAGCTTTCCAGGTTATTGTGAAGTCCATCTTCTCCTCATTTCTTATAACACAATAATATTCCTTTACATTCATATACTACACCTTGTTTAGCCATTCCCCGATTGATGGACACCCCCTTTATTTTCAATTCTTTGCCACCACAAAAAGAGTTGTTATAAATATTTTTGTATATATGGGTCCTTTTCCCACTTGTATTATCTCTTGGCCATACAGTCCTAAAAGTGGTACTCCTGGGTCAAAGGGCATGCACATCTTTATAGCCCTTTGGGCGTAGTTCTAAATTGCTCTCCAGAATGGTTGAGTCAGTTCACAACTCCACCAACAAGAGGCATTGTAAAAGTCCCACTCTTCTGGAACTTACCAAAAAAAAAATAGAACAGATAATATTGCAGAGAAAGGCAAAATTTAAACCATTACAGCTATATAATTTTATTCCCAAACTGATCTTATTCCCACATAAAGTAGTTAATGGGTTTATGAAGTACAGTGCTATTCAGTATATTAGATTTTCTCCAATTGTACTATTAAGCCTAGACCTGGACAGCAGAAAGTTTTCTATGGCAGAACAGAAATTAGTTTGACACAGCATAGTGAGTTAATTTGGGAAGAGGAAAGCAAAAATAAACGAACAAAAACAAAGACCCAACCGTCATTAAGATGATTCTTAAAAAGTTCTTCTAATAATGAACCATAAAGCTGCCATAAACTTCCTCTTAAATTTCAGCATTGAGTATATGGTGAATGAAAAATGAAATGACTGAGGAAACAAAAGTATAAGTTTCTAAGCATATCAATTTATCAAGCAGTGCCTGGCAGTTGTACAACATATCAATATCAATTGCCTTCCTCAACTTTGTCACTGGACCCTGAATTTGGGGTAGGGGGAACAGATTTATATACATTAAAAACAACTAAAAAATATGGCCAATTAATTAAATGAAACAATTAACTGGAGCACAAATTAGGTAATCTGATTTCTAATTGAAGGAAAGATTAAAAACTTTCCCAGTTAGTTGCAAGGGAGGCAACAGTTCTCTGAAATCAGAAAAAGGATGTCTCTAAATAAGTCCAGATGATCAAAGAAACACAAGTGATTTATGAGTATGGGTCAGATTTTTAGATAAGATATATTTATTGCTTGAGATATATAATTGCGATCAAAACTCCTTGTGTTAGTCTTTGGATCTGACAGGGTTTCTTTTCAGCATAGACTTGGTCCTTAGTTAAGGGTCTCTAAACAATAGAAAGTGGTCCAGTTTCACAGCCATGCATAGCTAGTTTCAAACAATGCAGTAAATTGTTCTCACAGTTCCCATAATTGAATAAAGTTTTCTCACAAGATAGACACTGGACTAGACCCATAATTGAATAGAAAGGGAACTGAACTAGCTCCAAAATTGAGTCATAAAACAGAGTCAGTATTGTTTACTCAATTCTTGCTACCACTTGCTGCTCTAATCCCCTCAACTCCCTCAGGTGCAACACAGATGATGAGAATTGTCTATCGTCATCACTAATTTGTAATCTCAACAGCACCATGAGCTGCCTATATTAGTCATTTCTACTGTCAAGATCTTATGGTAGAGACTGACTTGCTTACCTTGCTAATATGGACAAACAGAGCTCTAAAAAGGGAGCCTGCTAACACAAGGTATGCCAATGTGAAATCTGCAGTTAATATCCTTGACACTAGAGAGAACCCAGAAAATCAGACAAGAACAAAGAGGAACTGGAAACCACTTTTTAATGAGAGAAAAGCAGTCACTGGGAGTATCCTAGAGATTAAGGATACTGTCAGTGCCATCTACACTTAGTGCAGTCAGTCAGAGAGTGATGTACCTGCTCAAAATGAAGCTGAGGAACCACTAATCATGACACAAATATTGAAGGAACTTCATGTTGATAACAAGGAAAGGCTTACTTTGTAGGAGTGGTGGCTTCTGTTCTGATCTCTCCAGCTGATCACTTCCACAATGGATCCTATATAGCATTCACCAGGCACCACATTGGAAACTCTAGCTGCTGAACTGGTAATCACTATTACAAATGGGTAATGTAATTTTTTCTGCTCATTTTTCTTTACCTTTCTGGATACTTTCCCTCATTCTTTAAAATATTTATTAACAAGACTTCATATTATTAATTTTTACACCATCTGTGACTTCAGCTCTGTGTGGTTTCAATGCCATAGAAAAAGATGCCCCCTGGTGACCTCCTCCCTCCCACACTTGCCCCTGACTCCCTCCTTTTGTATGTATGCCTCTTTTTGTATGCAATCCCCTTTAGATTGCACGATTTTTGAGTTCAGATGCTTTCTTTCTTTTTCTTGCTGCTACCTATGCTGCTATCTACCTAAGCACTAAGTCTAGTGCTTAGCATAATGTCTGGCATATACTCAGTGCTTAATAGATGTTTATTACACTGGTTTCCTTGGTGTAGAGAGCCCCCAGTGAGGTGACTCTCTTTATGAACACAAGTTCAGGATCCCAGTCACTACATAAGGCTATTTCTCCACAGTCTTTTTGTTTTTTACTAGAAACAAATTTTGAGTATTATGCAAAATTTAATTATAAGTTATAAGAAAATCAAGACCCTGAGTAGTTTGTGTAAATTATAACTATACTGTATTATCTAATTTGTTTTCTCCTTTGCCCAGAAACTTCTGTACTATAGCTATCCTTAGACCACTACACTATGACTTACAAGTATCCTTTTTTGTCATACCACCCCATGCAATACTCTTAAAAATTTTAGTTCATTGAGCTGCAACATTTTTCAACACCTCAGGGTACCCTGACAGAATGACCTGGAGGGAATTAGTTGCTCAAAATCCCCTCAACCTAATGCAGCAGATCATGGCTAATTTCTCAGTAGCTCATGGAAATTAGTCTTTTAGCCACTTACTGGAATTCAGACATGGCATGATAGCAATCTTTTTTTCTCTCTCTCTCTATTTCTCTCTTTTAGCAAAATGGTAAATAGAACACATGAAGTTTAAGAGGCTTTTCACATAAACTCAGTAACTGGATACAGAATTCAAATCTCTTTCACATATACTTGGAAGATCCATTCTAGTACAAGACACAAAAAAGGTGAGGGAGTCAACAGTGAAACTGAGAAACATTACAACATCCTGAATGATATTCTCCTTGGGATGATAGAGGGCATTCGTATTATGGACAAAAGGAATCTTCACTAAGCAGGGGCTTCAAATTGTTGTCTGACTTCCTGATGAGGTTCAAAAGGAAAATAAAAGACCAACCCAAAATTCCTATTACTAGGATTCAAATAATTTCTCTATAAAATTAGCTTGACAAGATCACTTCTCTTCATGGTAATTTCTGCAGATAATTTACAAGTATCCCCTTTTTTTTCTTTAGTGCTGTAACTCTTCACAGGCCCAAATTCCAAAGTAAATAGTAATTGTTTCTCTTTGAGCCAGAAATCCTGAGGGTCTTCCCTTCCAAGTGTGCCTTTTTTTAATTAAAGGGGCCATCCTTTGACTCATTTATTAAATAACCCTAATCTTTGAATTTGCCTCAATCAAAGTAAGAAATTGGAAAAACCTTAGCTTAAAAAAGCCAAGGTCTACCACTGCATCCTGGGTCATCTCCAGTTGTCCTATATCTGGTCTCTGGACCCAGATGGCTCCAGAGGAGAAAATGAGACTAGTGGCTTTGGACAGCCTTCCTTCACTTAAATCCACTTCACTTGCAAATCATGGAATAATCTTCCTGATTGGTCCTCTTTGAGAATGAAGAATAAACCACAACCCAATACCAGATTGGTACAGAATGCTTAACCTGCTCTATTTTTATGATCTGTGGCAGTTCATCCTTCTGTAAGCAGCCTAGTGGCCCTCATCTTCCAGGGGTTCACCATTTTGGTGCCAGACAATGAAGACACCTGGTGGACCTTAGCCCTATTACAATTCAGAATTCCAACCTCAAACAATTCACCAGCTTTAGTTTCCCCAACAATAGGAACTACAGGTATGTCCCACCACTTTCAGTCACTGGAGTTCCTTCAACAATATTAAATACTCTGGAATGTGAAATACATTTTCTGCCATGCTTGGCCATTATTAAGTTCTGTTCAAGCTCAGTGGTGACCAAAAGGCATCAATATTTATTGATCTGAATTCCAGAGTGACAAATAAAGTGTGCATGCAATTAAATCAGAAATTACCTCCTCATGAAATTATGATCCTATAGTCTTTCAACCAATGTTATGAGGTCAAGCAACTTCATAAAAATCAACTATTAGCTTATTGCTTCTAGAGCAGGAGCACATCACAATAAGTAATGTTTCATAAAACCACACCCTGATAAAACCATATGGGCAGATGAGCTAAACCAGATTGATGGTAACTGACAGGTCTTAAACCCATGGTGAGTTAAGGAAATGTCTGCCTCAAGCATGTGAAGACAACCCCTGATGGAATGTGTAGATGAATACAATTTCTTTCAACAGCCATAATGGTGACTGAAGCACTTAAAGATTGGTCAGCCATTAAAGACATTAAGGTCAAACACTGTATCCCAGACCATCACAAGATATCTTGACTTTTGCCCTACCATTGAATTTTGATGACCCTGAGAGAGAGAGTCTGTCAACTTTGCACAACTTTGCCTTGCTTAATCCAATTCACACATGAGTTAAGACATCACCTATCATTCACTTTTTTACCCCAACATTTTGAAGCCATTGATCCTCTTAAAAAATGAAGGATAAACAACTAAACTTTTCCTTCGTAGGTTTCTGCAGTCATCTTTGAGAGTATTCTGTATGTCTGGGGAAATGGAGCAGGGATATCAAAGAAAGGTGAAGGTTGGCATGTATAGAGTTTCCTTGAGGTATCAGGAGATTCCACATTGGATGATACAAATGTATGAAACTACTATAAATATTTATATAAAGAAATTTCAGCTGATGCCATTTAATCATAAGAGGCAAAGAAAAATATGGTGTATGTCCATGGTAGCAAGACTGCTTCCTGGACTTATAGCCAAAACCTGACCAATTAAAATTACTATTAGAGAGAAAAATAAAAGTTTAGGATCTTTACATAGAATGTTGGACTACTGTCTCCATTTGTATTAGAGTGGTGACGGAGATTAGAAGTTATTGTGTTTAAAATCAAGAACCAAGTTACCATGTATGTGACCACAAGAAAGTCACTTTAGATGCTTTAGGCAACTCCCTATGACTAATCTACTAGTCAACCAACTAGCAAATATTTATTTAAAATTTACTATATACCATGTGAGGAACAGGGTAACATAGCAGTAGAGTCTTCAACTGCAGGAAGACTGGGTTCCAGGTCTCATCTCTGCCACATACTCACTGTGTGATCCTAAGCAAATTGTTCAGCCTCTTAGTGACCCAGGCAGCTCCCTAAGACTTTAATTTGCAGAGAAGATGGTAATATACATTAGGAAAGCAATTCTCCTCCCTAGAAATTCCCTGTACCAATGAAATCACAGGACTGGTGGAAAAAAATGTTTCTGGCACTGTGCTAGGTACAAGGGAAATAGAGAAAATTGAAAGCTACACTGGATGTGATGTGCATTGATGGGAGGGATTTCCAAACCTGGAATTCCCTGTACTGACAAAAGCTTTTGTGTGTTCCAATGTACAGGTTGTTCCAAAAGTCTTAACAGTCTTAAAGTATTGAAACTTACTACATGTGTACATATATAGATATAAATGTGTATTTATTACATATACTTATTATTTATACTTACATGAATATTACATTATATATACATATATTACATATACATGTTATATATACACATAAATATACATATATACATGTATATTACATATCCATATCCATATATTATATAACTTAATATATATGCTTGTATATAATACAAATTTGTGTTCCTTTGCTAATCTGAGACAGTGCTAGACAAGTAAAAAAGAAATAGATATCATTGTAGGTTATACCTATGACACAAGCTGGATCAATGATCCCAGTTAAGTCACTTAAACTTTCAGTGCTATTAACAAATCTCTAACACTTTGTGTTACAAAGAAGATAGCAACCTTGAGTTGGATTGGTAGGATTGGTGGTCTGAATGTGCAAATATAGTTGATTCAAGAGTGATTCCCACATCAATAATGAATCATTTCCCAAATATTAAATGTAATCTATTTCATTTTGCGATGTTATTTTGTTCTCACCATATTCAATGCTTCCTTACACTTTTATTTTGAAGAAAGTATTCCTGATACATGGGAACAAGGATTATGTACAGTTCACAAGCCTTTGACATCTCTCATTTGACACTCCTAAAACACATTTCCAACACATTTTTCATTACACTCTCCTGTGCCTATTTCTACATTGAAGTCATTTAATACCAAAGTCCAAGTTGGTTTTATTTTGGGAGTTTTGTCATTTCTTCACAAAATGTCTTTATCTTCTCTCCACAATGACAGACACAACATGTGTGTGATGGCCACCTTTGATAAACTGGACTCTTCTCAGCAACACAAGGTTATAAGACAACTCTAAAAGTCTCAGGATGGAAGGAGATGCCTACATTCAGAGAAAGATCTAGAAAGGACAGAGTTTAAATGGAGACTGAAGCAAACTACATGCTCTTGTTCTTTTCTATGTTTGGTTTTGTTTCCTCTTTCCCATTGTTCATTCCATTGGTTACAACCCTTCTAAACAACCAGACTAAGGCCCAATGTGAAAGTATTTGCAGATCTTATGCTTGATTGCATACCACCATGGGTGGGGGGAGGGCAGAGGGATGGGAGAAAATTTGAAACTCAAGGGACTGTGGAACTGAATCTTGTAAACTAAAAGTAAATAAACAAATTAAAAATTAAAAAAAAGAAATAGGTATTTTTAAACATAGCCTCAAAGGAATATCAATCTATTCATCCATTTATCCATTTATCCATCCATCCACCTACCCATCTATCTATCTATCTATCTATCTATCTATCTATCTATCTATCTATCTGTCTGTCTATCTATATATCTATCTCTCTATCTTTCTATCTATCTATCTACCTACCTATCCACTTATTTCTGTATAAAGAAGACAGAAACTCAAAGGATTGTAGAACTGAATCTTGTAAACTAAAAGTAAATAAACAAATCAACTTTAAAAAAAAGTCGTGTTTTCTGGTCTTTTTTTCTTGACAATATTTATTTTTAACTTCTGCATCAGCATGGCATTCATCATAGTAATCAACTAATATTTCATTTAAGTGCATGAGAACATTCATAGAACTGCTCTAGAGAACATTTAAAAGGAATCCCAAGAAGAAAAGAATTTTCTTGACTCTACTTTGCTCCTTCTACCACTTCTAGGTTAGTTTAGGAAATTATAATTTGGTAAATTTAAGACAACATAGTTCAACTCTCTCATTTTACAAGGGAGAAAATTGAGGCCCAAGGAAGAAAGAAAGAGCTCCTTGAATGTCACAAAGTTCTTAAGTGGTATAAAACTGGAATTTGAAGAATGTCTTCTGATCCCCAAACCAGTTTTCCTTCCAATTCATTGCATCATCTTACTGGGGCCTCTGATTTTGAACTACTATTTTTATTGTTATCTTGAATTGCCAGGCTCATTTTTTTATTAAATATGCTAAATTTTGGAATAGATTCCTATTAAATAATCTACACACACACATTTGGTGCATGAGTAATACATCTTGTTTTCCCCAATTTTCCATCTCTAACATGTGGGCTTCTCCCTCCCATATAGCAAATGAAAAATATAGCTAAATCCTGTACATGCAGACCTAATCTTGACAAATAATTTACTACATTTTTGAAATTTTGTTTTGTAATGTTTTAATTATAATTAAATATATTTCACTAGACAGGATAAAAGGCATGACTATATCATACTACAAAAACAAATATAATCTTAGATTGGTTTAAGTTTTCCAATCTGTTTTTTTTTAATTTTTTTTTTATTTTTCAGAGGCACAGACACTCAGTTCACTGAATATGACTTGTACCTAAGAAGTTTTTCCCTTGACCATGCCATGCCACTACAACTAAGGAAGTACAGGAAAAACTTTTCAATTATGCTTACTTACAAATTATATAAGTGTGATTTCAAGTAACAGTAGAGCTATATCCTCCATGAAGTTTTCTCTAAGTTTGGAAATTTTGTTGAATATAACTGGATTACATTTGAGAAATTACTCAAAGCCTTTCAAATCAGTCAATCAGCAAATATTTATAAAATGGCCACCATGTGCAAGGCACTGTGTTAGGAGCTGTGCTAAGGATACAACCACAAAGAATGAAACAGTCCCTATTGGTGATAAGCTTACTTTCTAATGTTGTTGTTGGTTGTGGTTTTTCGTTTTGTTTTGTTTTGTTTTTAGCTCACAGCATTGTTGTTGGGGCATAAAAAGGGTAATTTTGTGAGGTTTCTAGATGGTGTAGTACAGTGGTTCTCAACTTTCCTAATGCTGTAATCCTTTAATACTTCTGTGTGGGTATATCTGCATGTGGGTGGACCTGCCTGGAGACAGATAGAGGAGTGGTGTCTCAGTTCCTAAGACCATCAGAAATATGTTTTCCAATGGTCTTAGGTGACTCCTGTGACCCCTGTCAAAGTGTCATTTGACCCCCCAAAGGGGTCGTGACCCACAGGTTGAGAACCACTGGTGTAGTAGATATTTATGAGGAGTCAAGTTTGAATCCTACAAAAACTGTTTCCTGTGTAATACTGGGAGAATCATTTGACTTTTCCTAAAACTCAGTTTCCTAATATCTAAAATAACAGCCCATTATTCACAGGGTGATGGTAAGCATCAAATGAGACAGCATTTGTAAAAAGCACTTAATACAGTGCTTCTCCTAGAAGAGAAGCTATATAAATGCATATACCCTTGCCTCTGTGTGTGTGTGTATATATATATATATATACATATATGATATATATGTATATCATATATGTATAATCACTATAAAATAATAATGGAGCCAAATAACAATAATATTCTCTGTACAGTGTCCATGGGGATTGAATATTGAATATTCAATATAGTCTGAGACCCCCCAGCATTCAACTATTTCCACAGATCCCATTCTAGAGCAACCTCTAATATTCAGGATTGTGGATCTGCATTGGGATAGATGCACAAAACTAGGAACAACTCTGGGAATTTACCACAGGACTGGGTTAGTTTTAGGTTGACTATGTTGACGAGCAGCTCTGAGACCTTTTAAATATTTTGAGACTCTGAGAGGGTCTTTGATGGAATAGAAGTTCAGCATGCAGTAGAATTATTTTCCCATGGCATTCTCTCCTGGTCCTTTAGGAATGCTTTAGAAAGTTATACTGTCTCCACGCCCAGTATCTACCCCTGCATAGCTTTAAACCCTAGGCTACAAAGAAATCCCTGTAGACCCTGGAGCTAGCCTGAAAAGCAGGCTTTAACTTTTTTGAATACCAAATAGCCTTCTAACTTTCACAGCATGCATTTCACAAATTGTACGCCAGCAGATAGCTCCAGAAAAATTAAATTTCCATGTTTTTATTATGTTGTGTGAGATAGCTTATATCTTTGACATGTTAGAATATCATCATCATTGTAATCATCTTTTTTATACAGTGGTTTACAGTTAAAAAAACACTTTTACATTGTTATTTCTTTGGAATATCACAAAATACCAGAAGGTAAGTGTCATTATTGGTCCCATTTTACAGAGAAGGAAATCACATAGTAAGTGTCTGAGGAAGAGTTTGACTTTAGAGATTCCTCACTCCAAGCCTAGCACTCTATTCTCTGCACCCTCAGCTTGTGTTAGAGCTCATGCCTTTTCTTACTAAAAACCTTCACATAACATTGAATCTGTTTTGGCAGTTTTTCTCATTGTTTTGCAGAACATACTTTGGAAGAAACATATTCAGTAAAGAATGTCAATTAGCAGGTAGAAAGCTGCCTCTTCTTGTATATGCTATCAATGAGACCAAATGCTTTGAAGTCTGAGAAGTTATTTTCTTTCTTCAAAGTTAGGCCCAAAGGCAGAAGAGTAGACATAGACCAGAAGTGGGTCATGCGTCACTAAACTACACAGTAGATTTTTAGAGGTAGAAGTTGGAGACGTATTATGTTTTTCTTCTTATTCAGATAATTTTTTTTTAAAAGGTATTAGTACAAAGCATAGTCTATATAGGTATATGTGTGTAGGCATGTGTGTTTAGGTATATGTACATGGGTATAATACATAGATTTTTGACTCCACTATGGTATTTGATGAAACAATTGGGTATGAAAGAAACCAAGGAAAAAATGCTGTATGCTGGGGATACAGAGACAAGAAAGAAAAGAGTCACTATCTTCAAGGAGCTAAAATTTTAATGCAGAGACATAACTAACAGATAAATAAATACAAAGCTTTTTAAAATATTTTGAAAAGAGAGAGAAAAATAACAATTGGAAAACAATGAGGCATAATAAAAGAGCTGGGCTTTGGGGGAGGCAAGAGACTCTAAGAGATAAGGAAAGAGAGCATCACTCTTTCCCATGGGAGACTGTTTGTTCAAAAGCATCAAGTTAGCAGGTAGATGGTCATGTACTAGGAAGAGCTGGCAGGTTTGAGCAAATCATTATATGAGTTAAGGGAAGTTTCATGAAATAAGGCTAGAAAGACAGCAGAGAGTAGATCTATGAATTCCTTGCTAAGGATTTTATATTTTAGCCTAGTGAAATAGGGAGCCATGGAAGATTTTTGAGAAGGTGAATGACATATTCACATCTGTGTTTTAGGAATAATAATTTTTCAGCTACATGGAGACTGTTTTGGAAAGGGAGGAGATAGGGCAGAGGGAAGAGATAAAGAGATACTACAATTTTCTAAACAAGAGGTGATGAGTTCCGGAAGGAAAAAGTGTAAGCAGAGAGAAGGGGATCAGTGTATGAGAGGCTGTAGAGTTAGAATTGACAAGAATTGGAGACTTTTTGGATAGAGGGGAAAAAGAGAGAAAGGGAAGAATTTAGTGTGATTTTAAAATTATGAACCTCAAAGGATGGAAGGATGGCGTTTTCCCTAACAGAAAAAGAAGGATTTGGAGAAGAGGTGAGTTTACAGTGATTTCCTAGTCCTATAGATTGAATATATTATCCAAAGTGTTACCCCCAATTTCCTGTTGTTCATTTAATTCAATCAGGTTTGGGAAGAAGTGTGTGTGTGTGTGTGTGTGTGTGTATGTATGTGTGCGCATGTGTGTGTATGTATGTATGTGTGCGTGTGTGTGTGTGTAATATGAGAAAAAAGGGGATGTTCCTTTTGTCAGAGATTATATATATACATATACATACATACATATACATACATACACACACACACACACACACACACACATATATATATATCACACTAAAGACCAAGAAGACAGCATGGTTTACAAGAGCAGATGCATATCATACTGGAAAGAGATCATGCCAAGAAGCTAGAGGACCTGGATTCTGGTCCTGACTCAATTTTATTCACTACATAACCTTGGGCAAGTTATTTCATCTCCCTGGGTTCAGTTTCCTTATTTACCTCCAAAGTTTCTTCCAATGATTGAATCCAGTGATTAAAAAAAAAAGTATCTGAAGTGTATTTTTCTGTCACACTTAGGGAAATAATTTTTCTTCCAGGTGCTTCTATGATAAAACTAAAAGATTTATTCTGGAAACAGAGGGCAGAAAGGCTACCCTCCTCCATCATGTTCCCACACCTACTCGCAGAAGCTTGGAGTTCCTGTTATGGTGATCTTGTGAACCTATGAACAGAAGTTCTCTTTGAACTTATGAAAAATACTGTCCACCTCCAGAGAAAGAATGGATGGAGTCTGAATGCAGATTGAAGCATACCTTTTTAAACTTTATTTTTCTAGGTTGGGTTCATTTGGGTTTTTTCTGGCTTTTTTTTTGTAGCATGACTAATAGAGAAATATGTTTTGCATGACTGCATGTGTATAATCTATATCAAAATTCTTGCCTTCTCAAGGAGGGGTGAAGTAACAGAAGAGAGAAAGACAATTTGGAACTCAAGTTTTAAAAAAAAATAAGTGTTAAAATTGTTTTTGCATCTAATTGAGAAAAAATTATTAAAATATCCTAGATTGAGTGCTAGTCCAAAACCATTCTTGATTGAGTAGGCACTAGGGGAAACTGCTGATTCCGGTATTCAATTACCTCTCTTGTATATCTGGTACTTTAGTCACAACATACTCCAGCCATGTGCCCAATTGGAATTTGAGTAACTGTGGCCAAATGCAACCATAGTGATGCAGGTTAGAACTTTTCTGTCCTAGCTAGAGGCTTAGATGTGGGGGTTGAAGACTGATTTCTCTTTCTACCCTAGGGAAGGGAAGAACTGGTCTCAGAAAGTTAATAATTAGGGTACCTTGCATAAGAAGGTTTAATTTTTCCCATCCACCATGACTTTATCTTAGCTCTAACAAATGTCCAGCTGTAGCTGGAAGATTAGTTCTTAACCCCAAACTGAGGCTTAGAATAATGCTGCATTGATTCATTTAGAGAAGCCTTAATCACTATTAGAAGTAACTCATAATGTTGCAGAGGAAAAGTATATGTATCTTTTTGTACACAATTATACAGTGCTTTGAAGCCATATTCTTTTCTGCCATGTATCAGCATGTGGAAACTTTCCCCAAGGGAATGGAGGAATGATTATGAGCCTGAGGTATGCAAATCATCATGGGCATGGGCTCAGTATTTGTTGAGGATCCCTGAGAATACCCATTCCAGTCTCCTCCACCAAGTGGAAAAAAAAACTTTCTTCTGTTAGATTAGAGGTTGGACCAACCTAGCTTTTAGAATATGGAGTCCCTAGACTAGTAAGAAAAGTTGTATCCTAAACCTGTTACTCCTGAGGAGAAAAAGATTCATTCTCCATATTCATTCTCCCAGACTTACACTTGAGTAGGATGGGGGCCTGCACAAGTACATGCATTAAGGAATCTAAAACAATATGATGGTACTCCTGTGTAAATCCTATTCTCTACTTTGGTAGATGGAAGCAGCTTGGAATTAATTAGAACATATTCCACCCTGAGGCATGCCTCATTTGGCCCCCAGCAAATGAGATAAACAAATATGGGTGAAACATACATATAGAGAACGACATTTCAGGTGTGCCTTCTGAAATGTGATCTTCCAATTTGAGAATAACCTTCACAGTGGTGGGCTGGATATGCCTATCTCCCCAGTTCAGCAGAAGCATAGGGAAGAGAGCCAGAAATGCTCTTAGGGAGTATATAGTCAAAACTCTGTCTTTTTTATTTTGAAAAATATTTCTTCAAATGTTTGTTAATGCTTTTTTATTTCATTGCAACTTCCCAATAATGCTTCTCTCAAGTAGAACCATACCCAACCTTATAAAAATAAGGGGGGGAAGACCAACATATTGGCCATGTCTGATGTGTCTAATTTAGAAGGTATCATGGTACAGAGAAAAGAGTACTGGATTTTGAATTGGAGAACTTGGTTTGAAATCTTGGCTTAATAACTTACTTTGGACAAGTGACTTTACCTTGTTAGGTCATTTTTAAAATGAGGACGCTGGCACTAATAAACTCTAGTGTTTCTTTTCAGCTATAAATCTAAGATCCTATGATTCTGAACCTCTAGTCTCCCACCACTAAAGTGGGAGATATGCTTAACTATCAAATCCCCTGAAGTCACAATTAGATACTGAATTGATCAAAGTTCTGAAGTCTTTTAGCAGTTAGGTGGCTCAGTGATGAGAGCATTTGACTTGAACACAGGCAAAACAGAGCTCAAATATGGTTTATAGACAACTGCATTTCTGGACAATTCTTTTAACCTGTATGCCTCAGTTTACTCATTTGTAAAATGTGAGTTAAAATAGCACCTTGTTGTGAGGATGAAAAGATAATATTTCTGAAATGCTTTGTAAGCCTTAAGTGCTATGTAAAAGCTATAATTTTTTCAATATTATTATAGAGATTATTGTGTGAATTGTTCTCCTGATACTGCTTACTTCCCTCTGCATCAGTTGATACATATCTTCCTACATTTCTCTGAATTCTTCATATTTGTTATTTATTGCAATGTAATACAAAGTTTTCCCCATCTCCCAATAAAATATTAGTACCATTGTAAGCTTTTAAAGATGCACTAAAATTATTGGGGAAACAACCTGTGTTATCTTCGTATACCAAAATTTATTGAGATGTTTCCCAACTGATGTGATGCTTACTTTCCTTCTTTCTAGCTCCTGCTGCTACAAATTTTGTGTGTGCATACATGTATACTTAAACATACACATATATGTTTGTATGTATATATTGTGGGACCTTTGACCCTATCTTTGACCTCCTGTAATGACAAGGAAATTTGAAGATCTTCCCTGTCTCTTAATGGGTCTCACTTGGAGCCCAAAAAGACAGCTTCTGTAGAGGAGGCTTGTTTTTTTCAGGAAGGCCCATGCCTTTTGTTATTTTGTAATTAGGGTAGTGGTTCATGAAGACTGTGATGTTGTCTGACCCTGAAGAAGGGCATATATATTAGACTCTGGGTAGCCACTGAGCCTCCTGGCTTTGAAAACCGAAATGTTGGTGCTTCTCTCTCTGGTACTATGTATGTATGTAATGGTCAGACAGCTAGAAGCCCTGTGTGTTGCTTGATTGAATTATTTTATTTTTCTACATCTGTATTTTTTGTCTGCTTGAAATTTCTGTTTGTGTTTTCTTTTTTTTAAAACTTTATTTTTGGGGGCGGAGTCAAGATGGCGGCGTAGAAGCAGCAAAGCACCACAGCTCCCACACAAACTCGCTAAAAAACTCATAAAATGGGACTCTAAACAGATTTTCAAGCTCCAAAACTCTCCACAAGACTGAAGGCACATCTGTTGCTACAGGCAGCGCAGCAGGCGGGGCTCTTCGCAGCAGTCGGGCGGGGAGCCACGTCTATAGGAGAGCAGACTGGCTGCACTGGAGGCACAGTTACCATATTTATCAGGCCAGAAGACAAAAAGGCTAAGACAAAGGTCAGTGGATTTTGCTAACTGGGGAGGAGAAGAGCGGGTCCGGCCAAACTGCTCCTAGGTCAAGGAGGCAGCGGGAGGCAGCTGTAGCAGCAGGAATGGCTGAGAGCTGCAGCGGCTTCCACTGGGCTGCTTCAGAGCCCTTGGCCTGCAGATAGCAGGGGGGCTGACGCAATCCATCGAGGCCAAGGGCTCTTGCATTGAGCAGCCTGGATCTGGATCATGGTCTTGAGTGGTGGTCCTGTGGTGTGCTTTCAGTGAGCCAAAGCTGGGAGGGGGAGCTGCAGCATCCCACTAAGAGCTCCAGCAGCTGAGAGGGAACCAGCGATTTGGGACAGAGCTTTCCCCCTCCTCGAAGCAGAGTTCCACAGAGCTAAAAAACCAAGGAATTAATAGACTGGCCAACATGAGGAAAAGGAAGCAGGCTAGGAACAGCAGTAAAACTCTAGAATCCTTTTTTATGGACAAAAAAGACCAAAGCATGGAACAGGAGGAAGACAACTTAGTCAGAACTCCCTCACCAAATGCTCCCAAGACACTGGAAGAATGCCTACTAGCTATACATCAATTGAAAACCAAATAAGAGAAGTAGAGGAAAAATTGGAAAGAGAAATGAGAATGATGCGAGAAAGTCATGAAAAGAAAGTCAACAACCTGAGTGATGAAAAC
>CM053594.1:318221624-318244023 GCA_028646575.1 Pseudocheirus occidentalis
ATCAAAGCATGGAATGGGAGGAAGACAACACAATCAGAACTCCCACACCAAATGCTTCCAAGACACTTGAAGAATTCCTAGAAGCTGTAGATAATCTGAAAAAGGACTTTGAAAAACAAATAAGAGAAGTGGAGGAAAAATTAGGAAGAGAAACGAGAATGATGCAAGAAAATCATGAAAACAGAGTCAACAACCTGACTGAAGAAAACAACACTTTAAAAAATAGATTAACCCAAATGGCAAAAGAGGCCCAGAAAGCCAATGAGGAGAAAAATGCCTTAAAAAGTCAAATTTGACAGATGGAAAAAGAATCTCAAAAGCATTCTGAAGAGAATAATACCTTCAGAATTAGAGTGGAGCAAGTAGAAGCTAATGACTTCATGAGAAACCAAGACACTATTAAACAAATATAAACAAATGAAAAAATAGAAAGCAATGGAAAATAGCTCCAGGAGATACAATTTGAAAATTACTGGTCTACCTGAAACCGACAACCAGAAAAAGAACTTGAAAGAATTCACCAATCACCTCTTCAAAAAGATCCCCAAAAGAAAACTCCTAGAAATATTTTTGCCAGGTTCCAGAATACCCAGCTAAAGGAGAAAATATACAGGCCCCAAGAAAAAACCATTTGAATACAGCAGAAGCACTATCAGGATAACCCAAGATCTGGCAGCTTCTACACTGAGGGATAGAAGGTCCTGGAATATGATCTTTCAAAGATTAAGGGAGCTGCGATTAAAACCAAGAATCAACTACCCAGCAAAATTGAGCATATTATTCCAGGGGAACATGTGGTCATTCAATGAAGTGGAGGATTTTCAAGCATTCTTGCTGAAAAAACCAGAACTGAACAGAAAATTTGACAATCAAACACAAGAAGCATGAGAAGGTAAACATGGGAAAGAAATCATAAGGAACTTATCAAATTTGAATTATTTACATGCCAATATGGAAAAACAATAATAGTAGCTTATGAAACATTCCTTAGTATGAGGATAGGTGAAGGGAACACAAATGGATATATATACTTACACATATGTGTATAAAGGAGGCTATATATGCATATGAATACATATCTGAGCTCATGTATATATGGGTATATAGAGGGCATAGGATTAATTGAATACAAAGGGATGATACTTTAAAAGGCAAATTCTGAGGTGGGAGAGGACTAGAATGAGAGGAAACAGGGAGAGACAAAATGGGATTAATCATTCCGTGTGGAAGAGGCAACGAATAACTGTTACAACTTTACTTTCATTTACTCTCATTGAATCTGGTTTGGGGGGGTAATGGCGTGAACTCTAAACTGGACGTCTTTGGTGAAGGGACAGGGTGGAGAACGGAACAAGGGGGGAGAATGATAGAAGGGAGGGACATGTGATCACTGTCACAATATGTTCACTATGAAGATATCCTATATAATCACACCTACACAGCTTTTGTTGAGTTGGTTGTCCTTCAAGCGGGGGTGGGTGGTGGGGAAGAGCCAGGAGAGTCTAGAATTTGAAGCTCTGCAATACCTGCGACTAGGACTTGGGATGTGCAGGGGATGGGGTGGGGAGACCCTCCCTGTCCTACCAGAAAGTTAAGAGAATGGACCGGGCGAGGGGTTCTGTAGTGGGATCGATGTTTTGGGGTTGGGGTGGGGGAGGGACAGGGAGAGAGTTAGTGGTTCAAGAATATCGTGGGGGTGAGTGATGTAAACAAGAAACAAATAAAATTTATTACATTAAAAAATGCTCTGAAGCACTATTGACTAGAGATTAAAATCAAAACAGCTCTGAGCTACCACATCACACCTATCACATTTGCTAACATGACAAAACTGGAAAATGATAAATGTTGGAGAAGATGTGGGAAAGTTGGAATACTAAGTCATTGTCGGTGCAGCTATGAGCTGATCTAACCATTCTGGAAAGCAATTTGGAACTATGTCCAAAGGGCAATAAAAATATACATGCCTTTGATCAGCATTACCACTTCCAAGGCTATATCTCAAAGAAGTCATAAAAGTAGGGAAAGAATCTACATGCACAAAAATATTTATACTAGCTCTTTTTTTGGTGGCAAAGATGTGGAAATCAAGGTTATACCCATCAGTTAGGAAATGGATAAACAAGCTGTGATATATGAATGAAATGGAATACTATTGTGCTATAAGAAATGAGGAGCAGATAGACTTCATAATAACCTGGGGAGACTTATATAAACTGATTCTGAGTGAGAGGAGCAGAAACAGGAGAACATTATACACAATTACAAACTAATCTTATCTGTGATGACTAGCTTTGATAGACTGGGCTCCTCTTAATTCAAGGTTAGAAGACAGCTCCAAAAGACTCATGATGGAAAGGGCTATCCACATCCAGAAAAAGAATTATGGACTCTGAGTACTGATTGAAGCATACTACTTGCTCTTTCTCTTTTTATTTTATTTTGTTACTTCTTTCTTATTGTTCATTTCATTGATTATAATCCTTCTTTACAACTCGACTAATGTTTAATGTGAAGATATTTTTAGAACCTATATTTAATTGCATACTGCCATGGCGGGGGGTGAGCGGGGAGGAGAGAGAAGGGGAGAAAATTTGTAACTCAAAAGCTTATAGAACTGAATGTTGTGAACTAAAGTAAAAATAAAAGAGCCAGAAAACAAAAAAAAAGTATGTATAGCACAGTTACCTATAGATACTTATTTGTGTCTAGAGGTAGCCATTTCTTGGGTTGTAGGTGGGGAGAGTGTAGGAAAAAAAAATTTTATGTGATAATTTTCTATTAGAAAAGAATAGCAAGTTGTGCATAGTAGATTTGCCATTTCATATGCAATCATCTTTTTTTATTGTACTACACTGTGGGAATGTTTGTTTTATTCCATAAATTAAAAATAAAAAAGATCTAAAAAAAAACCTTAATAGATCTTTATTTTTCATCTATTTGTTATGCTTGCCAATTTCTTCTTTAAACTTAACTTAATTGAGTCTCTTGTTACACTTTCTTTAGTCTTTTTATTTCTACTGTTTCATCAGGTTTGGTAGGTTGCTGCTACTCAGCATCTCCCACTGATTTTTCAAATGAGTTTATATTCTGAAGTAATATTGACCTTTTGATTTCCAATTCTGTTTAGCAAGCAGATTAAAGGGTTTCTGACTTAGTCTGTTTTTAGGCTCTTTAGTTATTTTCTTTCTTTTCTTTTCTTTTCTTTTTTTTTTTTGGCTTTTTAGGAGGGCAGGGTAATTGGGTTTAAGTGACTTACTTGTCCAAGGTCACACTACTAGTAGGTGTTAAGTATCTCGGACAGCCTGGATTTGAACTCAGGTCCTCCTGACTCCAGGATGGTACTCTATTCACTGAGCCACCTAGCTGCCCCTCCTTAGTTATTTCCATTATGATAACTGACATCAGTTAAATTTCTGTTCAAAATCACTATAATTGGCATCAATGGCCTTTTTAAAAACTGATTTTCCATTTTTTTGGATAACAACTGGCTTAAGTAGGCAAGGTGAGAGTTGTTTTATGTTATATTTTTGTTATTTTTTTATGTTATTATTTTTATTTTACGTATTTTTCTCAATTTAAATTTTCTAATTTTGTACTAATTTTTGATGTTTCACAAGTTTGGGGTCTAAGGAAACAAAATATTTTATTTATTAAAACTAGAGAATGTGATTCTAGGGGTGGCTAAGTGGCACAGTAAATAGAGCACTGGCCCTGGAGTCAGGAGGACCTGGGTTCAAATGTGGCCTCAGACTTTTGACAAACTTACTAGCCATTTGACCTATGGCAAGTCACTTAACCCCAATTGCCCTCCCCCCCCCAAAAAAAAGGAAAAAAGAGAATATGATTCACAATTTCAAGGGTCAAATTATGAGATATATCCTAATTTTTTTAGAAGAGGATCAGTTTCAGAGATCTCAGAAACAAAGCATAATGGGCACTTCCATTAATTTGCATGTTTTGTGACTAAAGAAGGTAAAACCAAGAAAATGAGAAACCATATAAGCAATTTGGAAATATAGTTAGGACTTCAGAAATATTTGATTAGATAAGAAAAATTGGGGGGAAATTTCCTTTTAAGGAAAAGAAGAGATACTGGTACTTAGGAGATTCATTTAGACCATTAAACACATATCACAGCAACATACAGCAACAGAAAAGGAAGAAGTACCTAAGATTGAAAGACCCACTGAAAGGTCTGAAAAACTGCTCCTTTGAGCTTGTGACAGTTAGAATCTGAGAAAGTCTTCAGTTGAATGATTTCTGATCATCTGAAAGAGAATTTATTTCATTGGCCAAAAGTTCTAGAATTGGAGAAAGGTGAAGCTTTGCAGAAAGGCTTGCTGTTCTCTGCTGCCACCTCTTTTCTGAAACATCTGGAAGCCCAATTATGCTTCCTTCTTTGCCTGAAATGCTTTCAGGCTATAGGAAGGGGCTGTGGCCAGAAGTGCTGACCCGTAACTGCCAAGTACCTTCCAGAAGGAGAGCTGAGATTTTCAAGGCAGTTTCCACTGGAGAATATGAATATTTGTTCTATTAATAGTTACTGGTAGGCACTCCTACTGAACTTGAGCTCACAGACATCTTATGAGCTTTTGTTTTTTTAGAAGTCTATGAATATACTAGCTGGGTGACCTTGGACGAGTCACTTAACCCCAATTTCCTTGCCTTCCCCATTCCAAAAAAAGGCCATGAATAACATGGATCCCAAGGCACTCTACATTTCAATGAAATTGGCCTATTTGCCCATCTGCAACCTCACCGTCCTGGAATGAGCTTCCTCACTATATCTCTAACTTTTCCAAGTCTTAGTATCCTTCAGGGTTCAATTCAGGTACCACCATTTTCAGAAAGCCTTGTTGGATCCCCTAATTAATAAGTGCTTACTTTGTTCTCAAATTATCATTTACTCATTTATCTTTGTGGCAACTATATCCCTCTCAGGAAAACAAGGTCCATTAAAAGAAAAAAAAAGTGCTTTGTTTTGTTTGATTTTTTTCCTGCCTTAAGGTTCCCTGTACCTTATATAGAGTAAGTATTTAATAAATACTTTTCTAAATTGAACTAAAAGCAACCTGATCTCCCATCCTCTCTTTTCCAATCATTTGGTGACTGCATATGAACTCATCTTTAATTTAAAAAATAATTTCATTTAAATTTAAATAAGGGGGGCAGGAAACTGAATAATAATCTGAACTCCCATAATGTGTTATGAAGGAGTGTTACAGAATTTCTTTCCCAGGAGACATTTAGAAACAATTCTGACCCCGACTTTCGTGGAAAGATCAGTCTGTAGTCCTGATTTCTTCTGTCAGTATCTTTTGCCCTAGTCTTTCCTGCCTACTGGATTATCAAGTTTGAGCACTTCCTGACTGTAGGCAGTTGTATTAAGTCATAAATATTCAAAGTTCCCCTTTGTCCAATTTGAAAAATACTTTTCTCTGCAAGGTTCAACAGCACGAGGCTACTATTCAATAAAAAGTCCAATTTACCATGTCTCTTTTTAGTGCTTCCTAATCATCTTTCATTAATTACAAGTGCCCTGGAAGCCCACACTTAATAAGCAATATGTTTTTACTTCCTCCTTAAACAAAAATGAGTGCAGAGAAGGGTTGCAGTAAAGCTCCCAGGAAATCCTAATTGACCCAGTCAGTCCTATTAGCTTGCTTAACATTTTGGCAAATAAGTTGCTTCCCATCCATCCCTTCCAACTCCCTCTTCCCCACCCTTCACCTCCAACTCTAACTCCACCCCAACCACACACACATAGTAAATTGGAAGTAATTTGGAAGAAAATCTCTAACATTAAGGAGGAATCTGAAAAGTTTCTTAAAGCAAATGCAAAAAGTACAATGAGTTTGCTTGCTGAAGGGACTTAAGGCAAAAGCAGCCAGCTCCCACAGCTTTTCCTTATCCTTTCAGTCTTTCTCTGCAATTGATTTGTGTGGCAACCAAGGGCAATGACATAGAATACCTTGGCCCACTTCTTCCTAGCACCTCTGCAGTTTTGCTCAGTGCCCTGTCTGGTAGAATTTGAAAAGGAACTTAGAACTAAATTAAATTTCAGAGGACAACTCAGACGAAAATTTAGACTAAGATCCTGAGTAGAGGGAAAAGGAAGTTAAAAACAGATTTAAATTCTCAGGACCTTCTCTAACAAGCTAGGTAAGTGGAGTGAGCATGAGTAGATTCTTTTTTTCAACACCCATTAAATCCCTATTTGATATGAAAATTAAGCTGGGAAACAATACTGAAAAAGGTTGAGTAGAACTGGTGAAGCTAGCTACCTTTACGGTACTTAAACTAAACTTTGCTACACTGAAACTAAAATTGCTCTACTGCTTATACAATTACATCAAACATAATTAATGAGTTCCATAAAATTTTAATATCAAGGAAAACATTGTTACAGGATAGAATTAGGAAAAAAAATAAATATGACCATAACTCATCTGATGTTCAAGAAGGTTAATGTTACTGAAGTTGAAACATTTATGTGGACTATTCCCAAACATTCAATTTGTGTATTAAAGGATTTTACCAATGATGTTGTAGTCAAGACTCACAAAATAGAGAGGAAGGAGAATGTAATCTCCTTGAGAGCAGAGGATGTGTTTTCTTTTGTCTTTATACCCAGTTCTACTGTAATGTGTACGTAATAGTTCTTTAATAAAAGTTTGATGGATTGAATCAGATTGCCAAAAACATTACATGGGGTTATGGCCTTGTTTACTTTATCAGCAGGTATAAGCAAAAGTATATCACTTTCCCTTTGACCTAATGCTTGCAATGACCTAGACTGGTGCTATGAAGGGCAAAAGGAATACTAAAACTGAGGCGATATGGCAATATTACTACTAAAAGAGGAGGTGTTAGCAGCAGATATAAGAGATCAAGAAAGAGTTTGGCAGCAGAGCAGTAGAAATGGGAAAAAATCTCAAAGGCAAAGTAGGTACATATTAGGTTAAGAATGTTGCCTTCTTCTGGGGAGTCAGTTAGGAGAGAGCTTATTGATAATCTACAGATCTGACCAAAGAAACAAAAGGAATTGTAGCACTAATATTGACCTTCATTTCTTTTCTTAAAAAAAAGTTCTATTAATTTTTTTTGCCTTTATTTCACAGTCATTTCTGGAGATTGGGGGAACATCATTTCCAGATTGACTTCATCTTTGTCAAATGTCAACAATATGAAATTGCACACAAAATTATCCACAGTGCATACAGAAAAACCCATGTGGGGCATTTACATGTGATAATAATATCATAATTAGGCTCTCTACATCGCAAGTTCACCTAAAGGACAGCTTTTACCATTACTACAGATGCCTACTTAGGGAAAGTCCCTTTTATTGTTTTGGGGTTCACATCCTACTCAGGCATCCTGGTGGAACTGCTTTCTGATTGACTGGCTATTGTGGTCCTAAGACTAGATGGATATCGTTGTGGTTGAGTGCATGAACACACCTGTTGTTTCTGTGGTAAATATGAGAAATAGGTCTGGGGGGCAGTGGTTAGCTAGAGACAGCAGCTGGGATCCCATCACAGGGACACATCTACTGTTCTGGTGAAGCAATGAGGCTTATGTGAGGAAGTAAGGATACTGAGTTGGGGATAGGCGGTACTGGGCCTGCTCTTCAGTGATGCCTATAAAGAAGTTAGAATTTGGGGACTGGCAGGAGTTTTATTAGGATTCCATCAATAAGGCAAAAAACTTAGGAATCTGTTGAAATAGTCTGAGTGTGAGGTGATGAGGTTCCAGATTAGGCTGGTGGCTGTGTGAGAGAAGTGAAGGGGCTGATTCAACAGATGTTATACAAGTGGAATTGACAGGACTTAGATACATGATTGGATGTGAAGGCTGACAGAGAGTAAGGCAATAAGGATACAAATAATTAAGGCAATAAGTTACAAATTTTGAGTGAATGGAAGTGTGGTAGAACCCTTAACAGAGACAAAGATGTTTGGAAGGCTGGAGGAATGAGTTTTAGGGAAAAGATAATGAATTCTGTTTTGAACATGTTGAGTGAGAAATGCCCTATTAGATATGTAGTTTAAAATGTCCAATAAGCAATATAATGCCACTTTTAAGAAATATGGTAGTAAACTGGAGAGTATGCTGAGGAAGGTGAGCAGAATTGAAAATGGTCTTGAGTTTATGCTACATGACTGAATGAAGAAACTTTGGATGTTAAGCCTAAGGGAAAGAAGACATAGGGGGGTAGCATTGAAGCTTTCTTCAGGTACTTGTAGCACTATCACCAGACAGAGGATTGGGTTTCTTCAACTTGACCCCAGATGGCAGGACTGGGAATTTTAATAAGTAGAAGTGGAAAAGAAGGATATTTAGCATTAAATTAAGAATAAATTTCCTCAAAATTAATACTGTCAAAACATGGAATTATTTGCTATAAGAAGTAGTGGGTTGGGCCTCTGATTTCTCTGTGATTCAGGGATTTGAATCTAGATTCACAATTACATATCTGGTGGTACTTGCTTACATTATCTTAGGATGGGGTAATGAGGGGAGAATGAAGAAACAGACAGAGACATAGACCCAGAGACATATAGAGAGGGGAGAGAAATCCAGGAGAAAGGGAAGGAAGGAGGAGGGAGAGGGAGAGAGAGAGACAGAGACAGAGACAGACAGAGAGACAGAGAGAGAACAGAGAATTTCAAGAGGAAATCCATTTTCTGGGACTCAAAGAAGGAGGAACAGACAGGAGAGGAGTGAGTAGGAAATAGGCTTGAATATGAATGTGGTCTTTTCCCCTGCATATTTAATGTCCTGTCTACAAGACAGTCCCAGGTAGCCAACATCCAAAGCATTATACTCACTTCCTTCTATTTGTGAAGCAGTGAACATTTATTTTACACACACACACACACACACACACACACACACACACACATATATATATATATATACATATATATATATGCATATATATATATACATGTATGGTAGTAAACTGGAGAGTATGCCGAGGGAGGTGGGCAGAATTGAAAATGGTCTTGAGTTTATGCTACATGATTGAATGAAGAAACTTTGGATGTTAAACCTAAGGGAAAGAAGACATAGGGGTGTAGCATTAAAGCTTTCTTCAGGTATTTGTAGCACTATCACCAGACAGAGGATTAGGTTTCTTCAGTATATATATATATATATATATGTGACCATAATTGGTCTGACATTCAAGACGGTTAATGTTACTGAAGTTGAAAAATTTATGTGTATATATACATATATATGTATATCAACTTGTATATATATATATATATTCTTCAACTTATATATATATTTGTATATATAAATAATTCAGGGCTTTAGTCATTTTTATGTTTAGTAGAAACATAGCTAAAGCTTGAGTGGTTTGTTGATATCATCAAAACCCAATCAAAGTATATCAATCTACCTAAAAATAACATCAACAATAGAATTTCATTTTGATAACTGAAAGAATACCTTGTTTGAGATTTGCAGTATAACCCTTCATTAGCATTTTGGATGCAGGGTCTATATAGTCTTGGTACACCTTCCTGAACAGGAGAAAAAAGGAAAATAAATCTACCATTTCAACCATGTTCTCTCTTTAAATTTGTGCTATCTTTCAGCTGAAGGTGTCAAGTGCTGATATAGTGGGGTTTAGGAGAGACATAATCTTGGGGCTTTAAGAAATAATTCATAATCAGGGCCTTTCTTAGCAGCTTTAGAGCAAAGAGGAAATATTGGAGCTTTGGAGAAAATTTCTCCATTGTCCATTTGTTTGTTTTGCTTTGTTTTACTTTTGCTTTTTGTTTTGTTTCAGAAACATCACTTGCACTTTCAAGCTGATGGTTCTAGGGATATTTTTATTGGTTGGTTGGTTTGCTTTTTAGGGATTTTCACCAAACTCATTATCAATCAGACAAAAAAGACAGAGATAGAGATCACATTATCCTAACTCACATCATTTACTTTCTAACATAAAATACAGAATTCTGAGAATTTGCATCTATTCATTATATAATAATAGACTTTGATTGTCCAAATCAGTCCTTAGGTCACATGCTGTGAAAATGTACCACCTTAAAAGCAGCCGAGTGTATAGTAAGCCAAGATTCAGAAATATCCTCTTCTGTGTCATTTTCTGTAAGATGACAGATCTCTTTATATATGCTACCCAGTGCTAAAAGGCTTTAAACTAGAGACTCTTTTGCATCTTAAAATATGGGAATTGATATTTCCTCTTATCTATGCTACATGGAAAGATAATTTTTGCTCATTAGTTGAATCTTTCAAAACTTAAACCATTCTATAATATTAAATCACAGAGCTGGTGAAGTCTTTAAAATATTTTCATAAATCATGATTTACCATATTAGTGAGTTGATTTTTAGGAAATTTCTCAATTTGGCCTGTCTTTCATGTATTTTGTTGATAGCATATATAGGAGGAGAAATAAATAATTAAAAACAAAAAGCTCATTCACTGAACAAGTCATTTCCCAGCCAAGGAAAAGAAGTCAAAATATCCACCACCATCCTCAAACACCAGAAGCAAAAGAAACAAAACAAATTGCTCAAGGGCTCCTGAAATAACAATGAGTCAACTTGAACTTCATAGTAGAGAAACCAATTCTCAATATGTGTGTGTGTGTGTGTGTACAAACACATGTGTATATGGATACATATAAATACATCTGCTGCCCAGATTTATGTCTTTATCTATGTAATAATATCCTCCTCCTCCTCCTCCTTCTCATTCTTCTCCTCTCCTTCCGTCTCTCTCTCCCTCTCTACTTTATCTGTAACAGTGAGTTTCCTGGTCCCTGCGCTCTGAAGGCTAGGTGTTCCTGTTTTACACATGGTTCTCTAGTATCCTTAAGGATTTTAATGGGGTGTTCCAGTTCTCTGACATTGGCTCCACCTCAATGAGGTTGTTGATGATCAGTCATTTTCATTCTTGTCTGACTCTTCATAACCCCATTTGGGATTTTCTTAGCAAATATATTGGAGTGGTTTGCCATTTCTTTCTATAACAAATTTTACAGATGAGGAAACTGAGGCAAACAGGGTTAAGTGACTCCACAGGATGATCAACCTAGGAATATTTGCTTCAGAAATATAGCAAGAAACAAAAATCATATAAACATCCCCCTCAACACCTGGGGGCATAATTCCCAACTGCACCACATTTTTTTCTCTGGGGAGAGGAGGGAAATCAAGAATGCAGTTTTTACTTAGCACATTCCCTCCAAGATCCAAGTCACAAACCTATCTTTGAATTCAGTCCCAGGCACCCTGGCTTCTCAGGACTTCCCTGATGGGCAGGCTGGCTGCATATCCTGCCTGGAATTGGCTCCAAGGTCACCAGGGAATTGAAACAGAAAAGTAAAACAGAACAAACAAAAATAAAATCCAACCTTAAATCTGTTACTTGAAGCTACAGGGCTACAAAAGGGTGAGAGAAGAATTACAAAGGAAGATTAATATTCCTCTCAATACCTCAGTTCATGGCACCTCAAGTTTGGTTGAACAAGACTCTCAATCTTCCTGACGTTACAGGAAAAAATGAGAATATCTCAGTCTGTTGTTAGGCTGTGCTGTTTATGCAGGCCATCAAAAGAGGTTATTCCCATCCACCTGATAAAGGAATTCAGAAAGTCTTCTCCCAAAAGGAGGGTGCTCCATTTTAGGTGATCTGGGCATGCTCAAAGCAAGGCAAAGCCAAGAGGTGGTTATATATCTTTATCTATCTCTATCATATGTATAATAAATATGTATATATCATACATATCATAGATAAAACATGATAGATCATCTACCTAGCATATGTGACAGATATTTACGTATTATACATATATTTGATAAATATATATACATATATATATTCATAGCAATAGATGACAGATGTATAGATAAATGGATGGATGGAGGGATGGATGGATGGATCTATGGATAGATGGATGGATAGAAAGATAGAAAGATTAGATAGATAGATAGATAGATAGATAGATAGATAGATAGATAGATAGATAGATAGACAGACAGACAGTATTAAGTATTACTTAGAATTCCAGGAAAATGTAAAAATTTTGACGTTAAGGATCACTGTGTTTTAATCTTTGTATCTTCAGTACCTACCAAATGCCTTACACACAGTGGATATTTAATAACCATTGAATTGGGTTTGAAGCATTTTTTGCAGTTCGTACTTAATACTTTTGTGTCACAATAATAAATTAATAATTAGTAACCACACATTATAGGGTATTATTTGACTCAAGTAATAAGGCATTTATAGGTTATTTTGAAGTAAACCTAAATATAAATCATAAATATCTTAGAAAGATAACATTGACCCAGGCATATAGAGAAATAAAGGGAACAATGATGAAATGAATGCAGTCAAAGCATTTTTGTCACAGCAAGGAGAGATAGAAACAATTCTTAGACAATACATCTCAAGAAGAAGCAAATTTAGAGATAATTGAAAAATAAATTTCACCTAGCAAATAAGTTAGACTTAAGGCACCATTATCATTCATTTTTTTCTCCTTGAAAAAGGAGTAAAATTTAATGGTTTTAGTGTTTTGTTTTGCAACTGTGCCTATGGGTACTGCAAAATGTGTACTGATTTACAATTCTGATACCAATGGTCAGCTGGCTTTATATGTCAGTAGTATAATGTGATTGGAAAGCAAGATGAAGACTTGGTTAAATGAAGATTATTAATGGAAAAGCTGGCTATCTGTACATTTAAAAATAACTAAATGAAAAAAAGCAGGAGAAAGAGGAAAGAGAGATAGGATATTTCACACCAGCAAGCATAAAGGACAGCAATAACATCTAATTCCCTGCCTAAAGCATCCTTAGATGTGAATTTGAATCGGGACAATAAGGCAAAAAGAAATATTGAAATGCTAAATTGTTGCCTCTAACACCAGCGATTGCCCACACAAGAGTCCCCAAAATGTCATATCCTCTCCCTTTGGCACTTTAGACACTTTGTAGGTTTGCACATACTGAGACATCATAGGTAATCTATTTAATTTTACTGGCCAACTGGAGCATACATTACTCAAAGCAAAGAGAATTCTGCAAATAAAATGACAAAAATACCCCTAATCCCTGCATAGTGTCTATGGAGTGTGCAGAGAGGATTAGTACCTCTGGCCAGAGGACTTGTGGAGCCCTTTTCAGGGCTGCCCACCTACCTTTAGCATCCACCTGTCCCACAACTCTCACTTGTCACTCCAAGAAGCTGTGGCATGCTTAGTCGCGGTACTGTGGTCAACCATCTCCAAAGACAGGCTAAATCACGTTGAAGGTAGTCACCGGCTTTAAACCCGTTGGTAAACCAGATGGAGACTTCTTCAGGCAAAATAGGCTGGTGTAACCAAAATTACGTCAGTATATTGGGTCAAGGCACAGTGTATCCAACTCTGGCTAATAAGACCAATACAAGCTCAGTAGACCATACCACAGGCACAAACAATTCCTATGAACATTTGGAGTGGAGATGGCGTTAAATTTGCACGTCTTTACTTTTGAGCTACTGCAGTAATGCTTTGCTCATAGAACACAGCACCTTCTTTGAGGCAGGTATGATGCCACTGCCGCAGCTGCTGCAGCCACCACTGCCGCAGCCAACAGAACAACTACCTCCGCCGCAGCTGCCTCTGCCACCAAAGCTACCTCCGCCAACAAAGCTGCCTGCGCCGCCAAAGCTACCTCCTCCGCCAAAGCTACCTCCACCGCCGGAGCTACCTCCGCCGCCGCCGGAGCTACCTCCGCCGCCGCCGGAGCTGCCTCTGCCGCCAAAGCTACCTCCGCCGCCAAAGCTACCTCCGCCGCCAAAGCTGCCTCTGCTGCCAAAGCTACCTCCGCCACCAAAGCTGCCTCTGCTGCAGAAGCTACCTCCGCCACTGCAGCTGCCTCCGCCGCCAAAGCTGCCTCCGCCGCCAAAGCTGCCTCCGCTGCTGCAGCCACCTCTGTCGCAGCTGCAGCCGCTGTCACAAAAGCCACCTCCACAGCCCCCGCCGCAGCCACTGCCACACTGGGGTGGTCCTGTGTCTATGTCACAAAATCAATTCCAAAGTTTTTCAGAGAGATCTTAAGAGAACCTTTCAATTGCTTCTTCTGTGAGTTCTCTGTAAAAGTCTTTTTAGGCAAATGTATGTTTGGCATTTAAATCAAATCATTGGGGCTGGTCTCGGTAATAGAGTTTGAATGTTCCGCAGTTCATCTACAGAAAGGACCTGAAGTACCTTATCTTGCCAGATGATCTTCAGAGTCTTCCAAAAACAATTTAAATGTTGACTTTCTCTTACTAACCCGAAAATCCTTAATAGGCATGCAAATGAAGGCAGGGGCAGAAAAGAAAGGAAATTGACTTATTTCACATTCCTATCTTTATTATGCATAGCTATTAAGAACCCCAGAACCTGTGCTATCTCTATTAACCCCACCCTTTAGGAAGAATTTAAAGTCACCGCAAATACCACCTGGCACGTCCAATGGATTACAGATTCCAGTAATTATCCCAAATGCCTGCCACATATTAAGGCAGGGCAGACAAACCAACTGAGCTGTAAGCACTAATATACACTGGGGGAGAGAAAGGAAGTCCGAAGGTCTGAGGCGCAAGAAAAAAAAAATGTTCAACGGCTCTTGGCGTTGTTAAAATAGTTCCACATCAGAAACGTGCTTTTTTATCAGCAAAAATGACATTGAAGAAGTTGTATTGTCCTGTGTTTTACCACTGCACCTTAAGAATCACAGGCCTTTCTTTAGTAGCAGAAACTTTTAGTGTTTATTCTCTCCCCATTATGTTTTGAGCTTCATGAATTCAGGGACTGCTTTACTTTTCCGTTTGTAGATCTAGGGTTTAGCATAAGGGTTTCTACATGGTAAGTGTTTCATAAATGTTGCTTTTTTCCTTTCATTCATGAAAATTTCTCAAAGAAAACAGACATCCACAAATTAACAAGATGCAATCAATTCACATATGGCAATAGAATATATATGCATGTATGTGTACATGTGTATGTATGTACACACATATATACATGTATACACGTCTGTAAGTTGTATAATGTGGACTACATACAAGTCTCATGCAATGAAAAATGGAGAAGAGAATAAACATTTGTACAGTACCTGCTGTGTGCCAGGCACTGTGCTAAGTGCTGTACAAATATTATCTCGTTTGATCCTCACAACAACCCTGTTGTTATAGTTGTTGTTATTATTCCCATTTGACAGCTGAGGTAACTGAGGCAGAGTTTAAGTGACTTGCCAATGGTTATAGAACTAATAGGCATTTGAGGCTACTTTTAAATTTAGGTCTTCTTTCCTCTGGTCCTAGCACACTGTGCTATCTAAGTGTCTACACTACAAAATGGAGTTGCTGGCAATGCCAAATATATGTCATATGCAATAACACGATACAAGCAAATGAGACCAGGTAAGTGAAGTTGAACAAACGCTGTATTTGGAGTCCAATGTCTTGGATTGAAATCCTGTCTCTGTCACTTAATAACTATGTGAACTGTCATAAATCACTTGACCTCTCTGGACTTCACTTTCCTCATATGAATTGGTCGTTGACCTGCAAATGAGCCCAAATATTTTGGAAAGCAATTTAAAATGATGAAGAAAAAAAGTTACTAACTAAAGCATGTACTTTGACTCAGGCATACAACTGCTGAGCCTATACCCCCAAGGAGTTTTATTCTAGAGAAACAACATGAAAAAACATTATCTCTTATAGGGAAGTAAAGTATTTGTGGTATAAAATAAGACATATCTATATCTCTATCTACAAAAACACATATACAAATATCTGCATATGTGTATGTATACATACATGTACACATATGCAAGTATTTATATATGTACATGTATTTATGTATATCTTGCAGATGTACATATACCTATTTTCTACATATATTTATTATGTAATACAAATATAATTCATTTTCTTCCCCTTTTACCCATGATGTCAGGAAGAGTTGAATATGACTGAATGACTAAATTACGACAACAAAATACTATCATTACTTCCATATAACCTTGCATATCTTGAATAATTGCTAGAAGGAACTTGGCTTGTACAGTCTGGCAGTAGTTGATGCTCAAAGAGAAGCAGAGGTTTGAGTCAAATTGAAGGATGGGACTGGAACTATGATTTCATCAGAGAAGGAAGGTCATAAGCACATCCTGTAGTCTTAAAGAGTTTCCCAGGGTCATACCACCAGAGCCAACATTTGAACCCTTTCAAGTTAAAGGTTGACTCTTTTCCCACCAATCCATTCTGCTGATATTGAGTCAAGTAAACATTAACCTCTGCTTACTTGAAACTTTAAATTAAAAAAAAATCCAATCTGTACTACTAATGAAATTGAATTTTGTTTTGTAAGAGCTCTTTTGCTCTTTGCAAAATTAGCTCTTTGCTAATTTGGGCTTGAATATTTTCTGTCTGGTAGATAACATATCTCTTGCTTTCAGTCTGGTCGGAAATTAAGAAATGAATGAAAGATTTTCCTGCAAAACCAACAACCAATATTTCACAGTTTCATGTTACATTTCTGACAGAATAGGGATTATAAGCAATAGAAGGAGGATGATACCTTTGATTAATACAATCCCATGGGTTAACAGTCTGTTCTGAGACACAATACCAATTAAGGTGACTTAAGAGATTTTTTTTTCTACCTCCAATAAAAGAAGTTACATTTGTGCTAGATGACGGCTGGGCTAGGAACAGATTGGAGATGTTGGGCAGAATCTCAGAGAAAATATGTGAAAGCTGGTGCTAGAACAATATACGTGATTGCATAGTGAAGCTGCAGAGAAAGATAGGATACTAATTACAAATGAAACCAAGCAGCAGGAGATTAGCAAAGGAAGAAAAATTCAGGAGAATAGTAAAAAGAAAGCTAATGAAATGGAGAGAGTAGATTTATTGTTTTTTGAACCCTTTTGGCTCCCCAAAATGTTTTACTTTATTTGAAAAAAAATGACTGCGTGGCACTTAAAGGATCAAAAGATACACCCAACTCTGGAAGATAGAGGGAAAAATGATTCTGTTCCTACTAACATGTTTTGTCAAACTCCATTAAAGTAAACCCTGATATACTGGAGTTTGGTTCTCTCATGTAATCCACTATGATCATTGCCACTTGGGAAAAAAAAAACTAATGAATATCTCAAGGCTTCCTAATTTTTTAGGCTGCATTTTACAGTTATCAGTCAGAAGAAATTATGTGTACAAAAACAAAATCCCTCATACAAATAAAACTTGAATTTCTCAACTAAACTGGATTTCCTTAAAGTACAGCAAAATTTTAGGCATAGTACTTTATTATTACCTAAATCTAGTGCCTTTTTAACAAACTTCTTGCAAAATGATTACTCTTATATGTACAAGTCCTTGCTATCATTTCTGAGATGCAATGGGATATTCAAGTATTTTATGAAAGTTTGGAGATCTTTTTAAACTATTGTCTGATGGTTGATTAGGGAGATTTAATTCAGGTGGAAAAATGACCATCCATGAAGAGGACAGAATAATTTAAGAGATCTGAGTTTTATTCTTATTCCTGTGACTGAGAGAAATGTTGGTATTGTCTGTTTCAACTTTTCCTTATGTAAAATAGATGAAAAAGTTCATTATTAGGGGGCATATATGTATGACTCAACAAGTCTTTCTTAAGTGCCTCCTAGCCACCGGACACTGGAGATACAAGATGTGCTTACCATTTATCAGTGGAGACACATTTATTTAGAATAAATACAAGGTAGTTAATAGAAGGTAATTAAGGAGAGAAATTGGAAGTGGTAGGAGGATAAGAGAAAAGGATGTTTTGTTTTGTTTTGAGAAGGTAGTGCTTGTTCTGAAGAAAAAGGGAGATTTTATGAGAGAGGGGAGAAAACAGTGCATTACAGTCATAGAGAATGGTCAGTGCAAAGGCCCAGAGACACACAAATATAGTATTTTTGATTTTTTTTTTGGTGGGGAGGGGGTGGTGAGAAGGTGATTGTGGGAACATGTGCAGATATTCTCTGATAGATTCTATTCTAAGCAGTCTTGTGGAATCTTAGAATAAGCCTTCTTCTGGCAATGATGACTCAAAGGTTTATGCTGTGTGATGATAAAGAAATTCCTAATTGACTGGTGAAGCTAGAAAAATAACTGATAATTAAGGGGATGATGAAATAAAACTCTAAAGGTGACTTGCTTCTCCTTCTCTGTCTCTCTATCTTTCTTCAGTTTCTTTCTGAGTGTCTCTGTCTCTGTCTCCCTGTCTCTACCTCTCTGCCTTTGTATCTGCTTTTCTGTCTGGCTCTCTTTTAGCTTTAAATAAAGACTGATTTGAAATGCATCTCTAAATGCTGAAAAAAAAAGGTGACTTCCCTGTCTCCCACCTAACCACTCAGGGTAGATGGGAAAACATGGCTATAAATGTCCTTTCTGTTTAGTTTTTCCTGATCTTAGGCTGAATGAGTGTTCAGGGATGAGAGAAAAAGTTTTTTCTTTTTCTTTCTTTTTTTTTGGAGAGGGGAAGGAAGGAGATAATTTGAACCAACCATTCTTCTATACCTTCTCAGTAAATGCCATTTCTAGAAGTTATTCTAGAAGTTAAAAACAAATTTAGAAGCTTTTTTTTGTTTATTTATAAGGAGTACACTAGTGGGCACTCATGAGTAACTGTACTAGAGTTATAACCCCTTGAGGTTACTCCTAGTATCCTGAGAGTAGTAAATTTGCTTCTGGAGACATAGCCTGGGCTTTTGAGTGATAGATGGGAAGTGACTCCAGAGGAAGGACTACAACATGCTAAAACACTCCCCAAATGCCCACAAGTTGCAAGAGTGAAAGATAGTGTAGACCATATTAAAACCGAGTATACCAGGGCAGCTGGGTGGTACAGTGAATAGAGCAACAGCCCTGGAGTCAGGAGGACATGAGTTCAAATCCAGTATCATATATTTGGCACACTTAACTAGCTGTGTGGCCTTGGGCAAGTCACTTAACCCCAATTGCCTTGCCTTCCCCCCTCAAAAAAAAAACAACTGAGTACACTATGATAAAGTTTACAAACCACGTATCTGTATTGAAAAGGTGAATGTATGGTACTTTCAAGGTATGGTATGTTATTTCAGAGCATGGTACTTGGAAGGATTGTTGTTTGTCCTTTATTTTTGGAGAGGACCATGACATCAAGAAGGTGATGCTATTACTTGAAAGGGAATTGGATTTAATTGAGGGAAGGCTATATAAAGTCACTAGATTCACTTTCTCTCCAGAGTCATCTGGGTTCAGTGGCAAGATATAGATCAGAATGGCTGGAAATGGCCCCCATTTACAAAGATGGTTCATTTATCAATGAAGAGAGAATCTTCAGTGTAACTAATACCCTGATGTCCTCCTTCTTTTACACTCTTGAACTTTTAAGAAAATTAGACAAATTATATAAAGGAATAAAAATCTTTAAGTTAAATTAAGTCACCCTTAAAAATTCTTGCCTTGTAGTAGCAAAATCCAAAGACCTAAAAAGGTCTTTTTAAAGACTGACTCTAAGAGCTGAAATTGTATGAATTCTGAGCAGGTAACTGATAGGATCACAGAATTAAAGCCCAAAGGAACCTTAGATACCAGTTTTCAAATGAGAAAAGTAAGGCACCAATGGGTTCAATTACTTGTCCAGGCTCACACTTCTATTAAGCAACTGAAACAGGAGTTGAACTAATATCTTAACTACTCCATGTCAAGTGCTCAATCTACAATGCCATACTGCCCCTTTTTTCTCTCAAAAAAAAACCAAACAAGCGAGTGTCCCTACTGAGCAAGCACCATACCTGCTTCCTTGCTGGAAGCATAAATAAACACTTTCCCCCGGGGAAGAAAAAAAAATAGGGAAGTAAGTATAAAAATGACAACTAGGAATTAAAGGATTGATTTAACTAATTCTTTATTAGGCATTACTATTGCTGTATTTAAAATAAAAACACACACACAACAAACACAACCATCATTTTCATTACAGCAAGTACTTTGTATCACATTAATATTCATTTGGATTTTTTTTCTGGTTCATTTCAGCTCTTTCCTCTCCATTTCCATTCTCCCACACTCAGCTGCTGCCCTGACTTAATTCTTTCATCTTTCCAAACCATTCATTATACCAATCTTTCTTAAACAATGATTTTTCTTCACTCTTCATTCTTTTATTCTCCATCCCATACTCAATCAGTTGACAAATTTCGATGATTTTAGTCTTTTAACATCACCCTTCTCTATACTCAATCCAAAGCTACTCTAGTTTAGGTCTTTATCATCTCTTTCTGGGAATATTTTAGCAATATCCCATATCATGTCTTTGATTCAAATCTCTACCTTCTCCAATTCACCCTTTTCATAACTGTGAAACTGACATTCCAAAGGACAGATGGAACAATGTCACCTATCCAAAAAAATGCAGGTCCCCATTGCCCTTAGGAAAAGAAAATGTGAAAACCTCTTGAAGGCATTCAAAGCCCTTCACAATCTACCTCTAAGAAATTTTTTCTAGACTGATTATTGCATTCTTGTTTTTCCTTCATTATCTTCTTTTCTTTATTTAATAATTTATTTTTTCTAATTATGTATAGAAACAAATTTTAACATTCATTTAAAACTTTTGAGTTCAAAATTTCCTCCCTGTCTTCTTTACTTCCTCTCTAAGACAGTAAGCAATTTGATATAGCTTATATATGTGCAATCATGTTAAACATATTTTCATATTAGTCAAGTTGTGAAAAAAGAAACAGGTAAAAGCACTCCACAAAAGAATAAAAAAGTGAAATAATATGGTTTGATCTGCATTCAGACTCCATCAGATCTTTCTTTGGATGTGGATAGCAATAACACCTTAGGAATTATCTTGGATCACTGTGTTGCTGGGAATAGCTAAGTCATTCATAGTTGATCATGGCACAATATTATTGTTACCATGTATAATGTTCTCCTGTCTCTGCTCACTTCACTAAACATAAGTTCGAGTTAGCCTTTCCAGGTTTTTCTTACATCTAGCTGCTCATAATTTCTTATAGCAAAAGACTATTCCATTATATTCATATACCACAACTTGTTCAGCCATTCCCCAATTGATGGACATCCCCTCAATTTACAATTCTTTGTCACCACAAAAAGAGCTGCTATTTAAAAAATGTACAAGGAGGTATTTCTCCCTCAACTCCCCTTTTAAAAAAATTTTTGGGGATACAGACTTAGCAGTGGTATTCCTGGATCAATGTATATGTATAGTTTGATTACTCTTTGGTTACAGTTCCAAATTACTCTCTAGAATGGTTGGATCAGTTTACAACTCCACCAATAGTACATTGGTGTTCCAATTTTCCCACATTCCCTCCAACATTTATCAGTTTTCTTTTTTGTCATATTAGTCTGTCTGATAGTATAAGGTGGTTCTTTAGAGTTATCTTAATTTGCATTTTTCTAATTGATAGTGATTTAGAACAGTTTTTCATATGACTAGAGATGTTTTGATTTTTTTATCTGAAAATTGCCTGTTCATATCCTTTGACCATTTATTGATTGGGAAATGATTTGTATTCTTACTTGACTTAGTTCTCAACATATTTGAGAAATGAGACCTTTATCAGAAACATTTGCTGTAAATCTTATTTCCCAGCTTTGCTTTCCTTCTTTTCTTGATGTCTTTGATTTTGTTTTGCAAAACTTTTTGAATTTAATATAATCAAAATGGTGCTTTTTACATTTCAAAATGCACTGTTCCTACTGTTTGGTCATAAATTCTTCCTTTCTCCATAGATCAGACAGGTAACCTATTTCTTGCTCTTCTAATTTGCTTATGCTGTCAGTCTTTATGTCTAAATCAGGTACCCGTTTTGACCTTATCTTTGTAAATGTTGTAAGATGTTGGTCTATGCTTACTTTGTGGAATACTGTTTTCTAGTTTTCCCAGTAGTTGTTGTCAGATAGTGAGTTCTTATCCCAGAAGCTGGGGTCTTTGGGTTTGTCAAACACTAGACTACTATGGTAATTTACTGTATCTTGTGTACCTAATCTATACCACTGACCTTCCATCCTCTTTTTTTAGCCAGTATCAGATAGTTTTGATGATTATTTGAGACTTGCTATGGCTAGGTCCCCTTCCTTTGCAATTTTTTCCTATTAATTCTCATGATATTCTTGAAATTTTGTTCTTCAAGATGAATTCTATTATTTTTCTAGTTTTATAAAATCAATTTTTGATAGTTTGATTAGCATGGCACTGAATAAATAAATTAATTCATTTAGAATTGGATTTTCTCTTTCTATCTCTTGATGCTGGGCTTTGTTGACTATATATAGACATACTGATGATTTATATGAATTGATCTTATAT
>CM053594.1:318244523-318262543 GCA_028646575.1 Pseudocheirus occidentalis
AATGACCATATTTTCCCCTGGAACATCATACTGAATTTTGCTGGGTAGCTGATTCTTGGTTTTAATCCCAGCTCCCTTGATCTTCAGAATATCATATTCCAGGCCCTTCGATCCCTCAATGTAGAAGCTGCCAGATCCTGGGTTATCCTAATTGTGTTTCCACAGTATTCAAATTGTTTTCTCTTGGCAGCCTGTAATATTTTCTCTTTTAACTGGGGCTTCTGGAACCTGGCTGTAACATTTCTAGGAGTTTTCTTTTGGGGATCTTTTTCAAGAGGTGATCAGTGAATTCTTTCAAGTTTTATTTTGCCCCCTGACTCTAAAACATCAGAACAATTTTCCTTGAGAACTTCTGGAAGGATGCTTTCCAAGTTCTTTTTTTTGATCATGGCTTTCAGGTAGACCAATAATTTTCAAATTGTCTCTCCTGGATCTATTTTCCAGGTCAGTGGTTTTTTCAAGGAAATATTTTACATTGCTTTCTGTTTTTTTCATTTGTTTGTAACTGTTTTTCTCATCAAATCATTAGCTTCCACTTGTTCCACTCTAATTCTGAAGGAATTATTCTCTTCAGAGTGCTTTTGAGATTCTTTTTCCATCTGGGAAATTTGACTTTTTAAGGCATTCTTCTCCTCATTGGCTTTCTGGGCCTCAATTTTTCTGGGTCTCTTTTGCAATTTTTGCCATTTTTAAAGTGTTGTTTTCTTCAGTCAGGTTGTTGACTCTCTTTTCATGATTTTATTACATAACCCTTATTTCTCTTCCCAATTTTTCCTCCACTTCTCTTATTTGTTTTTCAAAGTCCTTTTTCAGCTGATCTATACCTTGTAGGCAATCTCCGAGTGTCTTGGGAGCATTTGGTGTGGGAGTTCTGACTCTGCTGTCTTCCTCCCATTCCATGCTTTGATCCTTTCTGTCCACAAAAAAGGATTCTAGAGTTTTATTCCTGTTCTTATTTTGCTTCCTTTTCCTCACGTTTGCCAGCCAATTAATTCGTTGATGTTTTTAGGTCTGTGGAACTCAGCTTCCAGTGGGGAAAGCTCTGTTCCAAATTGCTGGGGTTTTCACAGAGGCCAGAAGTCTTAGGGCAGTGCTGCAGCCCCCACCAGCTTTGGCTTGCTGAAACCACACCATAGGACCACCACCCAAGACCACAATCTGGATCCAGGCCTCTCAACACAAGAGCCCTTGGCCCTGATCAATCATCTCAGCCCCCCTGTGGGGTCTGCAGGCCAGGAACTCTGAAGCAGCCCAGTGGAGGCGCTGCTGCTTGCAGCAGATCCTGCCCTTCCCCCACTGCTTCCTTGCCCTGGGGGAAGATCAGTTGAACTGCTTTTCCTCCCCCCAAATTTAGCTTGAAACCTTCACTTTCACTGACCTTTCTCTCATCCTTATTCTTCATGGCTTGATAGCTGTGGAGATTGCTCCAGGCACTGTAGATCTGTTCTCCAGGGTAGACTCATGCTGCAGATTGGCTTGTCCTGATGGTCGCAGTTTTGGTTTCAGGCTGGGCCGGACTTGGCTCCCAGCCTTCCGTGATGAGCCCCTCCTGCCAAGCTGCCTTCAGTGAGAGATGTGTTTTCTGTATTTTTGTGAGTTGGGGAGCACTAAAATTTGTTTAGAGACATATTTTATGGGTTTTGAGGGTGGCTGTGTGGGAGCTGCGAAACTTTGTTGCTTCTATGCCACCATCTTGGCTCCACCCCTCTGATAATGACTAACATCCTACTTTCTATAAGCAAACCCAAAATAATCCAAAAGAATGTCTCAAATGTCTCAAATCCCCAATAATCCCTGAGCAATTGGTCTTCCTATTGGTTCATCCTAATTAATTTCAGCCTCTCTGAAATCCCTGGCAGTAAATGTGATGTAAAAGTGTGAGGCTATGAAAGTTTAGGTGACACCAACAAGGGAAATTAATGTCTATTCCAGAGATCTATGTGGGAAAAGGCCACATAGGCCATCAATGTCTCTGGAAGTCTCACTGTTGACTCAGTAGCTACTGCAGCAGAAAGCATGGACTGGGCTACCAGTACTCTCTATGCACTATGCAACTTCTTACTCAGAATTCTTATACTAGGTGCCTGAAAATATAGCAAACAATTCTCCAGGTCCTTTCTTATAATTACCAAGTTATCCAACAGGACAAAGGAAACAGAAATTGACTCCATGATTTTCCTGTTATGTCTAATATATTCCAGCAGCTACCATTGAATATCATTCCCTGAGAACTGGAATTTGAGAATAAACTCAGATGAGAATTCAGATAGGCATTGTTGTGTTGGTTCTAAATATAACAGCTTTCTTTGTATTTCCAAAGCTATCACATGCTGATGTGGACAATGAGAAGTACAGTCTCTCACTCTGAATCAATGCAGAAATTTAAGAACATCTCCAATCAACTGACATAAAAACGCAAGAAAAGAAAAACCCAAGACCCAATACTATTGTACAGTGGCACTCATCTCTGATATATATTCACCTATATTCTTCAACTCTCTCTATTAGCACTGCATAAAGGATGGCTTGAAAATGATTTACTATTACCATAGTAGCTCCTTTCAATAATATGGCAGAATTGCTGGAATAATCAGTTTCAACTTTATTAAGATGGGGGCCCAGAATATTCCAGGGGAATTTGGGGGTAGTACATGGTATATGCAATCTTTCAATTCCATACCACACAATACCCCAATTTCCTCGTACTGACAAATGGCAAATGGATAACTTGTAGGAAACTAATAGTAACACAAAGTTTCATTTGAAACATTGGTATAATTTCCCTTTTTGAGTGCCATATTACAAGGATACAATACATCTCTTTGACTAAAATAATTTATGCCTACAGTGAAAGTATTTTCTCATAACAACATAGAATTTCCATCCCACACCAGTGGTGAAATGAAAGCTGGATTACAATTTTGGATTCTTTAAACATGTATTCATATAGATTTAGAGCTAGAGATGACCTGAAAAATCATCCAGTGAATAGCTCTGACAGATAAACAAAGCCAGGACTGGAAAAGTTAATTGAGCTGCCCAAGGTAACAGGCAGTTAGGTAAAAAGGCTGGAATATCATTTTCCTAACTCAGAACAATAAGCACAGGGATATAAATATCCTTAGCCTTTAACTTCAAGATAGAATAGAAGTAATAATCCTTGGTTTTGAGCCAGATTACTTGGCTTAAATTTCTGGCTCTGACACTTACTACCTCTACGACTTGTGGTCAAATCACATTAACCTCACTGACAGTTTCCCTACCTGTATGATTGAGTTAGACTTGCTAATCTTGAGAGTCCTTTCTAGCTAGACCTATGATCCTATAACCTTTATTTTGTTAAAACCTACATGTTTTATTGATGAAGAAATGGAGACCCCAAGAAGCCAAGTGACTTGCCCAAGGTCACAGGAATTCCTACAGCCAAGAATGAACCCATGTTTTCTGATTCCAGTGTGCCATGTATTGTTTGACTTAGTTTCAAAGGATGTAACAAGCTTCATTTGTAACCCTCCTACACTTGATGATTCCCTACAACTGTCAGCCACCTTACTTCTCTTTTTATTCTCCCTCAGAATAAAGACAAATTCCTTAAAAACTGCCACCTTCACATAAATATCTCATAGTTTTTGATGTCTAAGAGGTAGGAATTCTTCAGCACTTTCTTTCCTTTTCTCAGGCCTCTACAACCCTTCCTCCACCACTCACACTATTCTTCTGTCTATAACACCTTTTACAACCAGAGCTTGAATTATTGTTTTGTTGATTGTTTAGACCTAAGAAAGAATTAATGAAGAACATTAAATTGAAAAGTGTGCTCTGTTCACATTTCCCACTCTGGTTGTTAAACATTTACCATCCCACTCTGGGCTGTGCCCCTTAGATTTGACAGAAAGGTATTAATAGTGACTGTCATTTAGCAAGAATTTTGTTTTCTTTCAATATTGATTTCCTTTACACCATTGCAGTTATTGTGTTGATTGTTCTCCTGATTCTGCTGTCTTCTCTCTATCACTTCATATAAGTTTTCTGAGGTTTCACTTAATTTTTTTTATTTGTAATTTCTTAGCATTCTATGATAGTCTATTAATTTATATATGATATTTGTTCAGTCATGAACAGTTATTAGACATTTATTTTGTTTCTAGGTTTTGCTAAAACAAAAAATATTTCTGTGAATATTTTTATGTCTTTTCTTGCCACTAGTGATAAAGAATGTATTTCATCATTCAGCGGGATCCTGGGATTGAAAGATAGGAGTTATTTATTAACTTTCTTTGTGTGAGTACATATTCTGAAAATTTTCCAAAGATGGCTGAATAACTTTATGCCTCTATCAATAGTCAGTCAGTGATATTGTCTTTCAATAGTTATTCTAACAAGTTTTGTCATTTTTTAAGATATGAGATGACACTACAGTGTCATATTAACTTCCACTTCAATAATTATTAGTTATTTAGACATTTTCAGGCGGTTTTTAATAGTTTGAATTTCTCTTTTTAAAATTTTTTCATAAATAGATATTAATTTTGAAAGTTCAAACATTTGCTTACTGCAGAATTGCACTTAACCTTATCAATTTGTGAAATTCTTATAATTCTGAGATGATTAATTTTTGTCAGATTGAATGCAATTCTTCTTTCCAAATTCACATCCATTCTTCTGATTCTATCTGCACTGCTTTCATTTGTGTAAAGGTTTTTATAATTTATATAATTATTTTGTCCATGTTGTCATTTATCAACTTTGCTAATGAATTTTTTTCCTATCCACAGTTTTGAAGGATATGCCCTTTCATTCAAACATGCATTTATTAAATATTTTTAGCTTTTGAAAATATAAGATTTTCTATTTGAATCCTTTTAATTTCAGATACATATGCATATACATGTATCTATCTATCTGTTCTTCCCAGGGTTACTATTTGTTTCCATACACTTAGAATATCCAAAAAAAAGTTAGAAGTATACACCATAACAGTTGGTCAGAGCACCTTAAATACCATCTAAGATGTGTATGTTTACTTGAAAGATTTGACTTTTGGAGACAATCGTCTTCCCAGTTTGAAAACAAAGCGTATTTGATAGTACAAATCTAGGAAATTAGGGCATTCAGAAGAACATCATACCCCAAAGATGCACTATATAAAAAATAAGAAGTATTACTTCCTTTCAGTTGTAATTCTCTAGATGTACATTAAGTACAACTTGCAACGGGGCAAATAGAGGGCTAAATCCTGCATTGACTGGAACTAGAGGATTTTTATCATCTCCCCCAGACTCTTCAATACTTCATAATGCTACCTTTCCATTGAACTATCATATTTTAAAAATCATTAAACATCTATGATTAAAATTCCAATTTTTCCCTAGGTGAGAATGATGTAATCACTGTGGGATTACATTATTGTTTTTACTTCTTAAAAGGCAATCAAATAAATTGAATCATACATTTATTGCTAAAAAGGGAATTAGAGGTCATTTAATTGAGCCTCCTCAGTTTTTACATAAAGAAACTGAGGCTCAGTGAGGTTAAGTGAAATACACATCCCAGAGATTATATGTGATTTGAACTCAGATGTTGACTCTGGATTCAGTGTTCTTTTCCACTGTACATTTACATAAATTAACAGTTTACTGGGATCAATGGAAGCAAGTTTCAGTTTCCGACATTCCTATTCATTCTCTTTCTATAAATGAAAGCAAGAGAAAGATGCAACTAAATAAAGAGATAGCTCAAAAGTACATCCTAGAGAGATAGACAAAGGGATTGGTGGGATGGGTTTCTCATATCTCCAAAAACAACAAGAAATATTTAATGGAATACTTGGTCATCATGTCTTATAAATAAGTATCTGCAAAAAGATCACCATGAAAATAATTGTGCCTTGTTTACCAACATCAAGGATGAAGTACTAGAAGAATTCTATGAAGGACTTAATATGAAACTCCAAATTAAATCAATATGTATGATTCTCCAAGGTAATTTCAATGGAAATTTAAGAAAAGGTGAGGATGGTAAGAAATACTGTATTTGGGAAAGAATGTTTCAAAGAAAAGGAATGAGAGGTTAAAGATATGAATTGCACAGAAGCCTTACATCTTTATATCTTGAATGGAGAGAAAAAATAGTAGGTTCTAGACATAATGAGTACCAAATAAGATCATAAAGATATCAAAATAGATTATATTTTAATATATAGGAAATGACTTGTTACTGATGTGGGAGCTCTCCCTGCATCACCCATCTTTACACAAATGATCAACTTGTTAGAACTAAAGTCAGAATTAGTTTTAAAGAAAACACAGAAAAAAATGAGGAAAAGATACAGAATGCACTTGAATAGCATTTATTATTTAAATAAGTAATTAAAAATAAAAAGTAAGAAAGGGATAACAAAATGACACTGGTTCCAAGTATAATAATTTTATGTAGAAGTTAAAGTAATGGAAATTAGTTCTCACAACAAGGAGATGAAAAGAGTTCAGAAACTGTCTTAGTCAGCAAACATCTAACTTATTCACCAAAAGGAGAAAAAAACACGACTGCCACACACAACAATAGGTTTGATTCTAAAGTCATTTGTAAAATTATACAGATGAAAGCAATGGACAATTATGATCAGCATTTCCAAATAAAACAGAGAAGCAGTGAAAGGTAAAACCAATTTTAAAAAAGATTTTGCTCTAATCAAGCAAAGCATTCCCATGTGTATTCAGAGATAAAAATAGAAGTATGGCTATATTCAGTGGGAAAAGTGTAAAAGGTTTGAAAAAAACACTTGGGCATGAATGCAACAGTCATAAATGTGCTCATGGAGGACATAGAAATGATACTGAAGAGAAAAATGATGGGAAGATCATACAATTTGGATAAAGTAGCTATACAGGAGAGATATGCTAATGGTGACACAATTGGGAGAGCATTGAAGGACTAATAAGCTATATATTTATAGAAGGGGAAGATATTGTACCATAAGTGTAGGGGGGAAAAAAGCTCATGCTTTCTTATCAGAAAAAAGGAACTAAAAGTACATCAACACCAACCAATATGTGCAGTCTCATATCTATGCAAAAAATTTTATGAGAATCTATATATGACTCAAGACTATTTTCACTGATAGAATTAGGAGACTGATTAGAATTTTCACTGATTAGAATTACAAGACTTTAGTAAACATATTTAACACTGGATAACATCTTATCCCATTTAACAATTAACAAAGAAACTTGATTGCCAAAGTTATTTGCCTTGGTCATAGAGGCTGAAAACAATTGTTTATCAAGTGTCTAATATGTGCCAGGTCTGTGTTAAGAGGTTTTACAAATACCTCATTTGATCCTCACAACAAGCCCATTTTAGTTTTGAGGGAATTGTGGCTGACAGGTTAATGACTTATTCAGAGTCACATAGCTATTAGGTGTCTGAGGCTGGACTAAATTTAGATCTTCCCTAGTCCATACACAGAACTTTCTCCATTGTACCACATACCTGTCTGATAAACACATTCCCTGATAGTGTTAAGGTTCTCCTCATTTGAGGATGCCATTTTGGTTATTATATCAAGTTCAATAACATTGCAAAACTGAGAGAAGACATCTGCTGTGACTAAAAAAAAAGTTTAGAATATCTATCCATACAGAAAAGAGCAAGTGGATGAAGAATGTCTATTTCCTGGATTTCAATATGCATTTGGAGGAATGCAATGTAGAATCTGGCCTTCACTGTGTATATAAGAGGATAAACAGCAGATGTGGACAATGAGTTCAATCCAAATTTGGAGGACAGTAGGTTGAATTGCTTTTGGGAAATTGTAAAACTATTTAACCACCAACTTTCCTATGAAAGCAATGGCTCCTATTGTTGTAGTACCAGTGTAGCAATGTGAAATCAGGAATGGAATATGACTACCTCCAAAGAATTAAAAATGAGTATTTCCCAGAAGAAAATGAAAAAGCACAGAGTTAAGTTTGAGAGAAATGGCAAAAAATATTTATAATTATATTAATTTTAACATTTTTTCTTTTTCTTTTTAACTATTTTATTTTTTAATTACACGTTGACAATTTTTTCATTAATTTTGAGTTTCAAATTGTTCTCCCTTCCTCACCCTGCTTCATTCTTACTAAAATGGAGAGCAATTTGTATAGGTTATGCCTGTCCTATCATGTAAAACATATTTCCAGTCTAGTCAAAGTTGTAAAAGTAGAAACAGATTAAAAGGGGAAAAAAACATGAAAAAGAAAAAAGTGGGGGAAAAAGCATGCTTCGAAGTTTATTGAGAGTCCATCAGTTCATTATCTAGATATGGATAGCATTTTCTTTGTACTTGTCCTGGATCATTGTGTTGCTGAGTAGCACAATATTGCTGACACTGTGTACAATGTTATCTTGGTTCTACTCATTTCACTTTGTATCATTTCATATAAGTCTTTCCAAGTTTTTCTGAAATCTGACTGCTCATTATTTCTTATTGCACAATAGCATTTCCATTATATTAATATACTACAGTTTGTTTAGTCATTCTCTAATTGAGGGGCACTACCTCAAATTCCAATTTCCCACAAAAAGGGCTCTTATAAACAGCACAATCATATGTCATAACTTGTTTAGTCATTCCCCAGTTGATGAAAATACCCTCAAATTTCAATTCTTTGTCATCACAAAAATAGCTGGTATAAATATTTTTGTAATATGTCCTTTTTTTATTTTGCTTTCTTTGAGGTACAGATGTAGTAGTAGTATTATTGGATCAATTGTTAATGTACAGTTTTATTATCTTTCCAGCATGGTTCCAGATTATTCTCCAGAATGATTGAAGTATCTCAACTCTCCACCAAGAGTTCATTAATGTACCTATTTTCCATCATCCCCTCCAGTATTTGTCATTTCTGATAGGTGTGAGTTGGTACCACAGAATTGTTTTAATTTGCCTTTTTCCAATCAATAGAGCTTTTTCATCATTTTCCCATATCACTCTCATTTCCTTTCTCATTTTTTTGTTTTACCAGTCTTATTGCTCTCTTTAATGCTTCCAGGAATTCTTGTTGATTTGTTTCCAATTAGAACTTTCTCTTTAAAACTTTGCTTTTATCTGTTTTCATGCTCTTGTCTTCTGAATTTTGTCTTGGTCTTTCCTGCCACTATAATAGCTTTTTTATGGTTAGAGTTTGTTGTTCTTTGTTCATCTTTCCAGCCTATTTCTGGGCTTCAAACAGTAAAGAGTTGTGGATGATTCTCTGATTATTAACCTAGATAATGAGAGGAAGAATGGTGGTCTTAATAGAAATAGGCAAGTTAGATATGGCAGCAAAAACAATGAGTCATCTTTCCAGAATGGCTAGTTTGAGAAGCCTAGGGGACATTCAGGTGGAAATGTCTAACATGCCATTGGTTATATGGAACTAAATTGCAGGATAGTGAAGATATCTGAATATGTATATTTAAGAAGCACCTTTAATAAATCATTGAAGACACAAGAGCTAATGAGATCACCAAGAGAGAAAGCATTGAAAGAGAAAGGGGCCAGGAACAGGGCCCAGGAACATTGCCACAAGAAACATTTATGCCCTATACCAACCATGAACTTAATTATATAATGTCTTGTCTTGTTCTTGAATTGCTTTATATGTATATTGCTTTTAATTCAGACTAAATTGTTATTTCAAGATGAAAGTTATATCTTATACTCACTTATTCAGGGAGCATTTATTGAGTGACTGCCCTGGGTGAGGGAATATGCTGAACGCTGTGGGAGATAACTACCATCAAAGAGTTTTTGTTTTGATCTCAGTTTTGAGTTTTTTTATCTCCATTGATTGACACAATGAAAAGACATTCAAATAATTGCTTGAGAATTTCTCACAATTCAATCCAATAATCATTTTTTTGTAATTCAGCTTTGTCCAATTTTACATCACATCATTTTTTTTTTGACGAAGATACTTCAGTGATTTGCCACTTCCTTCTCCAGGGTGTCTCCACTTTACAATTAGGAATTGAGGCAAATAGGAGTTGTGACTTGCTAAGGGTCACAGAGTATTTGTCAGAGGCTGGATTTACACTCATATCTCCCTGAGGCCGGACCAGTTGTTCTATCCACTGCAACACCTAGCTGCTCTCTGAAAATCATTTGCTGCTGTTGATATTGTTTAGTTCTTTTCATTTATATCAGACTCTTTGTGATCCCTTTTGGGGTTTTCTTGGCAAAGGTATTGGCGTGATTTGCCATTTCCTTCTTCAGATCATTTTATAGATGAGGAAACTGAGGCAAATGGGGTTAAATGACTTGCCCAGAGTTACACAGCTAGTAAATGTCGAGTCTGAATTTGAACTCACCACCCCAAAACTCAAGTATTCCTGACTCCAGACCTAACACTCCTTCTGCTGCACCAAGAATCTGACTGCCCAAGAATTATTTACAAAATACCTACCACTTGGTCAGTAGTGAGCTAGGGAAGTGGTTCTCAACCTTCCTATTGCTGCCACCCTTTAATACAGTTCCTTATGCTGTGGTGACCCCGAGCCATAAGATGATTTTCATTGCTACTGCATAATTGTAATTTTGCTACTGTTATGAATTGTAATGTAAAAGGGTGCATTTTCATTGTTACAAATTGAACATAACCCACAAGTTGAGAGCCGCTGAGCTAGGTGCTAGAAATATTAAGACATAAATGGAATAATCTCTTTCTGTCCAAGAGCCTTTATTTTACTGAGATGAATTAAATATGTTTTTCCAGTTTGTGCCACCTTCATCATCAGCTTTCTTGTAACTTTTCCTCATCTGTATTTGGGCAAGACTGTAATGAAAAGGCTTGTCCCCCAAAATATCTGCTGTCAGGGAAAAACTGCAGTGACATCTACTCATTTCCTTTTTTGGCTTTGTGCCTTGCTTTGACAAAGCACTCAATGCCTCCTGCAATAGGGCTCCACTAGATATTGATGAAACTGTTTCCACCCACACCAAAGTATGCTATTTGCTCTATTTTCCTCACAAAAATTCAATGTAAAAATCCAGTCATCACCTGAGGCCTTTCTGTCAGGAGAAAAATTACTTAGCTCATAATGGCCAAATATTTTACATTTTCCTCATGAATTATATATTCTTGAAGGTGAAAAAGGTGACAATGCCCAATATTGAGTTCTAACTTCTGTCATCTTCCCATTTCTACTCATTTCATTAGTCCCTCAATATCCCTACATTGACCCAGTAGTACCGTGGCAAACTAGTGAGCATGAGTGTGGCTCTTCCCATCACTTCATTCTCTTAGGACTTTGGTCTGTGCTACTTGGCTATGGTGGCAGAGTAAAAGTAAAGATGACATTATTATCTGTTGAGCTTATACAGTAGTAATCTATCCATCACAGGTTAACAAATTATTTTAATTTGATACATCAACATTTCATCAAAGTATTTCCTTTGACCATGCCTGTCACATCTCTCCTGATAGAATTTAAACTCTTTGAGGAGCAATGACTGTTGTTCCCTATCACCTCCTACTTATTTTTCCTGTTCCCAGAGAACATAATGGACCTTTAGTTACTTGATTGGCTCAGTGATTGATTTATATCTGCCCATATTGTGTCAATTAGTCAACAAATATTTATTAAGTACTTACTACTACTACTACTACTACTACTATCACTATTATTACTACTACTACCACTATTACTACTAGTACTAGTACTACTAAATATGCACTGTGTTAGGTATTAGGAACAAAAATAAATTTTAAAATCCCTTCCTTTAAGGAGCTTATAGTTTAATGGACAATGCATAAAAAGGAAGTTAACAAATGTGTTAGGGAAGGGAGAAGAGGTATCTGGCACTGGAATGTGGTAAATAAAGTCAATATTGTAGTCTTCTGAGAACTGGAGAGAGGGATGGTCAAGGAGGAGTCATTCAATGAAAGAGAAGGGATTTGCGGATGGAGAGTATTTCTTGGATGTAAGTTCTAGGACTAAAACAATCTTCCAGGATGAAGTAGTTTCTGGGGCATGATCGAGATGTCTGGAGGAGCACAGCCTGGTGAGAAATGAAGAGACTGTATAATTCTTCCCATCAATTCTCCAGAGAGACTCTACCTAATGTTTTAGGGAGCTTTTTTAGATTTTCATGCTCCATCACCAATGGAGCAAATGGACTGGCCATTATATGTTCCTTACTATGTTCTCAGCTCATTTTTATTTATTTGTTTGTTGATCACACATCTCTCTGTGGACATCCTACCCTTCCCTTGTGTCTTTGTTGGTGATGTGTTGCAGTCATCTCATGTCTACCATGTACTTGCTTCTCCGTTGTCATTTACCTTCAATTTAAATTCTTCCACAGCTGTAGTATTTCATTACTTAACTGTTACTATCATTTAGTAAGAAGATAGATGTAAGGTATGTAATAGGTCAATGTAATACAAGTTTTCAGACATTTATTAAGTACCTTCTATATGTCAGATATTGTATTAAGCTCCAGGAATACAAAAGGGGAGGGCATTTCCTGCTCTCAATGAGCTTAGAGTTTAATTTATTAAGCACATATTAAATATATGCTTAATGAGTACTTGTTGAATGATTAAATATGCAATGATATCCATCCTGAAGGCATCATAAGCTCATTGGTTCTTTTTTTCTTTTCTTTTTAATTTATGGAAAAAAACCCAAGTATTTCTATAATGGTGTATTATAATGGTATTATTAAAAAGGTGCAAAACTTTTTATTACAACTTGCTATTCCTTTTAAATATATAATAAAGTTATTGTTCTTTCCCCCTTTTTTCCTCATATTGGCTAAAATGATTGAAGAGGAAAGCAACAAATGTTGGAGGTGATGTGGAAAAATTGGACACTAATTCACTGTTGGTGGAACTATGAACTTATTCAACCATTTTGGAGTGTAATCTAGAATTAAACCCAAAGAATTGTTAAAGTGCCTATGTCCTTTGACCCAACAATATCACTATTAGGTCTATTTACAAAGATGATTAGGGAAAAGGAAAAGAACCTATATGTTCTAAAAATAATTATAGCAACTATCTTTGTGATGGCAAAGAACTGGAAATTACAGTGATCTGCATCAATTGGGGAACAACTGAATAAATTGTGGTATATGATTGTGATGGAATACCACTGTACTGTGCTATAAGAAATGATGAGCTCAATGATGTTAGAAAAACATGGAAAGATGTACAAAATAATGAAAGTGAAATGAGTAGGACCAAGGAAATATTGTATACAGTAGCAGCAACATTGTTTTGAAGCAAACTGATTTTTCTAGTATGACACAGAAAAAGAAGAGAAACACAATGGTCTGAATTGGATTGAAATGAATTTTCTTTCTGAGGAGAATTAAGGTCAAACCAAGCATGTACTAGTTTTGTTACTACCACCAGAATGGCAGTTAGAGGTATTTATATTACTTTATATTGTACCCAGAGAGTTCAATTGCAGAAGAATAACAATCATTACTGTGTTGTATGATTTGAAGCTGTAGAGAGGCTGCAGGAGCATCTGTCCTAATGAGAAGGGAGGGAGAGGTAAAGCCACAGAAAAGCTTTTGATTGAAGACATTTTTCAGTCTCACAACTGTAAGTTCCCTGCTTGATTTCATTGTGTATTGAGAAACACATGAGTGTGTGTGTGGGGAGAGAAGTGAGTCATAGATTTGCTACAAATAATAATATGCTGAATAAGTAGTAATTACACACTCTAAGTTGAAATTGTTTCAATTGTTTCAGAAGATAGCCTCAAGTCAGTAAAAAGTTGACTCAGCCTTGAACTTGACTTTGCAGTCTAATGAAGTTTTGCTTTTGAATTTTCTAGCACATAACTAACTGTGTTTCAGAATAACAGCTTGGACTTTGAACAAATGGCATGAAACTAAGAACTCCAGTAACTATTCATAAATTGAATTCTTACTGCTGACAATGCCACTAGGATATTAGTAGGAGACAAATTATATCCATCAACAAGTTGTAGTCAGAAGAACTTAGTGCAGAATTATAGAATCTTAGAATTTAGGAGTAACAAGTCAAAAGCAAAGTCTGATTTATAGACAGTGGCAGAGTTTTGAATGATGCTGAGGGACCCCTAAAAGGAAGTGGCATCAGGGTTCATGGCAACAGTGTTTCTGAGGATTACATGTATATTCAGGGAGTGAAAAAGAACCTCCTTTGTACAAGTTTGCTTTGGGCCTACTCACAGAATCATGGCATTTCTGAATTAGAAGAGACTTTGGGGGTCAAACCTCCAGGTCAAACCAACATGGAAAACAAATCAACATTTGCCTGGAGAACTTAGCAAAGAGGATACTAACTCCTGAGGCAACCTGTTTCACTTTGGGATAGCTGTTATTATTAGAAAGTTTTTACTTTAACTTCATCTAAATTAGTAACTTTGTAAGTTTTACCCAATTGCTCCTAGTTCTGCCCTCTAGAGAATATTGGACCTGGAGTCTAGAAGACCTGAATTCAAATATGACCTAAGACAATTCATTAGATGAGGATGCTGGGCAAGTTATTTAATCTCTGTTCACCTCAGTTTCCCCATCTCTGAAATGAGGATAATAATAGCACCTACTTCTCCAGGTTGCTGTGAGCATGCAGTGAGATTATTCTCAAGTGACATTATATTTGTAAAGCACTAATGCTAGCTATCATTCCATTGCCATTTCAAGTATTTGAAGGCAGTTACTCTAACACTCCTAAATCTTCTCTTCTCTAAGTATATTTATTTATACCTCACTATAGTTCTGATTTTCTAAGATGGACTACATACTCACCTTATGTATTCTTCCTCTATGCAAGGTCAACTTGTATACCAACCATGTAGACAATCCACCAGCACTTCTACTTCCTGTTGGCAAAACCTATTTTTAAACTCACATTGCTAACTTAAGAAAGGGGAAAAATATTCATTTCAAATTCCATGAGACCACATGATGTTAATGAGCACTAGATTCAATATCAGGAAATTTGGGTTTTAGTTTTCTGCTATTGCTGTCTAGGTTATTTTAGATAATCAATCAATTAATCAGTTTGCTTAAATAATTTATTAGAAACCTGCAAGGTGCCTGGTGCTGTGCTAGGTACTGTGGACAAAAATGTAATAAATGGAAATTATCTCTACTCTCAAAAAGTTTACATCCTAATGGTGGAGACAAAAAGTCCAGGCATAAATATATGCTGAATACATTTAAAATGAATGCAAATAAATACAAAAGTAGTTGAACACAAAGTAGTTTTGGGAGAGAAGCCTTTAACAAGTCAGGGTGGGGTAGGGATCTGGAAAAGCTATATCCAGAAGGTGACAAGAAGAGCTGTTCTTGAAAGAAGAGAGACATTCTATGAGGGGGAGATTCTATGCAGGCATGGAGAACCTCTAGAGCAGTGGTTCTCAACCTTCCTAATGCCATGACCCTTTAATACTCACATGTGGGCATATCTGCATGTTGACGGACCTGCCTGGAGACTGATAGAGAAGCAGTGTCTCCATTCCTAAGACCATTGAAAATACGTGTTTTCCGATTGTCTTGGGCGACCCCTGTGAAAGGGTCATTCGATCCCCAAGGGGTCGCAACCCACAGGTTGTGAACCACTGCTCTAGAGCAAAGGTACAGAGAGAGGAGACAGAGTGTAGATTGGGAGGAGCAGAGAGTTTTGGTGGATGATGGAATTCAAAGGAGAGGGTAATGTGTAATGAAGACAGAAAGATAGGTTAGAAGAAGAATATTAAATGCTTTAAAAAATCAAATTTGAAACTATGAGCATTAAGGAACCACTGGTGCTTATTGAGTAGGGGAATGGCATGGCAAGATCTGGATTTAAGTAAAATAACCAATTTGACAGGTTGGGAACTAGATGAAAGTAGCATCACATAAGCCCAGAGAGGGGGAAGAGAATATTCAAAGATAGTAATTAACAGTGTTCTATGTAGCAAAGAAATCTAGAGGGATGAGGGGTGAAAAATATTAAAATACTTAGCAATTAAGAAATAACTTTGGAGAGAACAGTTTCAATTTGGTTATGGTGTTGGAAATGAGATTTTGAAAAGTTTAGGAGAAAGCAAGAGGAAAGAAAGTGGAGATAGCAGGTATAGGCAGTATTTTTTTTTCTGTGAATTCTGTCTGAGAAGGAAAAGAAAGATACCATTATAGCTTGAGGACAGGGTTTAGTGATTTTTTTTCTGAAGGATGGAGACTTTAGCATGTGTGAAGATGGTAGGTAAAGAATGAGTAGACATGGAGACTTGGCTGAAGATTGGAAGGGTAGAGACAAATGATTCAGAAGAAATCTGGAGAAGAGAAGATAGGAGGTGACACAGGGAATGATCAGAGATGGAATTTGATCTCTTTTCTGTCATCTTAGCCAATCTGATAGATGTAAGGCGATACCTTGGAGTTGTTTTTAATTTGCATTCTTCTAATCATTAGTGATGTAGAACATTTTATAATATGACTTAATAGCTTTGATTTTTTTCTTCTGAAAATTGTCTTCATATTCTATGACCATTTATCAACTGGGAAATGACTCATTTTTTAAAACTTTGCTCAGTTTGAGAAATTAGACCTTTATTAAGAAACTTGCTGTAAATCCTCCCCACTGCCACAGTTTCCTGCTTTCTTCTATTTTCAACTGTATTCAGATTTTTTTGTGCAAAATCTTTTTAATATAATGCAATCAAAATTATACATTTTTCCTTCCATGATCTTTGTTTGAACATAATTCATGAACTATTTTCTGGGTCATTTCTCAAGGGATCACTACTTGAACCAAAGGCTAAGGAGGATACTTTTACATACATTTTTATAGTGATCTCAGTTAAAAAGGTGCTGAACTCCATTCATCAGTAAGGTATTTGATTCCTGACCAAATATTTTGCAAACACTGTTCCAGGTCTGACTTTTTCAGACTCTCCCACAGAACTTAAAATCTTGTCAGTTTAAAAATAATATTTTTCAGAGTGTGTTGTCGTTGTCATTGTTGTCGTTTTATTGTTTATTGGGGGTTTTTTTGTGGAAGGCAAGGAAGGGGATAGTAAATTTATTTTTCATAGTCTTATTTTTGGAGCTATTATTCCTGAATCCATAGAATGCTAAAACAAAACAAAACAACACATTGACTTTTTGAAACGAGAGAATGTGGTTTCATATCTTGCTTTGGACACTTTTTACCTGTACAACTTGGGAAAAATCACTCAAATTCTCTGAGCTTCAGTTTCATCATTTTAAAAATGATGGACTTTGGCTAGCCAGCCCTTGTTATCCCTTACAGTTCTAGATCGACAATCCTACAATACTGTCTTGGAGAGTTGCCTGGGGACACTGAATGGTTAGGTGACTTGTCCATGGTCATATAGATCACATGTGTAAAAAAAAATAAAAAAGACTTGAACCTAGATTTTCTTAAATCCAAGGCCAGTTTTCTGTCCACTCTTGAGGACACCTAAAAGTATTTTTTAAACCGATTTTGCTCAACAAGAAAACTTTTTTTTGAGAACATGTCAATAGACAAGAATGTCAGATTACCAAAAAAAATATGAAATCCTTGCAATAGAAATATTTTCTTAAGAACTACCAGAAGGGAGGATCCTTTAGTTATTCTCTTGACAAAGTTACTGTCACACTCCTACTAAAACAACTAATTTTCAATTTAGTTTAGCAAAACAAGTGGAAATGGCACCATCCTGTGCTCTCATGTGAAGCATACCTTCCATTTTGATAGAATTTTTAAAAAGGTTTTTAAGTGAGTTCCAACTACCTCTGGACCAGGCAGGACTACTGAAATGAAAACAAAAGAAAACAGAAAAAAAAAATAACAAAGTGGGATTGAGTACAAAACAGATTAGACCAAAGATCTCTGTGTTGTTAAACATCTGGCAGTGTCAAAAATCTTTCCTGATCATCACATCTACAACAAAAACCTGAGAAATCTCTCTCTGCTGGGGAGTTATATTCCAAAACATGACCCAGTTTTTGTTTTTCCTGAGTTGTGTAGAGATATAGAATGACTTTTTTTGGGGGGGGG
>CM053594.1:318263043-318285290 GCA_028646575.1 Pseudocheirus occidentalis
TCCTTGCTTCCTTCCTTCCTTCCTTCCTTCCTTCTTTCCTCTGTTCCTTCCTACCACAAACATCAATATGCTATTTCTATATACAAGATACAATTCTAGGTACAGTGTGGGACAAAAAAGATGAATAAAATATAATCAAGAGGATGCAATCAGGATTCAGTAGTCAATTTAGTTACTCATTAGTTTTGAGGTTGTTGTTGCTTTTTCACCTTTCAAGTTAATGTTCAGAACTGATGTATAGGTGTGTATATCTGAGCAAAAAAAAAGTGACACAGGGTAACAGAAATAATATGAACATGAAAACTAAGGAACAGTATCAGAAAATAACTAGGAGGAAGAATCAACAAAATTGCCAAGATCTGAATTGTTTGACACCACCCCAGCCCTCTGGAGATCTTTCAGTCTTTGACAGAATGCATTCTAGCCTCGGGGCTCAGTATACTCTCAATCCTTTGTAATAAACTGCATTCCACAAAGAAGCTTCAGGCTTCAAAATGTAAAATGGATGTAAAACATAATGGCATCTTGGTGTTTGGGATGTCTAGGAAGAAAATTTATTAAGAAACTCAGAAATCTCTGTTGGCTCTTTGTCAGATTCCTTTCAACCACTCGTGTTAAACCTCTTTTTTAATTTAACAAAGCTCACTTCTAAACCAACTATTTACAAAAAATGAGCAGTAGGTGCAAACAGAAGTTGTAAAAGTTTAGAATCCTAGTGTTAGTGCTTGTTGTGGCTATTGTTCCTAAAGCCATATTGGCACAACTAACGGGAAGCTGTAAGCAGCTCATCTGGCCTCCCTCAGACTAAAACTGGAGCTTTCTGGTAGAGAAATCCAGTTGTCTTTCTCTGAGGAGGTAAAGGAGGTCATTCTAGGGTTATGTACAGTAAACTATATGAGAACCCTTACAGTATGCAGTTGAGGGAATGGGGGAGATGAAAGACAGTAATATAGAATGATAGGTCAAAACCACCAAAGATCACCTAATGTCCTTAGGATTTTAAGAGTTCCAGGTTAATTAGTTGCTGAGAAAATAACTATATTTGAGAAAGGAATAAGTTAAATATAGATCCAGGATGCATGACACGAATCAATAACAAGAAACTTTGTAAAACAAGATGCAAATGGAAGGTTTGTTGAGTTTAGCAGCCCAGAAGAGCATCACTGAATTCCAGACTGTCTCAATCCCCCTTTGTAGTTCCTGAAAAGCTACAATATCGAAAAGCAATCAACCAATTGTTCAGCCAACAAGTATTAATAAGCACCTACTACATGCCAGACCCTGGGATAAGCAGTGAGGAAACAGAAAGTCAGACACAGTTTCTGTTCTCCTGGAGCTCACCTAGAAAATCAATGTTCATGCCCTATTCACCTTGGATTATAGCATCACTGATTTGAAGCTGGGAGGTCATTAGAGGTCACTTAGTCCAACCCTTTCTTTATATAGATGAAGAAAACTGAGTCCTGGAGAGATGAAGTGATATTCCCAATGTCATGCAAGTATTATGTAATAGAAACAATTTAAACTCCAGTCATCTCACTCCAGATTCAGCATTTTTTTCTATTTAATGAACTGTATTTGCTATTTCGAGCAGCATGGAGCCTAGATAATTCTTGGGAAGCATTTCTACTTCAAATTGATTCTTTACTTTAGCTACAAGGAAAGCATAAGCTCAAAGATTTAGAAATGTAAGGAAGCTAAGGGATCATCTAATTGAAGCTTCTTATTTTAAAGATAAGAAAACTGAGGCCATGTTGAGGTCATGAAGTTAATGGGTATAATCTTCAAGGACTAAGTATTTCCAGCATTTAGCCAGTGTGCATACATTTCAGTTTAATAAATTAATGGGGGCTGTTGTTCCTAAAAATGTATGCCATAAAATTAAAATAATAACTAATATTTAAATAGTACTTACTACGTGCCAGGCATTGTGCTAAACACCTTGTAATTATCTCATTTGATACTTACAACAACTCTGGGAAATAGGTGCTATTATTATCTTTATTACAGATAAGGAAACTGAGATTAAGTGATTTACCCAGATCATTAAATGTCTAAGGCCATATCTGAACTCAGGTCTTCCTGACTCTCATGTTATTCACTGTATCACTTAACTGCCTCACAATTCTTTGAAATCACTAGGCCCATGAAATTATGAGTAGAGAGAGTACAGTAAGTCCTCAAAGTGTAGTCTGAGGACCCCCAAGATCCTTTTATATGGTATGCAATGTCAAAGCTATTTATTATTTTATAATACTGAAACATTTTAATTTCTAATGTGGTAAATTTCAATAGAGATAATATACATAAGCAAAAGCTCATTGAGGAGGCTTCAATAATTCATAAATGTAAAGGAGTCCTGGAGTCAAAACCTTTGAGAACTGCTGATATAGGGAACTTCTTTGTGAGGAAATTCTCTGCCAATATAAGTTACCAATGTAACTGCCCCAGCTCAGTCTTAGAGGGTTTCCTAGAGAGAGCATTTAGAAGCTATGTTATTCAATTAGAGTCACATTGCTAGTATGTAGGACTTAAATCCAGATCTCCTTATTTGAGGCATGATTTTCTATCCACTGTACATGCTACCTCTTGTCTTGAGATAAATAACAATAGAGATAACCCTGTTCATCTACCTTCTGATCACAAACCTCAGAGAAGGCATAAAAAAGGGAGATGTATGTTTGTTAAAGGTACTTACTATTGTGATGGAAGAGTCTAAAGTAAAATTCAAATTGAAAAGAGATTTATTATTAATAATAATGCTTTTGTTTGCTGGTGACATTATTCTTGGTGCCTCTAGCCCCAGAATATTAAAGAACCTATTGGAAGAGATCCATAACTATTGGGAAAAAATGTCTGGCATCATAATCTATACAGGAAAGACCAATTGGATGAAAAAAACCTATCTTTCTCATATTAGAACATGAAGATGGATAGTGACTTGTGTCCAGAGCTGAATAAGAGAATGGGATTGAAATAGATAACCTTTGGGAAATTACAAAGTACCTTGAATGCTACCAATTTTCCCCTGATAATCAAAGCCTACCATTTTATATAAATATCCTACCAGTACTGTTATAGGGCAGTGAGACATACAACACAACAATCTCTGAAGACCTGAAAGTTGAAGAACTATAAACTTGGTGCTATCACCAAGAAGGAAATGGAGAGGTTCATGCAAAGAATAAGCAGGCTACAACATGCAAAAAATGAGGAACGTTTAACAAGAACAGTAGTCAAAGATAACAACAGGAAAACCAATGATAGGAAAAAAGAACAGAATGATTTTGTGGAAAAAGTATCTTCAAGATGTCAGGAGAAAGCAATAAAAGCTTCTAGCACAGTAAGTTATACTTAGTGACAAACTGAAATGGTGGACATAGAAAAGAATCCCACAGGATGGCTGGGCAGATTGGTTGTGATCTCCATCATTAGAGGGAATCATTAAATTAACAAAATCACATATCTATTAAAAATTATTGTTGTGTACACAGCAGACCATGAGAGAAGAGTCAATATAAAACAATAAATTTGAGTTTTAGGAAAACCTAGATAAATACTTACAACACATGGTTTTTTTTTTTTTGTTTTTGGTTTTGTTTTGTTTTTTTTTGCTCTTTGGAGGGCAGTTGGGGTTAAGTGACTTGCCCAAGGTCACATGGATAGTTTTTGTGTTAAGTGTCTGAGGTCAGATTTGAACTCAGGTCCTCCTGACTCCAGGGCCTGTGCTCTATTCACTCCACCACCTAGCCGCCCCCAACACATGGTTTTCAATATTGCTCAGCTTTTGCTTACTTCCTTAATGGTTTTCTTTTGTTCTCTGCTGTACACTTTTCACTTTATTGACATTAAATAAATACATGAGTTATGTAAAATAGTCATTTAAAATTATTTTGGCTTTACCTACCCATGAAAAATAAATGTTACTTCAATTATTTAGGTCTGAGTTTCTATAAAAAGTGCTTCACATTTATATTAATATAGTTCCTGTGTCTGTTTTTGCAGGTATACATAGGTATTTTGAAATGTCCAGATATTTTAAATGGTCTAAAACAATATTGAATGTGCTGACCCAGTGCAGTTTATATAATTTTCACTTTTCTGATTCTGCACCTTTTTTTTAAAACATATTAAATTCTACTCCTGCCCTTTATCTTGTGTGGGGGGGGAGTGGGGATCCCTTATTTTTTTGTTTCAAAGTAACATATTGTTGAATTTAAATATTTAATCTGTTGTCCATTTCCCATTTATGGGTAAATTCATCCTATTCACATTCTAAGCTACAATTACTTGTAGTGCATTTTCCTTCTTCCTGTTTTTCCTCATTATGGTTATCACCCTATTTTTCCTGATTCCTCTGCTTTACACTGACTTGCTACCTTGCCCTCCTATTCCTTAAGCTACATAACTCTCTAAGAGTATTTCCCTTATTCTCCCCCACCACACAAACCATCTCCTTGCCCTCTTATTTTTTCTGAATTTAGAAGATTTTTCTATCTTTCTAGACATATGTGTTGTTCCCTCTTTAATTAACCCTTTCCTGATGAAAGCAATTTCCAGTACTACCTATCCCCCCACTAGCTTCTTCTATGTATTTTTTTCTTTTATATCTCATTTATACGGGATAATTATTTCTTTTTATCTATCCCTATACAGTTTTGTTTTCCTAGAATCAATTCATCATATTAAGCTTAGTCCACATCTTTTTTAGAAGAAATATTAATATTTTCTTTTTTTCTGTTACATGTGAATACAAATTTAACATTAATTTTTAAAACTTTGAACTCCAAATTATCTTCCTTACTTCTTCCCCACCCCACCCTCATTGAGAAGGCAAAAAATTTGGTATAGGTTATACATGTGTAGTCATGGAAAATATATATCCATATTAGTTGTGTTGCAAAAGAAAACATAAACCATTTAAAATATCTGGACATTATAAAATACATTTCTTCCAAACTACTCAAATAATGAGAATCATAAGAGTACTGCTAATATTTTCACATATATGAGGTAAACAATTTGACCTTATTGAGTCCTTAATTATTGGTCTTTGAAGTTTACCTTATATTTCTCCTTGATGCTATATGTCAGATTTGCTCTCTATAACAGTCTATGACTTTTGGTCCTTCAACATAGTAGTTGCTGGGTCTTGTTTAATTTTTATTGTATTCCATAAGTCATTTTTTCTTATTGTTTTCAATATTTTCTCCTCAACATGGGAATTTTGAAATTTGGCTATGATACTCCTGTAAATTTTCCTCCTGGGATACACTTCACGTAGTAAATTGGTAGCTTTTAAAAAATTTCTACTTTGCCTTCTTGTTCTAGAACTTCAGGGCAATTTTCCTTGATAATTTCTAGTAATACGGTATCAAGATTGTATCAAAAACCCCCTGTGGGGGTCAAACAACCCTTTCACAGGGGTCACAGGGGTTGCCTAAGACCATCAGAAAACATATTTCTGATGGTCTTGTTTTCCAATGGTTTTAGGAACTGAGACACTTCTATTGGTCTCCAGGCTGGTCCGCCTACATGCAAATATGTCCACATTAAAGGGTTGTGGAATTAGGAAGGTTGAGAACCACTGTCCCAGGATGTTCTCTTAGCGAGGATCTTTTTCTCATGTTTCATTTTCTCTTCTATTTTTTCATTCTTTTAATTATTTTTTTTTATGATTTCTTGGTGTCTTAGAACATCATTAGCTTCCCCTTGTGCAATCTGAGTTTTCAAGGGAATAGTTTCTTAAGTTTTTGTTTCTCTATTTCAAATTTTTAAAATAATTTTCTTGAATTGCTCTTATTTTTTCTATTTTTACCCTTGATCTATCTTATTTGATTTTTAAAGTTCTTCTAAGAAAACTCTTTGTGCTTGTGACCATTTGATGTTTCTCGTTGAGAAAGGAGTGACTTTTTTTAGCTCCATTATCTTCCTCTGAATATGAATCCAGAAGTTCCTATAACAACTATCAGGTTCTTTCTCTTTTGTTTGTTCGTGTTCATTCATTCATTCATTCATTCGTTCGTTCGTTCGTTTGTTCATTCGTTCAATTATTCATTCGTTCATCTGTTTATTTGTTTACTTATTTATTTCTTGTTTTATTTTGTTTTTAGCAGCTCTTTGTGTAACCAAGTTGTAGTCCCAAGATATAGGGAATGCTACCCTAAGCCTCAGGACCCTCTGTAATTTTTTGTGGTCTATCTTGGGGTTCAACCTTATGGTCTCCTCTCTACTTCTAACCCATAGCTAAGACCCCCAGGCACACTATCTTGCAGATGATTTTGCTCCCTGTGGTCTCTCTAAAGCTACAAACTACAGTTGTCCACTCTGCTCTGGAACTGAAATCAGAGGGCTTAGTGCCCACAAGCAACAGGGTCTCTGCCCCTTATTATTGCATTCATGAGGTGTGTGCTGGCTCCTTCTCCATGTAGCCACAATGTGGGGCTCTTCTGGTCAGCACAACTCTGCTTGGTATCTCTCAGCAATGGAAGGTAATACAATCTTCTCCTACTCAGCCATCAGACCCACTCCCACCACTATCTGCAAAGTGAAAGTTTCAAAGGCTGAGACTACTTTTCAATCCAGTTTTCCCAGGGTCTGTTGTTTGTTGATTCTGTAGAGTTGGCCTGGAGGTGTTTGCACTTCATTTACCTTTACCCCAATATGTCAAGTCTTTCCTGGGATCCTCTCAGATTGTTTTAGGAGGAAAACTACTTTACCCCATGTCTTTTTTATTGCTATGAGATGATGTCGCCTTTTTATTTTGTTGAGGAAACTTGGAGAGTGGGAAATTTTCTGACCTACTCCTCCATTTTCCCAGAAACCTTTCCCAATCTATTTGAGTAGTGAACCACTTTTAAGGGGAGGAGAGTAAATAGTAGAACTTGCTTAACATAAACTAACTGCTGCTTGGAGGTAAGGAAATAAACATTATGGATATCAATTTTGAATTAGCAAGAAAAGTAGCTAAATTTTTCATACTCTTTGATTCAACAGTCCTAGTAATATGCCTCAGGAAGGTCAATGAAAGAATCAAAAGTCCAACAAGCTAAAATATTAATGTCAATCGTTTCTTGTGGTAGTAAAACAAATAAAAGCAAACAAAAAAAACTGGAAGCAAAGTAGGTACTCACCAATTTGAAAATGGCTGGACAGATTGTAAAACATAAATGTAGTGGCAGATTATTGTGGAGTTCAGAATGATGAGCATGAGGAGTCTATAAGAACATAATAAGATATGAGAATTTATGAGATGTGACATAACCAAAACACTCCCAACTCCCAATATACAGATAGACCATGACAATTTAAATGAAAATCTCACTAAAAGGAAACAACTCTGAGAAACTGAAATGATATTAGTAGTCCTAGAAAAAGTAGATACATATTTCTATTCAAGAGAGAGATAGAAACTGCAACCAGAAAATGTCATTGTCATATATGGTCAGAGTACTATGTATTTGTGCTTAACTGTTTTCCTTTGTTACTAGGGAAGGTTCAATTCCATCATACTTGGGAGAGAGATAGCAAAGTAAGAGAGGTCATTACCAGAAATCAGTCTCATGTAAAGGGAAAAGGTTAAACTTTAACAATAAGGGAAAAGAGAAGAAAGGGAGGAATTGGGGGAAAGGAAGGAAAAGAGAAAGGAAAAAGAAAAGGAAGAATGGCAAAAGATGAAGAAAAGGAAAGAAACAAGGTCAATACCCCTTTTGTTGGTGCAGATTACAAAGTTATCTGTGTTCTTTTATCTTTGGTGATTCAAATGCATTTGTCTTCACAAATTCTCTGCAAGGGAGCTAACCAAGGTGTTGATGATCACTTTATGTCTTTTTCTATTTTTTGACTATCAGTAATAAATAGTACATAGTGTGATTAACTTTTATTTATACCACAAAATATATTTTCAATCATATTTTCATATTTTTAAAAATTTTCCCAGAATATTCTGAAATAAGTATAATTTGCATGTTAACATTTCTCAAATGATCTCTAGGAAATAAGATTATATTTTACCATTTTTAAAGGTAAGGGGTTTTCCAGATTTTGACTGCGCATCTCTGAGACTTGGTTCCTTATAAAATTGTAAGAATTTATACCTGGAAGCAACTTTTCAGATACTATAATCCAGCCCATACCCATTTTATAGGTGAGGAAACCAAGACCTAGAAAGTTGCAATAATTTGGTTATCATACAAGTAACAAGTGTCAGAGCTGTGATTCAAACACAACTGTATCAAAGAAAATTTCCTTTCTAAACTTCTTGCAAAAGATCATTTGCTTAAAATATGTTCTTGCTCTAGATATTTTGGTTTCGTTGTAAGGTACAGAGAACATCATTTGATTATTTGAACACCTACTTTAATTATACAGTTTCTTTATGGACCATGAAGTGGGTAAATTGAGTATATTTTAAATGGTTTGAAAAACTTAATTTAACCTGAACTGAGCTATTGACTACTGGAAGGTTTGCCATTTTCTACAAATCTGTCTAATACAGTCAGCACAGCTCTCTAGAGTAAGTTCATGATAACAAGCCATAGGCATTTTAGCAAATATAGCTAGGAGATGGAAGTGCAGCAAAGAGAAGAGTTTTGTGGAGGAGAAAAGGGGAGGGGAGGGCAAGAATACTGCTAGAAAGTAGGTTCTTCCAACTCAGCAAACTTATAGCTGTCATGCAGTCAGTGAAGCATTATTGAGCAACAAGTCATGAGGGCCTTTTTCAGGAAATAAAAATAAGAGTTATACAATGGTAAAATAGTAACAACTGAAATACAGTAGTGTAAAATTTATGGAAATTTCCATGTATTAATTTGAACTCCACAACAACCCTGTGAAGCAGGCATATCAAGAATCATTATGCTCATGTTGTTGTTCAATCATTTTTAGTCATGTTTTACTAGGAGAATGATTTTCAGAAAGATTAAGCAACCTACCCACATTCACATAACTACTACATTTCAGGGATGAGATTTGGACCCAGGTCCCCTTGATATCAAGCCCCAAATATTTTTTCCTCCACACCAGAGCTGTAAAACACACGGTTTCCAAGCTACATTGCACCAACAACACTTCCCAGTGGGGAACCAGACTCAAATATATGAAAGAAATAAAAATATAATAGAACACAGATAATATTAATGTAGTTTTCTAAAGCAATATATGAGACAGAGGGTTGTTATGTCTGGTTTAACAATATCATCTCTGTTTGAGTTTAATAATATTCCTTCACACTACACTTTCAGTTATACTTCTCCTGCTAATCAAACAAAAAATGTTCCCAAAGGGTTGGTTGGGGGACCTTTATTTTTCCACTACCAAGACAAAAAATCAGAAGAAATTCCAATTTTAAGAGAAATTATGACCAAAAAACCCTTTACATACCCAGTATGAATTAATTGTTGAGGTTTAGAAAGAAAAAAAAATTGTGATAGAGATAATATAGTCTTTGAGCTAGGTTCAATAAATTATTGAATTTAGGAAAGGCACAGTAAGATATCCATGTAATTATACAGTTCATTTTGAAAAAAACACAAAACTTTTATGGTTTCTTCTGGGAGCATTGAAGAAGCTTTTCCTGTTTCACTTACAATAGGTTCTTTCCAATTCTCTTATATCAGTCCAGTAGTCTCTTCTTTTTAGCAAAATAGTACTTAAATTCCTCTTTCCTTTTCTTTGGTATGTGTTGCTTTTGAAAAATAAAGATTCAGTCCACCTGTCAATTTTGTTTTCCTACTTCTCTTCTAGCCCATAATAGTACATACTTTAACTCACCTAATTAATGATATTGTAGCTTTCAGTTACAGTTCTTTTCTGATTTTTCCCTCTTCCAGATCTTAATATTCACCTTAGTGCCTTTCTTAGGATATATATATATATATATAATTTATATTATGCATATATAATATATTATATAAATAATATACATTATATAATATATAAATATATATTCTTGTGTTCTTTGTGTGTTTCATCTTGTTGACTATATCTCTTGTGTGTGTGTGTGTGTGTGTGTTTCTCCATTTCTTCATTTATAAAATGACAGGATTGGACTAAAAAAAAATTTCTTAATTTTTTTCCATATGCTATTTTCACAATCTACTGAAATCTATGAACCTATTAGAATACATATATGTATAATTATATATTATATAAAATTTCTGTATGAATATATCATGCTGTAATTAATATATGTAATATATCATATATAAAAAGCACTTATATAATTTTGTTGCTGAAGAAAAGACTAAATTTCAATTACAGATTAATGAAAATAAAGATGTATATATATACCATTCTATATACGTATATATATATATATACATACATATATATATATATTCCATTCTATTATATACATACACACACACACACATATATATTCCATTCAATTTCACAGCCCCCCCCCCCTTGAAGTCTATCTACATACTTTGGAAGTTATTGATGCCAATTTAACATGTTCCTATTAGAAGATTTCTAACATCTTTTAAGCTCTAATAGTCTGTGATTTTAGTTGAAACGAAATGGTTTGATATACATGTACTAATTTTTACTCTGAGTAAAGCAAAAAGAGAAATCAATCAACAAGTGTTTATTAGTCACTTACTATATGTCAGGCACTGGGAATATATATCAGTAAGTGAAACTTTACACACAAGAAACTTACTGTGCATAATGGGGGAAGGAACAAACATTCTGTTTATTCTATATATTATGCACACATATGTATATATATATATGTGTGTGTATATATATGTGTGTGTGTATATATATATATATATATATATGTATATACTAAATAAATACAGACATAAGAAATACATACAAAAGGTACCTTGAGAAGGAGGCAATAGCAATTGAGGGAATCAGGGAAGGATTCACAAAGGTGGTGGTACTTGACCTGTGTCTTGGAGAAAGATAGGGATTCTGTGAAGTAGAACTGAGGAGAGAATGCAACCAGGGTAAAGACATAGTGATGGCAGATGAAGTGGCATGCACAGAACAGAGAGAAAGCCAGTCTGATTGTATTGTAGGGACAGGAGAAGGAGTAATGTCCAATAAGATGGGTTGTGAAGGATTTCAAAAGTTAAAAAGAGGAGTTTATATTTGATTATACAGGCACTAGGTCGACACTGAAGTTGAGTAAGGTATATGGTCAGATTGGTGTTTAAAGAAAATTACTTTGCCAGCAATATGGAACATAGGCAGGGAGAGATAATTTAGGAAAACCAACTAGAAGCCATTGAAGCAATCTAGACAAGACATCATTTTTGAAGTATGATTCTATCTAGAGTATAAATGACTACATGTAGCCAAGATATTTGAGAATAACTGCAAAATTCAACTAGTCATTTAAATATTTTGACATATCTCTTGGATATTATAAAAACCTAAACAATTGACTGAAATTTATGGTTTTAACTAAAATCTTTGATAGCCTGTAGAGATAATTTGTTTCTTCATTATTTCAATTTTTATGTTGCTACTAAAATAAGGACTTGAAGCTCATATTACTAGTACTTTCACACCTGCCATTTATAAACATTGCATGTCTTCAACTTAGACAAGTAGAAATAAACATTAAAAGATGGTGAATATTCAGATGAACTTTGTATTTTGCTTTTCTTGCCAATTGGCTATGAAATATGGAGCAGTTATTGCTATAGTAATTCACAAATTATCACTAGGTATCTTGATGCACGTGAGTAGAGTTGAGAATATTTGTGGGCTCTTTGAAATTGTCCTCATTTCAAAGACATATGTCGTTAATGTTTGAGATAATGGTTCCTGACATTATTGGCAAAGCTTGTCCCTGAGGGTGGTCTACTCGTATTATGATCAAAATGTTAAGTATACAACTAAAGTGCATTTTTCAGAGCAGTGTAGGGAGAGATGCTATCACTAACTCAGCTAGGTGTCAGTTTCACTCAAGTCTTCTTCTGGCCCATCTACAAGATTCTAGTGTCCCAGAGTTTACATATACTGAACACTTAAGTAAAACGATCTGGCTCCTCAGTGTCCAATTAGGTAAATTGTTATGTAGACAATTCATTTATTATGCACAATTTAGAAAAAAAAAAAGTGCCTAATCCATCTTGGCTATCTTCAGTGTCAATGGAATTCATTAGTCTATTTTAAGAACTGGAAAGGTCTTTTTGAAATTGGTGATAAGTAGATATAGATTGAAAAGCTATTTCCCCATTAATTTTAATTAATTCATCAATACATAGTAATTGTACCCACACTGTTGTCACACACAATAAAGAAATATAACTCATGGCTGAGAATATTGTATATAGTGCTTACAAAGCCTAAGTAAGTTCAAGGTTGTAAGTCTGTCCTTGCCATTCATTCATGTCCCTATCATTATTTTTTTTGTTGTTGTTATTTTCATCTAGAATTTCCCTCAGTAACCTCAGACTTTACCTTCTAGTTAAATCTCCATAGGCATAATAGTGTGAGGGCATTGTATTGTATACTATAATTCTGTAAACCTCTCTACCTTGGTCACCCTCTGAAAATCAAGGGAAGGGTTACTGTTACTGTGGTTATTATTGTCAAAACATGCAGAGACTGGCTATATCTCAACATCACCTCCAACAGTGTCCTTCAGGGCTGGGGCACGGTGTTGGAGATAGTGAAGGATGTGCCAGATTGAAATAATTCATCACTGAAGTCTGCTTTATATCTATTTGATATCCTTGAAGGTCTCATATTATGGGATAATAGTGGAGATGAGTTAGCATTTAACCTTGAAGCTGCTGTTAATGATGGGATCCACAGCCTGGATGTCTCAAGACAGTTGGTCAATTAGGCTGACAGTGGCTGAAGGCATGCTGCAGGGCATGGAGTTTATCTAACACTTTCATTTTCTCTCTAAGCCACAACACTGACATGCTTGGGTTTACAGTCAGAAGGACTTGCACTATGCTTTGGGGGCTTAATTGCAACATCAAACTTCATTTTTCTGTTTTATCTTCCTCATGAATGTGGCAGAGTTGAGGGAGAAGCTGAGCATGATCTGTGGTATTCTGGGTCTGTGGACTCTGGGAAGGCCCTGGATTTTTTTTCTTCCTGGATAGATGATGAAGCCCTACTGATTTTTTTTAGTCATTACATACATGGACCTAAAAGACACAGCAAGCTCATGCAACCCTTAATTAGGTACCAAGAAGCTGTCATGTAGACTGGATCTCTTCCCACCAGCCTCATTCTATCTATGGCAACAATGTTCCCTCTTCCTCACCCCTGGTCCAAGTGCATAAGTCTATATAAGATGAGGTTAGGGGAAGGGAGATGATTAATCACAAAGCACAAAACGTACATAGTGTAGAAACACTAAAAGCTGGGGTGAGGGACTATTTAACAGAAAGTTAGAAAGTTAGTCCCATAAGCTGTACAACCCCTCCCCCTTCCCCTAGTCTTTCCTAGGTTCCCATAAATGTGCATATTCCCTGGGGGGAGGGGGGGAAGAAGATGTGCAATGAATGCACAGAAACTTTTATTCTATGACATAGGGCCAAGAAGACCAGTGAAGCACCTGCAGAATATCAGTTACTCCACAAACTCATGCACATTTGCTTCTCATTTTGTGCCTCTCATTTTTCCCCCTATATATACTGCACATAATCTTGAATGTATAAGGTTGCCTGCATGAAAGTGAAAATGAGGTTACTAATAAAATCAAAGGACTGACTGAGGTTGCTAAATTAATGCTTGACTTTGACTCCCCGAATCCCCTCCCCACCACAAGGAAAAAACAAAGTCCAAAACAAATGCACACAGACATCAAGATTCAATGGAAAGAGAACTGGTTCTGAGATTGAGAGTACTTGTATTCAAATCCTACCTCTGAAGTTTACTACTTATATGACCTGGGGCAAGTCATTTGATTCCTTAGGAATTAATTTCCTTATCTTTAAAATAAAAGAGTTGGGATGGATGACCTCTTAGCTCCTTTGCAACTCTGGATCTACTTTCCCCACCCTGACCCTTATAACATCTTCAAGTTCCAGGGAGAACTATGCTGAACAATCTGCTAGAGAATTTTTTAGAGATTAATTTGGAATTCCTTTGCTAAATGAGTCAGAGAGAGAGGTGAGTAGATTTGAGAAGCTGTTTAGCCTTTGTTTTTGTTTTCTTTTGAAGAGAACCAATGACATTTCTTTCTTGCTCTCTTATCATCTTGGAAAAGGAAGAAAGAGAGGTAAAAAAAACCCAAATAAGGAGTGTACATAGCAAAGCAAAGCCAATTTCCACATTACCTACATGCAGAAATATATTTCCAATTTTGTATCTTGAATCTATCATCTCTTCATCCAGTGATGGGTCACAGGTCTCATCTGTAGTCCTCTTAAATAATGGTCTGCTATTGCATTTATCAGAGTTTTAAATCTTTCAGTTATTTTTCTTTACATTGTTATTTTTATTATAAAGCAATAATTTTTATTTTAAAATTTATAATTTCTTCTCTTGACTCTGCTCACATCATTAAACTTTAGTTAATACTAGTCTTGCTAGTTTTCCTTAAAGTTCTCCATTTTGTCATTTCCTAAGGTCCAATAATATCCCATTACACTCATATTTATTTTAATTTGTTTAGTCATTTCCCCACAAATAGGGAGGAAATATCCAATATGTGGTTTGCTAGCAAGTGTTTAACAATCAGTTTAAAAAAAAAAAGAATTCATGACACATTTTAATTTTAATATGATTTATTAACATTTTATATCATTCTTGTAAGTCTAAACAGTTTACAAAATAATAAATCTAATTCTGCTTTAAATGTTTATCAATTTCTAAGGTGTAAATACTAACAGTGAAAATTCAATCATTGGCTCTCACAAAGCACTTCAAGCTGGTTCCATCATACCTCTGGTGTTCTAGCTTGATGCTATTAAGAAAAGAATTCTATAAATGATTTTGTACATATTTATCCCTTTCCTTTTTCTTCATTTTCTTTGGAGTACAGATTTACAAGTAGTAATGCTCAGTTGAGTATATGTAAATATTTGAGTGACTTTTAGGGCATAGTTCTAAATTGCTCTCCAGAATGACTGAGTCAATTCACACCTCTCAAAAATCACTGATTTTCTCAAGTTGTATATAGAAGATAACTTTTAAATGTTGGGATTCATATTGGAGTTGTTATGGGCCAGTTATGAGCTTCAGATATTGTAAGCTCCTCAAAAATGACTTCAATCAACATCATACAGGAATATCCTAAAGCCAAATTTGACTTAGCTTTTGGATTGGAATCTCTTTTTAATTTTAAAGCTAACATCTATCAAGATCAAAGCAAATACAGTCTTACTATTTATGGTAACATTTTATTTCAAAAGGTTTAGACGTGAGAAAATGTTAGCTGGAGTGATTCAATTATACTCTTGAGTAAAATAGGATCTTTTTTGGTGACATTACCACCTTATAAAGTCTACAATGCACATTACAGTTTCCTGTTCATTTGATTTTGAGTACACGTAATCCAATGGAATTCTCTGTAACACTATGCAAAATGAAATAATATCAAAGAAGTTATAGCTCACTTTGTTTTTCTGATAGTCCTCAGCCTAATTCCCAGCACCCCATCTGCTACAACAAGGGTCCTGTTAGGCTACTTATCCACTGACAAGCAAAGAGTAATTCCCCACACTGTAACAAAGTATAAACAAATAAAAAGAGATTCTTCTTAGACTTATGAATGTAGTTTTGCAGATTAAATGAGATAGTATATATGATAGTACTTTGAAAAGCATAGTTGTAGAGCAGGCATCAGAGTCAAAGCTGGAAATAGCCCTTGAATTCACTTAATGTGACTTCATTTTGCAGAGGAGGAAGCCAAGAGTCAAGAGATCAGGTTGTCCAATTTTCTTTTTTGTCTTAGCCTACTTATTCAACCTTTGGCAAATTTATTAATTTTCCTTGATCCTCAAGTGCCATATGAGATGATTGGAAATAAATGGAATAATAGATGTAAGAAATCTTAGATGTTATTAGGAAAAAAAGAATAAGGTCAATTATAGGTCAATTCATTGTTTCATTTAGCAATTTCCACAGTGCATGAGCTTGTTCAAGTGAACATCTATTAAGCACCTACTATGTGACAGGCACTATGCCAGGGACTGGGTACAAGAAGATTAAAAAAACTAAGTTATCATAGATTTCCTCACCTTAAGAAGCATATATATTTATAAGAAATGTGGTGGGGGCAAGGAGAGGAGAGTTACAACTTATGCACAGATAAGTAAATACAATTAAAAAAAAGATGATTTTGAGGGGGAGAAAACATTAACAATCAATGGGCTTAGCAAAGGTAAGAGGTGACACTAAGCTGTGATTTGAAATATTGAGATTTTTTTAGAGAAAAGGGGAGCAGATTGTGGGGTTGTACTCTCCACTTATGAGGGACTATCTATTCAAAGGTACTGAATAGGAGACAGAATATGGTATACACCCAACCAATATCCCATGACCATCACTAATACGATACAGTTCTTTCATCTTTCCATTATTGCTTGCTTCTGTCCTGATTTGCTTTCCCACTGACTCCCCGCAAGACTTGTTAACAAACTCCACTCTGGATCATAAAGCAGCAGGAGAGAGAGGAAATGCACTCCAAGGTGTCACCTGTCTAACAAATAGCGGGCAGAAGTTGATAGCTTAATTTTACCAAGGCCTCTAGCACTTCAGTACAGGCAACAGGCATTTCACATTATGACTTCTGTTACACCCCAAACATACATTTTATCTGTCATTCTGGAATCTGTAGCAATAAGAGACAGCTGTGTTTCCTAGTCTGGTGTGCTTCTATTATGAGGACTTTGTTCTTGTTGGGGTTGATAGGGATTCTCTCCCCAGGGCTGTGCAGTAGCTGATTGCTCTACATCACAGAGATCCCCTAAGCCTGAGCTGATTGCTTGCATAGCTGTCATTGGTGTGCTGCTCTGGGTGAAAACTACAGGAGATGATTTCATAGATTATAAGTTTGGATGTTTTCTTATTCCATGCCTCCTGCTACACCATCTGGTAAATGTACATCACTTTCCACTGCAACATCACCTTGGGGCTATTATGATTTGTTGTATTTCTCACCTTCCTCCCTAACCCCCACCCACCCTCATACACATTTGGTATCATTCATTACCAGAGGGCATCTAGGTTGCTTTATTCCTTAACATCTTGTAGTTTCCTGGTATTTAAGATAAAGCTCAATATTTTAGTTTATAGTTGAAAGTATTGGAAGCACCAATGGATTCCTTCTAAGTACACAATGAATGTTAACCAAAGCCATCCCTGTTTCTAAATATCCTGCTGCTTGCTCTCCAATGAGGACAGGAGAGATAGGATGAATGGTGGTAGCCTTTCAACCCCTGAATTAAAGTAAGAGGCAATGGATGTATATTTTGGTTTGAATCTTACATAAATCAAGAGCTACAAGAAACCTCAGAAGTCATTTAATCCAACCCCTTCATTTTAATCAATAAGGAGACTGAGGATCACAGAAGTCTACACAAGTAGACACCATTAGAATGAGGCTTTGAACTCAAGTCCACTGATTACAAAATGAATGTTCTTTCCACTGACGTAAGCTCCTCCATCAACTATTTCCTGTGTGATCATAGATGTATCATCTATACTCTCTGTGCAAAATTGGGATAAGATTAGCATGTATCACATAATGTCTTTTTAAGGAACAGAAGAACATAGATTTAGAATTAGAAGAGACCTCAGGAGTCATCTCATTTTATGAACTCATTTTTCAAATGAGATCATGTATGTAAAGCACTTTGCAAACAATAAAATGCTGTAACTATCAGCTATGGTTATTCTCATCCCATCTCTTCATCCCCAACAAACCCTGTTTTGACAGTTTAGACTAACTGTGCAAGAGTAGAACCAGGGAGCTCTGGGGGTCCCTGAGATATTTTCATGGGTTCCATGAAGTCATAACTATTTTCACAATATACTAAAACATTTTAATTTTAATGGTAAATGTTGATGATCTAAACTATGTAAGCAAAAATTTGGGGGACAATATTTTTAAGAATGTAAGGGGGTGAGCCAAGGTAGGGGATTGGAAGCAAACCACTAAAACTTTCTTAATATTCCCTTTCAAATCACTTTAAAATAACACCTCAAATAAGTTTTGGAGTAGCAGAGCCAATAAAAGGTCAGGATGAAACATTTTCCCACCCTAAGAACATTTAGGAGGTTGGCAGGAAAAGTGTGTGACATTAGGATGAAGGCCTGTCCAGAGTTCATATATATGGTGTTGGCAACAGTGACCATAGCAGCAGAAGCAGCTTTGAGAATTCTCTGTCCAGAGATGGTAAGGGGGTCAGAAAGAGATTACATGAGATTCTTTGCTGCCACTGGGTACAGATGTTGCTTGCTGGCAACTCTGGGTCACAGTTCTAGGGCAGACAAAAACACTGGGGGTTGGTCACAAGGGAGCAGAGGCTCTGGTCATAGTTCCAAGTCAAAATGAGTGCTACCATTTATGGCTATAGGAACGGGAGTCTTTCTTTGCTCAGTAAAAAGCACAGACCAGGTGAGTAGTGAGCACATTTCTTGCCTTGGATACACTGAAAATTTGCAGACTCTCAGCACTAGCTCTGAAAACAGCAGAACGAAAAGCATGAAACTTGAGACAGTACCTCCCAGGTGAATAGAGTCCAATTTTAACATAAAATTCAAAATTAAGAAACAATGTCGGGAAAAAAAGAGCAAACAACAACAACAACAACAACAACAACAATTTGGCCACCAAAAATCTATTAAAATAGTAGAGAAGACTAACATATAAACTCAGAAGAAGATAATAATGTAAAAATAGCTACAAATCCTCAAAAATAATGCTATTTAGACACAAGTCCAACAAAAATTCCTGAAAAACTTAAAGAAAAAGGTGAGTGATGGAGGAAAATTTCAGAAAAAATTGAGTGATGCAAGAAAATCATGAAACAAGAATTAGCAGATTGGCAAAGGAGGGATAAAATAATAGTGAAGAAAATGATTCCTTAAAAAATATTGAGATAATGATAAGAAAGGCACAAAAAATCACTGCAGAAAGGAACTTTTCTAAAAATAGAATTGACCAGATTGGGAGGGGGCGGGGAGAGATTTAAAATTTCCATGGAGAAAATAATTCCTTAAAAATTAAAACGGGGCAAATGAAAGGCAATGACTCATGAGACACCAAGAAACAATAATATAAAATCAAAACATGGGGGGTGGGGGAATGTAATAAAATGTATATAACTAATTTAAGAAAAAAAAACGGACTTGGAAAATAGAACAAAAAGAGATAATTTAAGAATTATTGTACCATCTGAAAACCGTGATCAAAGAGAGAGCCTAGACATCATATTTCAAGAAGTTATCAATGAAAATTATCCCCAATATCTTAGCTCCATAGGGTAAAATAGATATTGAAAGAATCCACCAATCATTTCCAAAGCTCCCAGGTTGAAGAGAAAATACTTTATGCAGCTATAAAGAAACAATTCAAATATTGTGGAGCCACAGTAAGCATTGGCTTCTACATGAAAGGAGTGGAGGGCTTTAAATATGATATACCGGAAGGCAAAGGACCTAGGATTACAATGAAGAATAAACTACCCTTTAAAACTGAGTAAAATCCTCAGGAGAAAAATGTTATCTTTAAGGAAATAGAGGACTTTCAAAAATTCCTGGTGAAAAGACCAGAGCTGAAGAGAATATTTGACATTCAAACACAAGAATCAAGAGAAACACAAAAAAGTAAACATGAAAGTAATCATAAGGGACTCAATAAAAAAAAAGTTTACATTCTTATTTGGGAAGTTGATGCATGAATATTTAAAAAACATTATGATTACTAAGGCAGTTAAAAGGCATTTACAGAGATATTGTATGTAGATATGAGTTGATTATGTGTTAATTATCAACATTATGTTGATTATGTACGAAAATGAGGGGGTGAGAAAGATGCACTGAGTGAAGGGGAAAGGGAGAATTTGCATGAGGAAAATTGAGTTTTACAGTGTAGAGGGAAATCAGAAGGTGGTGGACAATGCATGAACCTCACTCTCATCAGAATTGGTTCAAAAAGGGAAGCATACACACTCACACACACACAGAGTTGTACATAAAAATATAATTTAGCCAATAGAGGGGGAGGGGAGAAAAGAGATGGGGGATGATAAAAGGAAGGTATAATGGTAATGAAATTTAAAGATCTTGTATTGACTTGGTTTTAGGGTTAAGTGTTAAGACCCAGAGCTTGGTGAATCCCACAAGTGGGATGGACTTGACCTGACAAAAGGGGGATGAGCAGGAAAGAGCTGGTGCCATGTATAGGGAGAATCCTAAGCTGAGAGAGGTCAGGAGAAATCTGGGGAGCAGCATTGTGGAGGCAGAGAGAGAATTTCTGGGGTGCAGAGCTGCTGACAGAGAGAGAGAGAGAGAGAGAAAGAGAGAGAGAGAGAGAGAGAGAGAGAGAGAGAGAGAGAGAGAGAGAGAGAGAGAGAGAGAGAAAGAGAACTGCCAGTGGAAGCTGCCCAGACTGCTGAGGGCCAGTTGGAACTGCACAGGACTTTTGAGAACTGCCACCTGGAGGTGCCAAGAACTGGAGAGGCATGACGGTGATCCTGGTATTTTGTCTGTCTGTTTTGATCTTACTTGGTCAGAGTCATTTGTTGATAGAGTTCTCAGACCTTGTTGGGTCTAGGTTGATTTCACAAGCAGAAGGTGAATTGAAGAGGATGTGGACAATGTGCATAAATGTTGTGGAATTTTTGTTAATCTTTGTCTTCCTAGAAACAGAAACTGATGAGAAATTGCCTCAGGTCAAGATGAAGAAAAGACCTCTCCTTCGGTCTTGAATGTTGGGATGATATTGTAACCTAGTTGTGACCTAGGTGTGGATGGACTTTCTGCTTCCCACTGCCCCTTGAGAAGGTGCTTGGTGGTAACTGATGATATTGTAATTCAATTGTGATATAAGCATGGAAAACTTTTAACCTTTGTACTTTGTGACTGACCAAATGAATGTACATTGTTCATCATTGGAAACTAATCTCCACTTGAAAAGAGAGACTTTGTGATTGACTAAATGAATGTACTACCCAGGGGTGGAGTACTTTGTACTTTGTGATTGAATTGAGGACTTACTAAATAATTTAGTTACACATGGGGAATGCTGTATTTTGATTTTCTCTGAATGTTTTGCCTTCATTTCTCATTGAATAAATGGAATTTGCTATGCTTGTAATCTGAACTTTGGAAGCTGCTCTTACTTGGCATTACAGGAGGACAGATTAAGGGACACAGTGATTAGGAGCAAAATAGACTTTTAAAGAATGGCAGAAAGTGTGCTGGAGAGCAGACCCAAGATGGCATGTGGAAGCAGCAAGGCTCCGCAGCTCCCACACAGCCACCCTAAATACCCATGAAATATGACCCTAAACAAATTCTGGGGCTCTCAAACTCACAAAAATACAGAAAATATATCTCTTGCTGAAGGCAGCTCAGCAGGAGGGAGTCATCTGGTAGGCCCGGAGCCTAGGCCCACCCAGCCTGAAACAGAAACAGCGGCCAGGCCCCAGGGTGGACCAGGAGGAGCCGAGCCGAGCCGCAGCGTAAGTTTACCCCAGGGAGCAGATCTACACCGCCTAAAGGATCTTCACATCTAGCAAGCCAGGATTAGAAATGGACAGTGAAAGTAGAACTTTGAAGCTAAATTTGGGGGAGGAAAAGAATTTTGGCCAATGCGCCCCCAGGGCAAGGAAGCAGTGGGGGGGAGGGCAGTAACTGCTGTAACCAGTGGCTGCCCCCATTGGGCTGCTTCAGAGCCCTTGGCCTGCGGACTCTGCAGGGGGACTGACTCAATTGATCAGGGCCAAGTGCTCTTGCATTGAGTGGCCTGGATCTGGATCATGGTCTTGAGTGGTGGTCCTGTGGTGTGCTCTCAGCAAGTCAAAGCTGGGGGGGGGGGCTGCAACATCCCCCTAATAGCTCTGGAAGCTGGGAAAACCCCAGAAATTTGGAACAGAGCTTTCCCCCCTGGAAGCAGAGTTCCACAAAACTAAAAAAAAAACCAACAATTATTTTACTGGCCAACATGAGGAAAAGGAAGCAAAATAAGAACAGCAATAAAACTTTAGAATCTTTTTTGGGGACAAAAAGGATTAAAGTATGTAACAGGAGGAAGAAGACAACACAGTCAGAAATCCCACACCAAATGCTTCCAAGACACTTGAAGAATTCCT
>CM053594.1:318285790-318324275 GCA_028646575.1 Pseudocheirus occidentalis
CCACTATAATGACTTTGGCTTTCTGGTTTGGGGACTTGTCCTTCTTGTTTTGGGACTCAATGTTCTGATTTCTGAATAAAGACCTTGGTTCTGCCTTCCATGTGGAGAGTTTGCTAGATTTTGTGATCCAAAACTATACCAGCATATTCATAACCATCATGGGTGTTGTGAATATCTCATTATTGATACACCTCATCATGCCTGGAAAGCATAGTATTGGCAAGATAATAAACTTATCCATAGCATTCAATAGTCCTTAATTTGTGTGGTGCTGTCTGATGAAGAATCTCAGTTCCTTGATGTTCATTTTCAGGCTGAAATCAGCATAATTGGCAGAGAATCAATGCATACTCTCTAGCATTCAGCCTTGGAGGTTACATTGAGTGCATAATCATCTGTTGTCAAAAAGTCATGAACCAACTCTTTCTATCCATTTTAGCCTTAGCTTGTAGCATTTTCAAGTTAAATGATTTACCAACAGTGCAGTAGCTGAACTTGATGCCATTTTTATCCTCATTGAAGGTATCCATCCATATCACTGAAAATAGCTCATGGGAGCAACTACACAGCCCTGTGTCATTCCATTGGTGACTGGGAAAGCATGAGAGTATAGTCCATTACTCATGCAAGTATGCCACGGTGAAACTGACGTATAATACTAATGAATTTCGGCAGGCAATGAAATTTTACCATTATCTTCCACTATCCCTCATAACTGAGAGTGTCAAAAATCTTGGTCAGGTCAATAAACATTATATACAGACTTCTGTTCTGCTTCTGGCATTTCTTCAGGAGTTATTGGACACCAAACACCATGTTGATCATTCCTTGGCCCTTTCTGAAGCCATACTAGCTTTCCAACAGAAAACCATCTTCTAGGACAAATAATAAGCTCTAGGCGATCAGCTTATTAAGAAAGACTCTGTCAAGTATCTTGCTGGCAATGAATAAAAGAGAGAGCCCCCTTACCATCCCACCCCCTGTGATTGTTACAGAGCAACCCATTCCTTTTTTTAGTGACCATATTAATAATAAAACACAGAAAATTCATATGATTATATTAAGAAGTGCAGATTTTTAAAAAATATACAAGACATTCTGTTAAAAACACACAAAAAAGAAATAAATGTAGCTTTTCTTAAAGTAGTACTTAGTATCTATTAAAACTCATCAGCAAATATTATCTGTAATTGGATAGACTAGAAACCTTCCCAGTCAAATTAGGAGTCAAGCAAGAATATCCAATATCTTCTTTATTAATCAATACTGTACTAGAAATGCTAGTTATCGCAATAAGACAAGGACAAGAAATTAAAGGAATAAGAATAGACAACAAGGAAACAAAACTATGACTCTTTTGTGGATCATATGATGATCTACTTAGAGAACATAAGAGAATCAACTTAAAATGACTTGAAACAATGAACAACTTAGGCAAAGTTGCAAGATATAAAAGAAACTCATACAAATAACCAGTGTTTCAACAAAATCTGTCAGGAAGAGAAAAAAAAAGAGAAATTCCATTTAAAATTATGATTGACAGCATAAAATACTTGAGAATCTACTTGCTGAGACATGCACAGGAACTATATGAACACAATAAAAAACATTTTTTTCATGCAAATAAAGGCAGATCTAAACAACTGAAGAAATGTTAATTTCTCTTGGGTAGACCAAGTAAATACAATAAAAATTATAGTGCTCCCCAAATTAATTTACATAAAAAAGAGCCATTGCTTAAACGATAAATAGTCAAAGAATTAAATAGGCAGTTTTCAGAAAGGGAAATCAAAGCTATCAACAGTCACATAAAAGGCTCTTAATCACTAATAGTTGGAGACATGCAGTTTAAAAGAACTCTTGAGGTACTACCTTCTATCTACCAGATTGTTTAACATTCAAGAAAGATAAAATGACAAATACTGCAAGTGATGTGGGAAAATAGACACACTAACACTCTTATCTATGGAACTATGAACTGTTCCAATAATTCTGGCGAATAATTTAGAACTAATTCCAAAGGGCCATAAAACTTTGTATGCCCTTTGACCCAGCAATACCACTACTAGAGACAAAAAATAAATGAAAAGTTCTCAAATGTACCAAAAATTTTTAGAGCAGCTATATTGTTGGGGTGAAGAATTAGAAATTGGGTGGATGTCTATAAATAGGGAAGTGGATAAACATGTTTTCATGTATCATTGTGATGGAATACTATTGTGCTTTAAGAAATGACTAGGGGATAGTAATAGTTGCCCTTTGCCATTTTTTCTTCCTAGTTCTTGATATTCTTAGCCTTCTTTTTATGCATGTGAATTTATTTTAATTAAATCTAATTTTATGAACTAATCAATTGATATTATATTAAATCTGTAATTTTGTGAAATATTGATATATTAAGTATATTTGTTTGGTCTAACCATGAGCAAGAGATATACCTCTAGTAGTTCACTTCTTTCTTGAGTTCTGTCAAAATTATTTTTTAAGTTATCTCTATATATGTCTTATTATTTCTTGACATAGATGCCCAAACTGATAAACTTTGTTATTATTATCATTATAATAAAAAGTATTTTTCTCTTACGAAAAAATGACTAGGGGGATAGCTTCAGAAAAAAAGAAAATGAAATTTATATGAGTGAGTGTGCCATGTGGTGAGCAAAAGTAGGACAGCATGGTACAAAGTGATAGCAATATTTAATGCTGATTGACTGTAAAGACTTTGATACTCTGATCAATAAAATGATCCACAAGAATGGCAAAGTGCTTGTGATTCAAAACGCCCTCCCAAGAGAAGGGATGAGTGCAGACTGAAGCATTCCTTTTCTCTTTATTTTTAGTTTTTGGCAACATGGCTAATGTGAAAATGATTTGTATGATTTCACATATATACATAAATATTTTGTATATAATACATATATATACACATATGTATATAATGAATATTATCTTTCTTGCCTTCTCACTGTATGTCAAGAGGGTCAATGGAGTGAGAAAACTTTGAATTGAAAACAAAAAGAAAAAAACAACTAAAATTACAATTCCCAGTTATATTTTAAATCTGGTTCACTTTTGAGCACTTGACCCTTCTAGTATAGTGGTACTGGAAAGCTGTATTTGGTGTCAGAGGACTTGGGATGAATTGTAGTTTTCGCCCCTACTGCCTCTATGATACTAGCCAATGGGCCATTTTGCTTTATTTTGCCTCAGTTTTCTCCTCTGTAAAACGTAGGAGTGAGACTTGATCTCTAAGCATTCTCCTAGATCTAAAACTAGCATCTTAAAAATTCAACTCACTGGGGTGGGTACGTGGCTCAACCCTGGAGTCAAGAGGACCCAAGTTCAAATACAGCCTCAAACACTTAACTCCTACTAGCCATGTGACCTTGGGCTAAATAAATAAATGCAACTAAAAAAAAAACCAACCAAAATCCCTTGGCCAATTTTATAGGCAAATGATCTGTCTTCTTGGAAGTAACTGATACTATCTTGGCAACAAAATATGCAAACGTTAGTGTGCAAATGTCAGTAAAGGTATTATAATAATGAGAAATTTTGGAAATTTAGAACCTTGGATGACTTCCTGAGGCTTTCCTCTTTTCCTCCTTTATTGCATATCACAAACACATTTAGCCATGAAGGTAAAAGCTTTCTTTCCCATTTTTAAAGCAGAACCTTTTCACTTCTCTTACAGACTGTTATAAACAATTACAAGAGGACAGCTTGCTGCTTTGAGATAAGGGAAAATTTGTCCATCCTATTTCAACTATGTGTTTCATTATTTGATGGAATTTTCAACCTTAGTCTTTTTCTGTAGTCTTTTAGGACCTATAGTATTACTAAATGTTTAGAATAGTTTGTGGGCCCCCTTTTCAGTTTCTTCTCTGTCATTTCAACAATTGATTGGATTGTTGTGGAGAGTTTGCTATAGCTGTCACCAGTGCCTGCGGCAAGGTTGCTGCCATAGCAGTTAATTCACTTATATAGCTTGGCAGCTACCAGGGACAGCACCTGCCATGGAATGGTGTCTCTGCTGTGATGTGGATCCAGCTGAGCCCACCTGTTTTCTTTTGTGTTGTGTCTTACTATAATTACTATTAGGAAGCTTCCTGACTACCAAAGATTTTTGAGTTCCTACTTCCTTTCAATGTGCTTATTGTTTGGGCTTTGGATTAAATGACAATCTATAGATCATCAATTGTATGAATTTATGCTATATGAATAGTAGTTCCTTCTTTGGGGACACTTGCTAACAAGCTATATTCAGCCAAGATTTACCTAGCTTTTGGTATAGTGGAAAGAGCTGTGGCTCTTTATTCAGAGAACTTGGAGTCACACATATTCTGCCTTTGTCTCTTTATGTGCAACTCTGGCAAGTTACTCAGTTTCTCTGAATCTTATCTTTTTTTCATCTGAAAATAAAAAAGTTGGATTAGATGATATCTTGGACCCCATATAGTTCTAAATTAAGATCTCATCATGCCAAAACTCTAAGACTTTATGTTTTATGGTTATCAATCATAGAATACCACAGCCTCCAAAGAATTATATTTGTCAGTCACATTAAAGAAAATGGAGAGTTATGTTCAATGGGAAGAAATGGACTACAGTATTTTACAAGGAAGAATTACACACACACACACACACGCGTGCACATACACACAGATGTATGACCAGAAGAGAAAGCCAGTGCTCATGTTATGAGAGTATAATTTATGGATCACCTGTATGTTCTGTAGATGCCCAAATATTTTTCCCCTTCCTTCTTTCCTTCCTTGCATTCTTCCTAGCCTCCTTCCTTCCTTCCATACTTCCTTTTCTACCTTCTCTATTTCTCCTGAACATTCTGACATGTTACTATCTGTATCATGTTCTACATAATTATAATTCCTTTTCATTTGTTCTCATGGAATTAAAGTTTCTAAAGAACTACATTTGAACAATCTAATCTAATTTCTGTGTTATTGACATTACACATGGTGCTTCATTGTCTTCTCTCCCCCATATCCTATTTTGCCTCATCCTTTGAAATATCAATTAATGTAATTCAAGTAGTGAGTGAAAAAGTATTGGTCAATGGCAGAAATTACCATTTATCTGAAATATACTGTCTGCCCTCCTCGTGATCATTCTCCTTTCAATTTTACATGCAACTTCCTTTCTGGAGAAACCTAAGGAAAGTCCAAGATATGTTCATTAGACCCTCTGTGAAGGATTATTAGGAGAACAAGGACAGGATCATAGATTTAGAACTGGAAGAAACCTGAGCGATCACCTAATTCGTTTCCCTCATTTCATAGATGAAGAAATGGAAAACTAAGGAATTAAGCACATTGCCGAAGGTTATTCTAGAAGGAAATAAAAAGGCTGGAATTTGAACCAAACTTGTATGAGTTAAATTTTATATATTAAAGTATATGCTACTGATTTGGGAGCCAGACTAAAGTAGCAAAGATTTCTTAAACACTATCTCACATCCCTAAGAAGAAGATAGGTGACACTATAGGTAGAGCACTGCACCTGAGTCAGGAAAATCTGAGTTCAAATTCAGTTACTTGTCAATCAATCAGTAACATCTAGTAAATGCCCACTGTGTGCTAGGTACTGTACTAAGCTCTGGGTATACAAGAAGTGCCAAAAGATGTCTTTGTCTTCAATGAGTTTGCAATCAAATTGTGAGTTTAGTAGCTACATGATGCTGGACAAATTACTTATCCTTTCTCTGCCTCAGTTTCCTCAGCTGTGAAATGGAAATAATAATAGCATCTCCCTCCCAGATTTGTTAAGAGGATCAAAGCAGATAATAGTTGTGAAGCACTTCACATAGTGCCTGTACCCCAGGAGAAGCTTGATCAATACTTACTTCTTTCCTTCCTTCTTCACCTGGGCTTTCACTATTAACATTGCTGTACCCGATCTCTGACTTCTAATGTCAATACTTTGCCTCATCCTCTGTCTGCACTGCCCTAGTAAACATCCTCACTGACTTTCAATGCCAACCCTTCTTTGTGCTCTTCTTTTGGACTTGAATTATCATTACTATACCCTCTGTTGGTGATGTCAAAGGTTCAGAGATAGAAGTAGAAGCTCTCCCTTATGAAAGGTCTAAGGAGCCACACTAGAAACATTACATTCAGCCAAGACTTATTCAGTTCTCCTTCTTGGCTTGTCCTTAAACTCTGTTCAAGATTTTTGAAGTTAACTGAAGATTATAGCAGAAAGATGGCAAAGTAGAGAGCCATTAGCTCCTCTTCCACTATGATGTATGGGGTGTCTTTGAGACAGAAAATGCTAAAAACAACAATAACAACAACACACTTCTCCTATAAGAAAAAGGTGTACAATAGTATTAGTGACAATATAATCTTTGCTTTAGTGATTGACCGTAGGGGAAGAATTTCTCTTACTTTCCTGTTTCTTCCCTCTGGAAACAAAAGGAAATGGAGCCAAGGCAGCAGCATTTCACTGAGATTTGTAAGGACAAGACATTAAATGCTCAAGCTTCAAAAGTCATTTAGAGCCATAAAAGAAACCCATCTCAAATTTGACCCCAAGTACATTTAGAACTTTTGATCTTCACCTCTACTAGGGCATTTCTTAGTTTTTCTGAAACACATTCAAAATTTTAAAACATAAAACAAAAATATGGTATCCAAAACTGCATTTGCCTCTACTTGCCTGACTTTTACTTCCACCCACCAATTTCAGCTCTTCTTTGGACACTACCAACGTGCACTGACATCTACCCAATGGTGTAACTTTCTGTCTGTCCTGTTGTTACTCCTTTATCACTACCAGAAAGAGTTGACTTGTGGACCTCAATCTCCAGAGATGATGGCCACATATACTCTATTTATCTTTGTATCACTCTCTTAGTATTACATGAGTCTAGGTATTCCAGAGATCCTAAGTCCAACACTAATGACTTCATCATGTTGCCTTGTAAAGGAGACAAGGCAGGTATTATCCCTATTATATAGGCCAGGGATGAAGGTTAATGAGGCTAATTATAGGTTTTGTTACTACCCCATCTAGAGGCAGGTTTTTTTTTTAGATAACTTTGTAGAGTGAGAATTGGGGAACTTGTTTTTGTATGAATTTGTACTTTGAGGTGTGTCAGTGATAAATAAACACCATTCAGTCTTGCTCTCCAATACATATCATAAACTTTATTGTGGCACAAGAATTGGGATGGTTTTAATTAATACTTTTTATCATTTGTTAGCATGGTGAATGGGCATCAGCATTGTCATTTCTATTATCATGTTCTGCCATTTAAGGTAGGGGTCCTTTAATGTAGAGATACCTTAAATACTCTGTGATATTGAACCCAAGGAGGGGGAGAATCTTTGGATCTATTTCTATTTCTTATGCTTCATGTTTCAAGTGTCCTTTGGTCCTTTGATATTGACATTTACTATGTTCCTAAACAGAGTGGCATACCTATTTATTTAAACAATTGTTTAACTTCTGGTATTGCTTGCATAGTTTTTCTAGTTGTTACCTGAGATTAAGAACATCATTATTCAGACACAGAGATGCATGACTTGCAGTCCTTTTGTAATGGTAATAGAATTTTAAGATCCCCATGTATTGGCTTGGTTTTTAGGTTGAGTGTTGAAACCCAGAGCTTGTGAATCCCACTTCTGGGATGGGTTTGTTGATGTAAAGAGAGAGAGCTAAACTGGTAGGAGCTGGTGCCATGGGATGAGAGAGAGGCAGGAGCAGAGAGAAGGCCCAAGCAGAGGAGGCCAGAATAATTTTGGGGGAGCAGCATTTTGGAGGCAGAGGGAGAGAGGAGAATTGCTGGGGGCCAGTTGGAACTGCCCAGGACTTTTGAGAACTGCCACCTGAAGGTGCCAAGGACTGAGGGGGCCTAGCTTGGTGCTGGTGTTTTGTCTATCTGTTTTGATGTTGTTTTGCCAGATTTGTCTTCTGGTGAAGGACAGTGCTGTTGTTGAAGATGTCCTGAAACTTTGCTGTTGCTTCAGAAGCCATGAAGAAGGATTTTCTTGTTGTATGTGTACAGAAATCCTGGAAGAGGGTCTTGCTGATGTCTTCAAGGGTTCTGGAACTGTTCTGCAGGCAAAGTGTGGATTGATGAGGACACTGGGAATGTGTCTTGTGGCTTTGTTAAGCTTTGTCTCCTTAGGAACAGAGATTACTGTGAACTTGCCTCATGTCAAGATGAAAAAAAAAGACCTCTCCTTGGGTATTCAATGCTATGATGATATCTTAACCTCATTGTAGCTTAAGGGTGGATGGCCTTTTGTACTCTCCACTGACCCTTTTGAGAAAAATGCTTGGAGCTAATGAATGGTATTTTAATTCAGTTGTGATCCAGGAGTGGGAAAATTTGACTTTTGTGTGCTCTGTGACTGACTAAATGAATGTACTTTGTTTATGATTGGAAACTAATCTTCATTTGAGAAGAGAGACTTCATTGACTGACTAAATGAATGTATTGTCCAGGGGTAGGGTACTTGAACCTTGGTATTTTGCAACTGAATTGAAGATTTACTAAATTATTGAGTTATGCTATATTTTGATTTTCTGTGAATATTTTGCCTTAATTTGTCAATGAATAAAATAGAGTTACTATGCTGGTATTCTGAATCTTGGAAGTTGCCTTTTCTTGGCATTACACCTTTCCATGCTGATGAAGAATATGCCATGATGTAATTTCACATTATTACACTTACCTTGTGACCCTGAATTATTCACCCGTACCATTCATATTCAATATTTAAAAGGTTTATCTATTTGTTTATTTTCTATCTCTCCATCTGGTTTTACAAAAAAGGTTGCATGAATTGTAAGTAAAATTATATAATTATATATGTACATGATTATAAATAAAAATATGAAATGATGTTCTAACTGGGTTCTAATTTGAAGTTTGATATATGCTATTAATGAGCACTGAGCTGGATAAGGTTAATCTGATCCAGTTTCCTTAACAACACAATATGGATAATAAGGTCTTCTCTGCTTACCTTATAAGGTTGTTTTTAGGGTCAATTGAAATAATGTATGTGAAATTTTAAAAGCACTCTATGAATAGAAGATATCTTGATGAACACATCTCAAGTTCCAGTAAATCTACATGACAATAATTCAGAAAATAAATACTTTTTGTAATTGCATTGATTTTAATAGGAACCATAGTAAACATTGTAGAAATGTGTTATGGGTAATGCAGAAAGAAAGAAAATAAAAGCAGAGCCAAAAAGAAGAGAAACTTCTAGAAGTATTTTATTTATGTTAGCATAATAGTGACCAGATACAGTATAAAAATGGCATCTCTTTCCTGTCTTTGTCAGTTTTGTTAAATGAACCTCTGGCATAAAATTCTTGTTGCTAGCATGTATTTAGCTAGTGTGCTAGTGGATAGGAAGGACATGGTAGGAATGGAAAGAAATTGCTGACCTGATATCAACTTGACCTAGGGAAGTTGTCACTGAAGTAAAAGCCAATGATCTCAAAAGAAAGATTTGACCTAAGAGACTCTCTTTTTGCATTGGTCTGATTCACAAAAGATATGAAATAGCCCTGAGGTTATAGTATATGTTCATAAAAGTGTTCTTCAAAGGAAAGACTGAATAGCAGCTGCAAATCAGCAGAAAATCAACAAAATGGCAGTAGAAATTAAGCAGAGAGCAAGATGATGGCAATATGTAAGAGAAAATACGCCGGTACATAAAATCAGAAGTTCGCAGTTCAATGGAGAAAGTCTCTCAGCTGATTGTATCAATATACCACCAAATGAGTGTGGCACCTTGCATGCAAAATAAAAAAGTTAGCTTTGAAATGAAGTAGTATTTCAGAGAAGATGTAGACTCAGAAATATGCATCTGAATTTTTAGCATTCTCTTTCCCATTGTTGGCATGATAATTTGCGGGAGAGTGTGCCTTCCATGTACATAGGGGAAGTGGTTCTGTTCCCTTACTTTTATATTCTTTATAATTAAATATCATTGTCTTTATTATCCCTTTATAGATGTTCCCCAGTGATCTTCCTCTCTTCTGATTTTCTTCTTTTCGTATGTTTTCTCTGTGTATTTTTGTCTCTCCTTGTCTGCCTCCACTTTGTGGTGAAAGCATACGGTCTATTGAGTATCTTTGGTCTCTGCAGTCACTTCAATTTCTCCTGGCTTCCAGCTTGGAGAGATAAGATGGAAGATGTCAGTGCCACTTCAGGTTGCTTAAGAGATAATAAGACTTTGGGCAGAAGTTAGCTTGAGAGGATCTGACAGTCTACATCATGACCAGATATCCAATTTATTACAATAGAGATTTGGGGTATTTCTCCTTGGAGGAAAATCTGGCACTTTCTTTATAGGTTGCTCTACGTTGCCTCAGTTCCAATTGAAGCATTTCTTCCCTCTGTATTGCCTGGTATACATTCTCCTCTACACGCTTTTCTGAAATCTCTTGCTATGACTTGGGATAAATGGGTTTCTTTGCTACTTCCTATGTGTGTATTCATTGTGGAACTGGCATTTGATAAGAAAGAAGTTAAGCCTTAGAAATAAAGTTTGGCATCCTAATTTGCTTACTAAGAAGCAGCGATAAGAAATTTAACTTAAACCTAAAAGGTACATCCCTAAACTAATAGTATATAAAGGAGCAGATAGTCACCATTCTATCCCTTCTCTCTGAAGAGAGCACAGTGGTCAAGCATCTGACCTCAACATTGGACTACAATTCCTTCTGGTAGGAATTATAGTCTCACTTGAAGAAAGGTGAGGGAGAAGATGGCTGCCTTTCAGCCACATGACTCACCCCTGCTACTTGTAAGGAACAGCTTTGTTATAGCAAAATCCAGGTTCTGGGAGGAACTACTACTCGGAAAACTGGATTGTAGGTTTTCCAGTATAGGAACAGCTAAGGCATAGTGTTCAAATCTAAGGATCAGAAATGGAGCTAAGAGAGGAATGACTGTATTATATACAATTATGTCTCTGGATAATGTGAATCCAAATACTTGTGATCACTTCAGATAATTCATTGTTTGTGTTAATCAGTAACTAGCTATATTATCTATTCTCTAAATTGATAATGTTTGAAATTGACAAGCAGTGATATTTTATGTGTTTGTATGTGTATGTCTAAGTATATATGCATGTACACATGTGTATATGGTCAAAACAGGTTTCTCCTCCAACATTTATTTGGATAATGAAAATATCATGACAACTGGATTCAAACCATTGGAAATATGCGGTGTAAATTAAAGTTGTGCAACCACTTCAGAGCATTCCTTATTTGCACAAACTTGGACAAAGCTGAATAATAAAAGGTAACATTTGTATAGTGATTCAAGGTTCACAAAACATTTTACATATATCACCTCATTTGAGTCTCTCAACAATGTGGGAGGTGCCTGCTATTATTATCCAACTTTTATGGATGGAGAAGCTAAGCCAAGAGCTTAAGTGACTTCTGAAGTCACAGAGCTAAGTATGTATCTGAGGCTGTACATGACCTCCAAACGTTTTGACTCCAATTCCAGCATATTGCCTGTTATACCACATAGACACTCCATTAAATTTGATTTGGTAAAGAATAACTAAGCATACATTACTCAATAACTGAGCATTATTACAGTAAACTAGCATCATGTCCATCATATCCATCAATAAGCATCTATTAAGTAACTGCTATGTACCAAGCATTGTACTAAGCCCTGAGGAAAACAAAAAGAGGTAAAAAGCAATCTCTGCCCTCAAGGAAATCATAGTCTAATGGGGAGGACAACAAGCAAACAAATATTTATAATCCAGTGATCTGGGTTAAATAAGAGGAAACCATTAAGATAAAGGAGGCACTAGAATTAAGAAGGGGTAGAAAAAGCTTACTTTAGGAATTAGGAGAACTTTGCACACAATTACAGACACGGCTTATGTGTGATGATTAACTTCAATAGACTAGGCTCCTCTCAGCAATGCAAGGTTAGAAGACAACTCCAAAAGACTCATGATGGAAAGGATATCCACATCCAGAGAAAGAACTACAGAGTCTGAATGTAGACTGAAGCAAACTACTAGCTCTCTCTCTCTTTTGTGTTTTGTTTTGTATCATTCCTTCTTTCTTGTTGTTCACTCCATAATTCTTCTTTACAACTTGTCTAATGTTTAATGCATTAATGCAGTTAATGTTTGATGTATTTGTAGAACCTATATTGGATTACATGCCACCATGGTGGGGGGAAGAAAAGAATGGGGAAATTTTGGAACTCAAGGGATTGTGAAACTGAATGTTGTAAACTATAAATAAATATTTTTTTTTAAAAAATGTTTACTGTAGGGGAGGGCAGGATCGTGGGGGAGGGTTGCTGGCAGTATGCACTTCTGTAAAGAGTCAGAGACAGGGTAGAGAACAGAACAAGAGTGGGGGCAGGATAGGAAGGAGGGACATATAATCAGTCTCTCACAATATATCCACTGTGGAGATATTCTGTGTAATTACATACGTACAGCCTGTATTGAATTGCTTATCTTTCCAGTGGGAGTGGGTGACAAGGGAGGAAGGGAAAGAATCTAGAATTTAAAATTATATAATCAAATGATAAAAATATATATGCATAAAGATTATTATTAGTATTAACTACATGCAATTGGGAATTAAGATATACAGGCACTTGGGTAAGGAGATCCATCCTGCCTTACCAGAAAGTTAGAAGGGATATGGGGGAGGACATAGGAGGGAGCAGATTAGGGAAGGGGTTTTACAGTGGGCTCACTGTTTTGGGGTGGGGTAGGGAAAAGATGGGGAGAAAAATTGTAACTCAAAATTTTGTGGAAATGAGTGATGTAAAGAAAAAAATAAATAAATTCTGAGTGGAAAAAAAAAGCTTACTGTAGAAGATGGGATTTTAGTTGGAACTTAAGGAAATCTTGGAGGTTAGTAGGTAGAGATGAGGAAAGAGAGAACCACAGACATGGAAGACATTCAGAGTGATTGCCTTGGATGGGAAGATAGAGATTACTAGGTAATTTGTTTTAAATTTTGATAGAGAAAGTGAGGCTGGGGTGGGGGGGAGGATCTTTTGACTAAGCTGAAAGTAATCTGGACCTCTCCTAACTTATTCAAGTGTAAATAGAAACTACCAATAGAGGACTGAAGGACCCCTCTCAAAATCCATCCTAATCAATAGGCTGCATATACTTAATCTGGGCACTCCAGATTCCAGCAGTGCCCCAAATCATATAGGCATTTCTTCCTACTTAGCAATTACTGTGGCTACCTCCTCTCCTGTGGTGTCCACAGCCAGAGGTGCTGTTTAGTCAACTGATCCTCAGCTGCTGTCTTCACCCCTGGGATGTGAATATTGCTTTGGGGAAAACTTAGGGACTAGAACAGTTTCTTACACAACAATTTAGGAGATTTTTTTCTGAAGGAGATAAGTGCAATGTTGCATTTTTGTAGTGTGGACTGCTGCCCTATCTGCTATTGTAAGAACTCAGCCTATATACTTAATACATTATGTAGTTTCACTCAAAAATTATTTTTTGAAATAAAACAAATGTGTACCAAATATCCAAACCTAGGAAATAGATTCTATTGCTTCAGAATATACATACATATAGTGTCATTTTAAAAAAAGCAGACTACTCCTAGGAAAGGATTTCTAGATTAACATTAAGGAGAGGATTAAACTATAACTTTATGGTATTATCTTATGAACATTTCCTGTGCTGTGTAATTCACGGATTTTCTCAGCTTATATTACCTTAAACCACACATCCACATCTCCTGCCCATGAAAAATATTAATAATTCTGGGACAAGGGATTCATTACAAATAGAAGTACCATATTATTTTCATTTTATTCAACAGTTATTTAAATGACTGCTGTATGCAAAACACTAGACACCTGGGAGAAAAAAAGAAAAAATGTTTTAAAGAGCTCTAGCCCTCAGAGAGATTACATTTAGGGGTAAGGGGGGGGGTAAGGAGTGGATGAATAGAATATGTTGTGTACACAAGTACATACATTAGGCCAGGTAAGGAGTAAGGATGGAGTTAAGATTTTATATATTTAGGGAGTTCACCTAAGGAATTTCCTAAACTGATAACAGACCTTTATATTCTCTGAAACATTCAGTCTTAGAGAGTTGCCTAAGGGCACTGAGAGGATAGGTAATTTGTTCTGGGTCACAAAGACAGCATGTGTTTGAGATGAAACTTGAATCCCATTCTTCCTGCCTCTGAGCAATACCAGTTCTCTATTCCCTATGTCATTCTGCTCCTCTTAAGTATAAAGTATGTACAAAGTAATTTTAAAAAATTTCTAGTTCTATAAAGACAAAAGGAGGAAGAAGAGTAGAGGAAGAAAAGGAGAGAAGGAGATAGAGAGGGGAGAAGAGAGAGAGAGACAGAGAGAGAGACAGAGAGAGAGAAAGAAAGAGAGAGAGAGAGAGAGAGAGAGAGAGAGAGAGAGAGAGAGAAAGAGAGAGAGATTGCCTTCCTCTGAGTGGAGGGCAAGCCTGAATGTAAGTTGTGCAAATACTGTTATTTTCTTAATTAACAGTGAGGCCCTGTAGGGCATAGAGTTTGAATAAAGGACAGTATCTTAGCTCCCTACAGGAGATTCCTTTAGAGATCAAAACAATGGTAACTAATTTTCAGGAGACACAGGGTTTTTGGGGAGCCAGATGATGGGAAGGAATATCTATAATAATAAAAATGATAAGAAGGATAATTAGCATTTATATGGTGCTCTTAGGTTTGCAAAGAACTCTATATATGTCAACTCATTTAATTCTAGAAACAAGTTTTTGTGGTACGTGTTAAGAATTAAACTAACCTATATGGAATAAGGATCACAACTGGAGACTGAGAAGATAAAGTCCATAAGATGGTCAAATTGTTATCTAACAGATTGCAGTGAAATGAATGTGGGGCAGAGACTCTGTAAGGAACTAGTAGCAGCAATAAGTGGCCTGTAATGTTACAGCTGCAAATTTCCTCCCTCATATTTTTATAGCTTCCTTATGGTGGTGACAGTGGTGGGAGGGATGGGGTTGGTATCTTCACAGGTCACTGTTGATCAAATCTCATGTTGATCTAGAGCCCATTCGCAGAGAATATAGAATTGGAGTTGGTAGTGGTACAGTTGTGGACAAATCAATCACTCACTCAACAAGCATTTATTAAGCTCCTGTGCCCAGATAAAATCAGATAATCCTTTCTCTCAAGATGCTAGATTCTGTCTACAGAGTCCTCTCTAAATTGAACTGATTTACCCTAGACTTTCCATTAGCCCTTGAAAGGGTATCTTGGCTTTATTCATTAAGCCTCTATGAAAAATAGACCTGTGGAGGTGGTGGTTGGAGGGAGAGGGTAGTTGGAGAGAATTTGAAACTCAAAGTTGTAAAAACAAATGTTAAAATTGGCATTTACATGTAACTGGTGAAAAATTAAATGCTAACCAAATACAAAAAATAAATAAATAAAAGAACACTGGTAACAAAAACAAGAAAGAAAAATAGGTCTGTGTTGACACCTCTCTCCATTTTGTGGAAAGGAAAAGCAATATATTTGGTATTTGTTCATCATCAAAATTTTGGTACCACTAAACACTTGGAAAGGAACAAAAAAATAGAGAACATTTTGCTTATTGCTGAATATGCTATTTTGAGGACATTGAAAAAAAACAAAAACTTCTTTCTCTTTTCCACTCCATATTCCCAGTGGAAAGATTCATTTTGACATTGTCAAAATAATCAAAAGATCCAATCTCTGTCACAACAGAAAACAAATGTTATTATCCATGCCCTCTGGAGAAATGACTTAGTACAGGAATATGAAGAATCTCAGTCATGGGCAATAGCCTTCAGCATTCAGTTTAATCTTTTTACTAGTACACATATTTCCATGATGCCATTGCTGCCCACTGAGTGAAACAAAAACTACTTTGGTTCACAGGGGATGGTTCCCATCTGGTGTGCTAAGACCTTGGCCAATTTTTTTTTAACTTGCTCCCAGGGATATCTATGAAAGGCTTGCAATTTCAAGACTCCCACAATATTACACTTTGATGAGTTTTCAAAAAATTCATTGTTTCTTTTGCAGTACATTATCTTTTATCAGAATCTCAGCAGCTGTCTGTAAAGTTAATAACTTTGTCCCATGTGTTTCAATTGTCTTCTCAAGTATATCATTACCATCAATTTCCACTTTGATAAATGATATTTGCCAATGGTATCTATTTTTAAATGAATATTATTTACTTAAGAAAGGTCTCTCTTCCTATAAGAGAATTAAATAATGTTATTATTCTTTACCAACAATAAGAACTTGTCTCTTCTGCCAAATCTATATAGAATAGAAGGTTTTCATAAGGTCCCCTACAAGTTGATATTGTTGCCATAGGCAGTTCAGATGGGAAGGCTGGAGAATCTGTACATTCCAAAACAGGGTAGTGAGAGGATTGATTCTGACCCAATTTCATATCAGTTTTTCTTTCACTAGTACTTATCTCTATCCACTAGGAAAGGATTGAGGAAGGCAAGAATGGTTCTGGTTATAGCTTGTAGTGTTACATACCCTCTGAGATACTCCCCCAAATACTTATATTTGTGAGTTGGGTCTCCAGAAGGTAGCTGGCCCTAGAACCCAGGGTTCTAGGGTTCATACCTTCTAAGAATTATAACTCACAAGTATTTGCCTCATTAATGATGTATATGCGATATTCAGAGTGTATTAGCACCTCCAGGGTGGGGGTTTGCCAACTTCTTTTCAGGGCTACTCATCCACTTGGCACACAATTATGACTTGCGACTCCAAGAAGCTATAGCATGTGCAGTGACTGCATCCCATAAAACTGTCTCAGTAGATGGAGTAAACCAGGTTGAAGGTAACCAACAGGCCTCAAACCCATTGTTGAATTAGGGGGATGTCAACCCTAAGTATGAGAGGCTTTTCCCATGGAATATGTGAATGAGAATAATTTGTTCCAAAGACCATGAAGGCAGCTCAAACAGGCATTGTGGAGTACTCCAAGCTTGGTCATACATCAAAGATGCCAAGGTAATCCACCACATCTTTGGCCATTGTTGGTCATCTTGAATTTTGTCACATCATTGTACTTCAATTAGTCTAGAAAAGAGAGAATGATATTTTTTTATAACTCTGCCTCCCTTAAATCCATCTCATATGCAAGTCAAAACATCCCTCTGTGATGTCATTGGTCCTCTTCAAAAATGAAGGACCAGAAACAGCAACAACAAGAACAACACTAGACACAACAAGCTCATAGCAAAGGCAATTATACTAAGAACAGTAGTTACAACACATTTCCTCTCTAAACCTAATCCATCTTCTCCACAAATACATGTAGTGTCTGTGAGGAGATGGGGGCAAAAGCAGTGCAAAATCACACTGAGGTGTGTAAGTAGGGAATATATTTAGTCAAATAAACTCATTCCTCTGGGGATCTTATGTCCTTTCTCTTTGAATTTTCATTCTGTTGTATGGATTCCTCAGTTTCATTCACAGGATCTCCTCCTCTCTGTTGGGCATCTCTCAAATAGAGGTGCCCTCTCAAAGAGAGGTGCCCTATCTCTCACCTCTCAAAGGAGACTATTTCTCCTTTGAATCCAAGTCAGCTCCCTGCTCTGATACCAGGTGTCATGTTCCTTGAAACAGCTTCTTTCTTTGAGTAACTTCCTGTGTTCATGTCTGATTGCAGAATGTGTAACTATCCTACTTTTCCACAAGCTCTTTCAAATTACTTAGCAAATAGCCCTGTTTATGTACTCCATAGTCCATGGGAAAAGGAGACCAAATCCCCTCCCCTATTCTGTCTGCCTGGAGTATAGGTACAAGGCTTACATGGTATTTTTACTCACTATTTTCCTTCTCAGCCTCTTTTTTTTAATATACCATTCCAGTTACCTTATCTTCTCCCTTTACCCTCTTATTCATAATTCCAGCCTCCCATTTAGAAGTCCTTTCCTTACCTATTTATCCTACCCTCCTAATCTTCAATGCACACACACACACACACACACACACACACACACACACACTTCTAAAAGTCCCTTTCCTATCCTATTCCCTCAGTCTTCTCACTTATTTAGAAATTCAGAAGACTTCTAAATCTTTTCAGATAAAGTCATTGTTTCTTCTTCAACCTAGATGAGGGTAAGGTTCCAATATTACCAGTCCTCCACCTCTACCAGCTTCCTCTATATTAATTTTTCCTTCCATGGCCCATTTTTTTTGAGAAAATTTCTCCTTTTAATTTTTTCCTATCAATTTTTTAGAATCGTCTCATCATATACAACAAAGTCCCAACATTTCTTTTTTTTCAGTTAAAACTTTGATTTTAGTTACCATCAGATCCCACATATACATTACCAGTGTGTCAGAAGACATCTCTAAAAGCACAGGAGATCCCTTAAATTATTCCAAGACAGTAAATTGTTCCAAGATTATTAAAGAAGAATCATTCAACTCTTCATAGCCTCTGACCCAGCCATCTGCCTACTTGGCTTATACCCCAATCTTTCTTTCAAACAACCTTAGTAATGATAACAGTTTTAAGAATACTATTACTAATAACAACAGCTAATAATGACTAGTATTAAACATTTTCATGTATTATAATTGAACAGTTTGACCTTAATCAGTGCCTTATAATTAGTCTTTAATGATTTCCTTATATTTCTTCGGGATTTTTTATGTTGAATTTTCCATTGAGTTCTGGTCTTTTTGTTGCAAATACCTAAAAGTCTTTCAATTCATCATATATCCATTTTTTTCATTTGGTATTATACTTAACTTTGCTGGATAAGTCATTCTTGGATGAAACCCCAGCTATTTTCTTCTTCAAAATATCAAGACCCATGGTCTTTTAGTGTAGAAGCTTATATGGTCTTTTGAAATCCCAGTTGTTTTCCTTCAGTATCTAAACAAATTATTTTTCTTGTTACTTGCACTATCTTCTCTTTAACCTATGAATTTCAAAACTTGGCTCTGACATTCCTATAAGTTTTCTTTCTAGGATGTCTTTCAGGCAAAGATCAGTGGATTCTTTTTATGTCTTCTTTACCATCTTGTTCTAGAACTTCAGGGCAATTTTCCTTAATAATTTCTTAAAATATTGTATCCAGATTCTTTTTTCAATCATAACATTCAGATAGTTGGAAAATTCTTACATTGTCTTTGCTCAATCTGTTCTCCAGTTCAGTTGTTTTTCTAAGGAGATGTTTCAGATTCTCTTCTTTTTTGTTTTTTATCTTGGTGTTTTATAATCTCAACTTGCCCACTTGCCCAATTCTGATTTTCAAGTAGTTTTTTTTCTTCCTTAAGATTTTATACCTCTTTCATATCTCTGTGTCTTTTCATAATTTTCTTGGATTGCTTTTACTTTTTTTTCTAATTTTTCCTTGTTCTCTCTTATTTGATTTTTTAATTTATTTTTGAATTCTTCAAAGATTCCTTTTTTGAAGTTGTGATCCTTTGACATTACTTTTTATTGTAGGAGTGTTTTTTTTTTAAATTCATTACCCCACTATCTTTCTCTGAATATGAACCCTGGTCTTTTACACCAAAACAGTTTACTTCTTTTTCTTTTGCTTAGTCATTTTTATTTTTAATCTGTCTTACTTTATTTTTGGCAGCTTATTATTGTTATTATGTTTTAATACCGAATTGTGGATATTGTTGCCCTAGGCCTCAAGTCCTTCATAGTGTTGTTTTCTGAATTCTGCCATGGGGCTCAACCTCAGGCTCCCCACTCTTCCTCCCTGAAGCCCTAGTCAAGCTGTTCTTCTCCCTCCCCCCAAAATGCATTCTCTTTTCCTGTGGTACTGCACTCACCCAGCTTTTCCTCAATCTTCTTCCCCCACAGTTACAGTCCAGGATCACTTTTGGTCAGCACTGCTAGGCCTGACTGCTGGAGACAGAAGGAACTGTATCTTTTTAACTATTTCTATTTTCTTTTTCATAATAATTCCTCAACTTTATAATTTTTTTCTGATTTGGCATTAATTTTTATCTGTGCTTTAAAAATTCCATGCTCTATCACAGAGCCAGTTGATTTCAAAATGGTCCCTAACAGAATGACTAGTTATTTCTTGTCAGGTTGGATCTTCCTAACTTTTTAGGTTTACTCTACATTACATCTGCTTACATACTCCTTCAGCTAGCCAAAAGGACCTTGCTGTTTCTCATACGTGACATTCCATTTCTTGTTTCCTTGCCTTCACACAAGCTATACCTCATGACTACAATGCACTTCCTATTCACCTCCTCATCTTAGAATTGTTGGTTTTCTTCAGAGCTCTCCTCTGAAACCTTGAGATCTGTTCTGGTTCCCCAGATGCCAGTGTCTTTCTCTGCAGTTACCTTATATTTATTTTGTCTAAATATATATGTATACCCCCCCACACACACAAAGAATAAAAGATCCTTGAGTACAGGGACTGTTTATTTCTGTCTAATAGGTAGTAAGTGTAAAACTGCTTGTTAAGGGGTGGCTAGGTGGTGCAGTGACTAGAGCACTGGCCCTGGAGTCAGGAGTACCTGAGTTCAAATCGGGCCTCAGACACTTAAGACACACAAAAACACTAGCCGTGTGACCTTGGGCAAGTCACTTAACCCCAACTGCCCTCCAAAAAAAATGCTTGTTAATTAATTGATTACTATAGTCAACTTCATTTTTTGATGATTTTTGGTGTTCGCTTCCGACTTTGTTTTTAAGGAAAACATGCATAATGCAAAGGAATGAGGCTTCTGAATAGTCTAAAATCTTTGGTTTCTTATTTCTGAATTATAAAACATAGGACATTTTCCAAGATACACACACACACAGATGTGTGTATGAATATATGTGCATATATTTGGATGTATGCATATATACATGTGTATACATATATGCATATGTGTTTATATATCCCATTTTCCCCTTTTCACTGACATCACAAATAGTAAATTTTTTGTAGGTTTAATTTGGAGGATTTTATAGGGTTACAGGGTTTTTCTTATAATTTCTCTACCTCATACTCTCTAATAGATATTAAAACATAAGCTATGATAGTTTAAGAAAACAAGTGCTCATGAAATGATGTTTTGTTGGATTTAGGTGAAAAAAAATTCCACCAGCTCCTTTATTTGCCCCTTAAAAGAGAGCTTGTTTGCCATCCTTCCATTTAGCTGATATTTAGTTGACTTGCTAGTTGGACAATACTCTCACAAATTGCATTGACTGACAAATTTATGAATCCATGGCACAGTGACTGTATATAGCATTGTCCTTTCCCCATAGTAGGTCATCACAAAAGTTTGACAGAAAGAATGATAACCTAAATTCATATGCACTTTATGGTAATTAAGCATCTCACTTGTGTCATCTCATGTCCAATTATTTAAATCTGATTTTATTTGCATAAAAAGTCTTTCCCCATAAGTTTGTTTATATAGGCCCGGGGTTATTTTAGCAGGTATATGTCCAGGTATCTTATACTGTCTAGAGTCATTTTAAATGAGGTATCTTCTACTATCATTCTTTGAGAGAACAGAGAATGCCTTAAACACTATACATTTTCTCGTTTCATCCTAACAAAATTCTTGAAGATAATTACCATTATTATCTACATTTTACACATGACAAAACTGAGTCAGACTTAAGTAACTTGTCTAGAGTTATATAGTTGTTAACTATCTGAGGTCAAATTTGAACTCAGATTTCTGACTTTAGAGATAACAATTGTAGAAATGGGATTTGAGTCTTCTTATTCTTAATACAGCCCACACCAAGCTGCCTCTGAAACTTTTGATTCCATAAGTCTGACTTATATTTGGTTCCTCTTAAATCTAATCTTATCTTCACCATGACATTCAATTCCACCCTTCCTTAGTACTTATCACTTATTGATCCTTCTCTGGTTACATTCTCCTCCCTTCCTAAACTTGACCCCTTGTGAATGAATACAATGTTACCTTATCCTCTACTTTTGATTCCCTTATTCCCTTCTGCTATCAGCGATCTTGCCTTACTAAACTCATAACATTAGAGTACTTCAAATATCTGCCTTCTTTATGAACTATTTTTCATATGTTGCTGAACAGAACTGAAGGAAATAATGAAACCATGCTTGCTAGTTCCACTATAAATCCATGTTATTTAGTCTTGACTGGTCCTGCATTACAGTAAGGAAATCCTACTCCTCCTCCCTAATTAATTCCCTATCCCACTCACTATAATTTCTGTTCCAAATGTTTTCATCTCTTCTCAAATATCCCATGCCACTCCCTCCTTTTCTCTACTGTCTCTGTTGAGGACTATGCCTCATATTACATAATTTACTGAAAGTTCCCTTCTCTTCCCATGCAATTTCCCTTATGTCAACACCCACCATTTTCTCATTCATTCTATTCTCTGATGATGAAGTAGCCATTCTTGCCATGGCAAAACTCTGTAGAAATGTGTCATTGATTCCATGTATTCACATCTTCTCCAGTAGATTTCCCCAACTGCCACCCCCAGCTTTGCCCCCCCCTCCGTCCCTCCCACCTTTCCTCCTTCTTTTTCTATATTTCTATACCTCCCTGCTGCCTACAAACATGTCTAAATCATTCAAACAAAACAAACTGACCAAATTCTGCCATGACTGATAATAATTGTTCCACTATCTCTCTTCTTCTTAGTGGATCATCTAAAAGTCCTCTACAATCATTTCTTCTACTTCCTTTCCTCTCACTCTATTATAAACACTTTAAAATCTAGCTTCAATCTTGTTATTTGATTAGAACTATTCTCTCCAGAATTATATATTATCTGTTCATTGATGAATGTAGTACTCTCCTCTTGATTCTTATTGCTACACCATTTGATACTATTGATCATCTTCTCTTCCTGAATATTTTTCCCCAACAGGGTTTGTGAATGGCATCTTTTTTCCTTGTTACCTTTTGCTGGTAGAAGACTCTGACCTTTGTTTTCTCTCTATTCTTAGTTATCCCTTTAGCTCTTGTGGTTACAATTATCATCTCTATGCAGTTCATTGCATGAATTATTTATTTCTCATGAGCTCTAATTCTGTATTACCAACTGCCTATTGGACAGCTTGAACTAGATGTCCTGTAGGCATCTCAAACTTAACATGTACAAAATTGAATTTATTATTCCTTTCCCTGCCTAAAACCTCCCCTCTTCTGACCTTTCTGATGACTATTGAGGTTATCATCATCCTTCCAGCTACCCAGTTTGAAACCCCATCGTTGTGCTTGGATCCTCTCTTTCTATGGCTCATCTCTACAGTCAATTATTGCCTAACTTTGCACACATCACCTTCACTCCAGTCACATTGCCACATACTATAGTTTAAGATTTGTTACTTTTACATTTTTACATTTGTCTTTCTTTTATATTTTTTTTCATTAGTTCCCTTGACATTCTTAACTTTTTGATCTTTGAATGAACTTTGTTATTATTTTTTCTAATTCAGATAAAATTGTCATTTTTCTTATATTGGACTCCCTGCCTAGTCATGAAAAATTATTATTTTTCCAATTATTTAAATCTGATTTTATTTGTATAAAAAGTTTTTTCCCCATAAGTTTATTTATATAGGCCCTGGGGTTGTTTTAGCAGGTGGATGCCCAGGTATCTTTTACTGTCTAGAGTTATTTTAAATGAGGTGTCTTTTACTATCTTTTCTTGCAGTGTTTCATTTGTGATATAGAGAAATACTGATGGTTTATGTGGATTTGCTTTATATCCTTCTTCTGTGCTAAAATTATTAATTGTTTCAATTAACTTTTTAGTTAAGTATTTTGAATTTTCCAAGTATATCAATATATCATTTGTAAAAAAAAGATATGGTTTTATTGCCTTATTCTCTATTCTGTTTCCTTCTATTTTTTCCTCCTCTTATTGTTATTGCTAGGATTTCCAATACAATATTAAATACTGTTGGTAACAATGGGCATCTTTGTTTCACACCCAGTTTTACTAGGATGTTTTCTAGCTTATCCCCACTATGTATAATGATTACTAACAGTTATACATAAATGCTCTTAACAATTTTAGTACAGTCCATTTATATTTATACTTCTGTGTATTTTTAATAAAAATCATTCCCCAATTGATAATAGGTCAAAGGATATGAAGAGGTAATTTTCCAATAAAGAAATCAAGTGAAAAAATGCTCTAAATAATTATTTGTTAGAGAAATGCAAATTAAAACAATTTTTATACTTATATTTAATAAAATGATTGAAGGGGAAAGTGACAAATGTTGAAGAAGATGTAGAAAAATTAGGAAATGGATCCATTGTTGGTGGAATTGTGAATTGATTCAACCATTTTGAGGAGTAATCTGGAATTATGCCCAAGGAGTTATTAAACTGTCTTTACCCTTTGACCCAGCAATACCACTACTAGATCTATTTCCAAAACTGATAATGGGAAAGGGAAAAGAACCTACATGTTCTAAAATATTTATAGCATCTCTCTTTGTGGTGGCAAAGAACTGGGCCTGTCAATAGGAGAATGGCTCAACAAGTTGTAGCATATGATTATGATGGAATACTACTATGCTATAAGAACTAGTGAGCTCTATGATCTTAGAAAAATATAGAGAGTGTTGCATGAAATAATGAAGAGTGAAATTAGCAGAACCAAAAAACATTGTATACAATAACAGCAATCTTGTTTTAAGAACAACTTTGGGGAACCAAGTTGGGGAGCCAAGATTAAGCAGTAAATCACCAAAACTCTCTCATATGCAACATAAAATTGCATCCCCAAACAAATCTTGGAACAGCAGATCAAGTAAAATAGATAGGGTGAAACAATCTTATTGAAAAGAATCAATAGCTTAGAAAAAGAAAACAACTGCTTAAAAAGCAGAATTGACCAAATGGAATAGAAGACATAAAAATGCACTGAAGAAACTACTTACAAAGTATAATCAGCTAAATGGAAAAGGGAGTACAAAAGCTAAATGAGAAAAACAAGACCTTAAGTTAGAATTGGGCAAGTTGAAGCTAAAGACTTGGTGAAACATTGGGAACTGATCAAACAAATTCAAAAAAAAAAGAGAAAAAAGAAAAAAATGAAGAAAATATAAAATACCTCTATGGAAAAGCAACTGACCTGGAAAAGAGACCCAGGAGAGACAATTTCAGAATCATTGTACTACCTAAGAGCCATAATCAAAAGGAGGACCTGGACAGCATCTTTCAAGAAATTATCAAGGAAAACTGCCACAATATCCTGGAACCAGAGGGCAAAAAAAAAAAAAACATACAAAGAATCCATCAATCACCTCAAGAAAGAGAGCCAAAACAAAAATCTCAAGGAACATTATAACCAAGTTATAGAGCTATCAGGTCAAGGGAAAAACATGGTAAGTGACCAGAAAGAAACAATTCAAATATTGTGGAGCTGCAATCAGGATTACATGCAACTTAAAAGTTGCAATATTACAGGATGAGCGGTTATGGGGCATGATATTCCAGAAAGCAAAGGAGCTAGGATTACAACCAAGAATTGTCTATCCAGAGAAATTTCAGTCAGTTTTTGTATGAACAATGGACCTCCCCCCTCCCTTCTAAATCTCAGCTGGAGCAGAATCAGCACCATGAAAGGAGCTTAATGGCATTCAAAACTTCTTTTTCAGTTGGAACTTCAGCTAAGTAGGGATTGACTTCAATGTGAAATAAACAGTCAGTAAACAGGTTCAGCATTGATTGTTGATGGTCTGTTGAGTGTTCAGCCCATCTCTTTAGGATCATGTACTTATCACTAATCAATGTGCCTATATCAGCACTGAGTAGCTGAAATGCATTATAGGTCTTTGGTCCATAAGTAGCTTTCAGGGTATCATAAAAACTCTTTGGATTGTTACTATCAGTATAAAACTGAATTTTGTCTGCCTTCTTACTGAGTCAAGAATCCTGTATCTCTCTAAGCTTCCCTTGTACTTCACTTTTGATGGAATTAAATATTGCCTTCTTAGAGATTAATGAAAAATCCTGCTGGTAAATCCAGTGGAGTTCTCATTTTTCATTTAGCAGTTTCTGGATTTCCTCATCATTTTTATCAAACCAATCTTGATGTTTGTGAGTGTTCTGACCCAGATGAACAAATGCAGTGCTGTACACCAAATCTTTGAAAATGGCCCATTTTTTTCTGCCCCACTGTTGTCAACTATGCTTTGGTTCAACTTTCTCTATAAGCTAGGAACAAACTATTCCAGATCAGAAAAGTACTCTAATCTGTTGACATTAATTCTTCTTGTAGTCATTTTGCCTTGTGGCCACCTCTTTTGTTCAATGCAAATATTTATCCTGGATAAGATAAGTCTATGATCAGTCTACCATCAGTCTATGGTCTGTACCACACATTACCTTTATTATTCTCATATCCTGTCTGCCCCTTCTCCTTATAATCACATAGTCTATCGAATGTCTGTGTTTGCTGCAAGGCAGCATTCATGAAGTTCTATTGTGTTTAAGTAAATGGAAGCTGTTGTTGGTGATGAGAAGGTTATGAAATCCACAAATCTTCAGTAGTAAGTGACCATTACTTTTGCTGTTTCCAGCTCCATTCCTCCCAGGGACTTCCTACCATGTCTGGTAGTCTGAGCCTGCCCTAGTATTAAAGTCTCCCAGAATTATAAGTGCGTCCTCTTTTTGGCACACTAATGATAAGGATCTTCATGTCTTCATGAATTTTTTCTTTGACCTCATTAGGTTTCATCATGGTTTCATCATAGGCACTGGTGATGGTAGCATCATATTTTCCAGTAACTGGCAATCACATTGTCATGAGTTTGTCATTCATGTTTTTTGGTAGGCATACAAACTTGTTGATTAGAATAATTTGATTTCAAAACCTACACCAGCTTCATGGCATTCCCCTTCTATGAGCTTTATGGCATTCTCCATCACTGTGGTTGTTCTAGAAAAACTGTGTATCTAGCTCCACATTCAGTAAGTTGACCTTCATTTTCTATCCTTGTTTCACTCAGAACTGCTATTTGGATATGATACTTCCCGAGTTCTCTCACAAGAAGAACTGTTTGCCTTTCAGGTCTACTGGATTTTGTTTTATCTATAAGTATGTGGGTATTCCATGTACCAATGATGAGTGGAATAATTTTTGTTTAGTACATTTTTGAGTGTGTGTTTTGACCTCAGATTTGACCTCAGGGATTCCTGCCGGCTGCAGTAATCAGTCCAGGATTGGGTAAGCAGATGAGTTTTAGGTCACCTTTCCTAGTCCCTTCCTCATATTGGGAAATGAAAAGTGTCATCCTTAAAAGACTACCAAATCCCACTGCTATTTCTATTGAGAAGGTGGCCCTATATCCTGGGCCACCTGTGTGTAGGGTTGTGATTACAGCTCCTAGTGTATTTGTACCTGCTGCTTTATCACTTGCCTATCACTACACAGGACTTTGAGATACATAAAATGGTAAAATGGTATGGGTGATGTCTTTTGATTGATGAGCAAATTAGATTTAAGTGAGGCCGAGTTGTGTGAAGTCGTCAGCCTCACTCTCTTTTTCTAGATTAATCACAGTCTAGGGGCAGGACTGAATCAAGGTGACTGGTGATGGCTTGAAATGCAGTGGGTGATCTTCATGACTTTAATGTCTAACCAAGTTCTAAGCACTCCTCTTCTGTGCCTTTGCATTGGCTGTACTAGCTCTGTAACCCAAAGATATCATAAAAAAGGAAAAAGGACCAATATGTACAAAAATATTCATAGCAGCTCTTTTTTGTGGTGGCAAAGAACTGGAAATTGAGGGGATACCCATCAATTGTGGAATGGCTAAACAAGTTTTGTGGCATATGAATGTAATGAAATCCTAATGTTCCATTGCAAATGATGAGCACACAGATTTCAGAAAAACCTGTAAAGACTTACATGAACTGATGCTAAGGGAAGTGAGCAGAACTAGGGGAGCAGTGTACACAGTAACAGTAATGTTATGTGATGACCAGCTTTGTGAGACTTAGCTTATATCAGCAATACAATGTTCTAGACAATTCTGAAAGTCTCATCACAATAGAAAATCCTGTCCACATCCAGAGAATGAATAATGAAGTCTAGATGCAGATTGAAGTATACTATTTTCTCTTTTTTTGTTTTTTTCTTTTTCATGGTTTTTCCCTTTTGTTCTAATTCTTCTTTCACAATATGACTAATGTGGAAATATGTTTTATATTATTGCACATATACAGCCTATATCAGATTGTTTGCCATCTTGGGAAAGAGGGAGGAGAAGAAGGAAGGAAGGGAGAAAAAACATTTAGAACTCAAAATCTTATAAAAGTAAAGATTAAAAACTATATTTATATGTAACTAGAAAAAATAAAATACTATGAAGTGGGGAAAAAATATTTAGTTCAAATTTAATCCCTTCTTTTAGTTCTTTCTTCATTGTCCAAACCCCTGAACCCTGATGCTAGTCTCATCCCTTTTAAAATTACTTTTCACCTACTATCTATTTATTTGGTATAATCTGATTCACATATGCTATTTCCCAATTGGGATGTAAGCTGCATGAACATGGAATCTGTTTTTGCTTTCTCTTTGGATCCCCAGCACTTAATATAGTATCCAGTATGTATAAAGTGTTTAATAAATGCTTGTTGATTATTTGATCCTGCTTCACATTCTAGTAAATTAGTATTTTTTGGACACCTGTCTACAAAAGAAAGATACTTTCTGGTTGATACCAGGCACTACTACTGTGTATAGACTGCGACTGCTTTTCATAAAACAACTAAAATTCTGATCTTACTGCTTTTTTGGACAGACTGGTTATAATGTTCCAGAGTTTCAATTAACTCTCTCTAGATTCTATGTGTTATTTGTTACCTTGTATATATATAGTGCCAGAACATTTCCTCTGTTGTGTGATCTCATTTTCATATTTACTTACTAGGGATTTGCATTTAAAAAAAACTTTTTTTTGTTTATTCACCCAATATTTATTGAGTATCTGCCAGACATGAAACATTTGGCTATGCTTGCAGAGACTTTGAGAGTCACCTCTTGTCTCTTTCCAAGCTCTAACCACAGGGTGTTTTTGTTTTTAATCATACTTTTAAATACAATGGAGAAACTTCTTTATAATGCTTACATCTAAGATTTTCTGTCTGATGTAAGCTTTGCATATTATCATGTAGGAAAGCCTTTATATCCCTGCCAGTTCAGTTATCAGTTCCTGGGTTACATACAAAATTTAGTCCTATTATCAATTTTCAATACTTTTTTTCTTGCCTGACCTTAGTGTTTATCATTTGGCAATGTGGTTAACTCATACTACACTGGATTTACTGAACAGAAACGAGTATTCACATATCATGAGAGGAATTTCTCTATCTTAGACAGGAAAGGAAGACTGGCTGATGCTGGTATGCTTCTGTGATCTTTCAGAAGAGAGTTGGAGCAAGTTAGATAGGCTCCTAGGATGCCATGTATGGGGCACCCAATGGGTGACATTTTTCTTGCATATTTTACAGATGCAAATTATTTTAAGTATAGAAAAGTCCCTTCTCAATGGCAACTTCTAGATAGTTATGTTATGATATCAAGTTGTATGCATTACAATGAAATGTCAAAGCTTCCAGTAGAAAAAAAGGGGGGGGTGTCAGAATTTTCTAAGATTGGAGTGGGAGGAAGTTGCACAATTTGCACAATTTGGCAAGAGTGAATAAATGCCTTGCATTTTACCTCTTTCAAAGCCTATCATTTTTATCCTTTAGTAGGATGTCATTGAAAATGGAAAACATCAGTAGTCAGTTTGGATGCTACAGCACAGACTTACCCAAATGAAAAAATATACCTACAAGCAGAAAGGTCAGGGAAAAGCATATAATTCAGATTAAGAAACATATTAAACACTTATATATAATTTGTGTTGCTATTTTACAGTAACTCTTGCATTTCTTTTAGGACTAACCAATATCTAAATTACTTTTAAAAAGCTTAAATCTAGGCTTAATTAAACAATTTAGCTTTTAAAAAATAGGCAGCATCAGAGATTGAGGGACAGAAAATTGAAGACATAATAAGGTATCTGTCTATCCCTTATTCTCCTATCTGTTTTTTGACTTTAAAATCCAAAAAAATTATTTCAAACTGTCTCAGTTTATGAGAATACATTCTCATATGTACTTTATACAAAGCAACCAAAAATTAAATAAGGGACCAAAGGCAAAGAATTTTTATTTTCATGTATTGACCATGAAAGAAATATGTTCAAGACAAGAAAAAAATATTTCATGGTATAATGTTTATTTTTCTTCAAAATCTGTGTGTATGTGTACAACATCACATGTGCAGAGATTCATTGGGGGAGGGATGTTTTAGGAAGACAAAACATATGCCAACATCTGAATTCTAGTCCTTGCCCATCTTTTACAACTTTCCCTTATCCACACAGAGTAATGAACAACAACAAAATTATGATTCTAGATTTAATATTTCTTATGGTAACAAAGTTATTAGAAATGTCACCCATATCCCTGGAAAGAGAACACTTGCTTCCACAAAGATGCTTTACCTATGGGACCAGACATACATGGTACAATTGCAAAGAGAGTTTTTCTCGCACTCTCTTGCTAATTATATGCTCACCTCACAATCTTTTGGGAAAATCTCTTAAATTGAGCTTAGGTTTGGTTCATAGCTAGGGTCTCCCTGAACAAGATAAATAATAGCCCTTCTAGAAAAGTTATTCAGTGATCATTGCAGTCAATATCAACAATAAAACAGCTTTTCTATAGCACACACAAATAATGCTTATGTAATTTGCATGTTGGGGTGTCTCTCCCCAATGTAGTACCTCATATCTCTCACCTGGGTTATGTGGACATGTGTTCATTCACTCTCTGGTCTATTTAGCTCTCAGGTATGTTCTCCCAGCTATCAGACTAGATTTCATAAAAATACCATCACCCATACTTACACTTATAGTGTTCTAATGGGGTAACTCTTTTGAGAGGAAATGTACTCTCTTATTTAATACTATTCTCCTTGAGCTTCCACTGAAGCATTTCTATTTACATAACTAACCATTCACAATAAAGACACATTGGGATCTTGAACTACTTTCGAAACAATAAAAAGAAATAATATCACATATACATATGTTAAATCAGGAGTCGGGAACATATGGTCTCAAGGCCACATGTGGCTTTCTAGGTCCTCAAGTGCTGCCCTTTGACTGAATCCAAACTTCACAGAAGAAATTCCCTTAATAAAATGATTTGTTCTGTAAAACTTGGACTCAGTCAAAAGGCCATACTCAAGGACCTAGAAGGTCACATGTGACCTCAAGACTACAGGTTCCTCACCCCTGTGTTGAATCAAGTGTGTTAGTAATAAAATACATCATTATCTATATATCTTACTATTCTAATAATGTACCCAGTACCTTTAGAGGAGAGGTTACACGTATATGACCTGCCAAGGAGGCATATGAGGCAAACCTATATGGTCTAGGTAACACAACTTTAAATCTATAAATGTTCTCATTGACCTCTTTGTACTTTAGGAAATTTCCATAAAAGTTTCTTGTGAATGTAGCTTCTATGTTCAATAGACAGATTCATCTATAAGCTCACCTGATTCATGCTATGATTGTCTAACATCGCTTTGGGTTTGATGTCCCAGCCAACCTAGTCGATCCACCGAGTGACTTCTTTGATTCTCTGCTGACAATTAGTAGACAACCTGATCCAAACTCCTCACCTCCTTACCTTGTAAGGTAGTCAATGAGACTGAGAAAGCTTACTGTTTGGACATCTGCATTCACTGAAAGACAAAGCAGAGGAGACAGTAATTTGAGATTCAGTCTCGGGCTACCCTACACATACTACTGGGAGGTGCGGAGAGATCACTTCCCTAGGGAAAGTTTTCAGAGTTCCAAATCACAAGTGAAAAAGATGGAAAGACAGAAGAATGGGAACTGGTTTATTCTTTTAAACCTACTGAGTAGGTGGCTTTTTCTATCTCAGTCACCAATTAGTTCTCTTTGGCAATGCCCTTATCCCCAATCTCCCAACTCTATCTCATTAAGAGGAGTAAGGGACCCACCAGACCAAACAGGAGTCTCTGGTTGTATATTCCTTCCTTCCCTTTTCTTCATTTTTCAAAAGTATGAATTTTAAATCTAAAAAAAGAGCATTTCCATGCACAGGATTGAACAAAAGATTCCAAATGAAATTATGAATCTCTGCTTTGCACTGTTTGCTTTAAGGAAATGACATATAATTAATTCTGGGCTTTTATCTAAACACTGTTCTGTTTCTTTGTGCTTCCTTCTGAACTTCTTTCTGTTCTCTGATTTGGATTTAAAGAAATGTTATGGAGGGACAGAGCCAAGATGGCAGAAATGAAGCACACACATGCACATAACTTGGGATTCAATAAGAGCAACCTGTTTACATCCCTATATGAAAAGAAGATACTTGTCAATTTTGAAATTTATATCATTATTGTGACATTTAAAAGCAATATACATAGAGAGCATGGGTATAAATGAACTAATCTGATGATGAAAAACCTTATTAAAGGGTACAAAGGGTTTATAATGGGAGAAAAGAAAAGGATGAGGCAGAAAAAGGCAAACTATGCCACACAAAGAGGCACAAAAATATACTATAGTAGAGGCGAAGAAGGGAGGGAGATGAACATCATATGAACTTTTTTTCATTGGTTCTAGTTCAAGGAGGGATCAACATAATCAGGTAAGTTCAGGATTCTAATGTGAAAAGACACAAAAACTCATTATAATAGAGGGGAAGGAGGGAGGGAGAGGAGCACTGTATGAAATTTGCTCTCATTTGTTTGGGTTCAATGAGGGAGTAGCATACTCTATTAAGTATAAAAATCCATTGTGCCCTACAGGCAGTAGGAGGAGTAAGGGTATGTGGATGTGAAAAGGGGGAGTGGTTAGAAGGGAGATAAATAGTAGTAAGAGGAAATGGTAGGTAAGGGGGGAGGGGCTCAGAGAGGGAATACTGAGAGAGGTGGTGGTCAAAAGGAAAACTCCTAAGAGGGGAAGGGAAAAGGAAGAAACAAAAATATAAACAGGGGAGGGAATAGGACAGAGGGAAAGACACAGATAGTAATCATAACTGTGAATGTGAATGGGATGAAGTCTCCCATAAAACAGAGGTGGATAGCAAAATGGATTAAAAATCACAATCCTACAATATGTTGTCTACAAGAAATACATGTGAAACAAGGGGATATGCACAGGGTAAAGGTATAGAGTAGACTATATTATGCTTCAGTTAAGTAAAAAAAAAGCAGGAGCAACAATCCTTATCTCAGATAAACAAAAGCAAAAATAGATCTAATTAAAAGAAATAAGGAAGGAAACTACATCCTACTAAAAGGCACCATTGAGAATGAAGCAATATCATTACTTAACATATATACACCAAGCAGTATAGCATCCAGATTCCTAGAGGAGAAGTCAAGGGAATTAGAGGAAGAAATAAATATCAAAACTATATTAGTGGGGAACCTCCATCTACCCCTCTCTGAACATGATAAATCTAACCTCAAAATAAACAAGAAAGAAGTTGAGGAGGCAAATAGAATTTTTGAGAGACTAGACATGATAGATCTCTGGAGAAATCTGAATGAGAATAAAAAGGAATATACCTTCTTCTCAGCAGTACATGGCATATATGCAAAAAAATTTAGCATGTACTGGGTCATGAAAACCTCACGATTCAGTGCAGAAAAGCAGAAATATTAAATGCATCATTCTCAGATCATGACACAATGGAAATCATATGCAATAAAAGATCATGGAAAGATGTACGAAAAACTAATTGGAAACTAAATAATTTAGTCATAAAGAATGAGTATAGGCCAAACAAGAAATTATAGAAACAATCAGTAACTGCATTCAAGTGAATGACAATAATGAGATAACATACCAAAATTTGTGGGATGCAGCAAAGGCATTTCTTAGGGGAAGTTTTATATCCCTGAACACATTCATTAATAAATTAGAGAAAATGGAGGTTAACGAATTGGGTATACAATTGAAAAAGCTAGAAAAGGAACAATTTGAAAATCACCAATTAAATACTGAATTAGAAATAATGAAAATCAAAGGAGAGATTAACAAAATTGAAATTAAGAAAATTATTGAATTAATAAATTAAACTAAGATCTGGTTTTCTCAAAAAATCAATAAAATTGATAGACCTTTAGTCAATGTGATAAAAAGAAAGAAGAAAACCAAATTATGAGTATCAAGAATGAAAAGAGCAAATCTACCTCCAATGAAGAGGAAAATAAAACAATAATTAGGAATTATTTTGCCCAATTGTATGCACATAAAATAAAAAATTTTAGTGAGATAGATGAATATTTAGAAAAATATAAATTGCCCAGATTAACTGAAGAGGAAGGAAACTACTTAAATAACCCCATCTCAGAATAAGAAATTAAAGAAACTATCAATAAACTTGCTAGGAGAAAATCTCCAGGGCCAGATGGATTTACTAGTGAATTCTATGATACATTTAAAGAACAATTTATTCTAATACCCTACAAACTATTTGGGAAAATCGGTGAAGAAGGAATCCTACCAAATTGTTTTTATGACACAAATATGGTACTGGTACCTTAATAAGGAAGAGAGAAAACAGAGAAAGAAAATTATAGACCAATCTCCCTCATGAATATGGGTAGAAGCAGGAGAACTCTGTGAACTCCCCCTTAATCACATTAAATACTTATGAAATATGACTCTAAACAAACTTTAGAGCTCCAGAACCCACAAATTGACATAGAAACAAAGCTTCCACTGAAAGCAGCCAGGCAGGCCAATGGGAAGGGTTCAACTACAGCATACTAGTTGTAGAGATCAGCACAACATGAAACCATGGCTTTAGCCCCAGGGTGGCCAGGACAAGCCACTGCTGGAGCATTCAGGAGAATGGATCACTGGCAGCTGTGGCAGTTTCCAGAATTACCAACCCATAAGAGAAAAGGACAAAGTGAAAGGTCAGTGGAGCTCAGCTAAATTTTGGGGAAAGAAGCAGGACCAGTCATCTGCCCCACAATTCTCAGGGAAAGAAGCAGTGGAAGCAGTGGTCTTGCAGCCACCTCCATGCGGCTGCTTCAGAACTCCTGGCCTGCAGATTGCAAGGGGGCCAAGCAACCATTCAGGGGCTAAGTGCTCTTGCCTTAACCTGCCTGGATCAGGTTCATGGTCTTGGGTGGTAGTCCTGAGGTGCATGATCAGTGAGCCAAAGCTGGTGGTGGCTGTAGAGATGACAGCCTCCTAATAGCTCTGGCACCTGTGAGAACCCTGGAAATTTGGGACAAAGCACTCCCCTCTGAAATCAGAGTTCTACTCTGGCAAAGAGCTCAAAAGTCAAGTAATTGACTGGCAATTTGAGCAAACAAAGGAAGCAAAGAAAGTACAGACATGCAATTTTAGATTCCTTTTTTGAGGACAAAATTTTAGATTCCTTTTTTGAGGACAAAGCATGGAATGGGAGGAAGACAACACAGACAGAACTCCTGCACCAAAAGCTTCCAAGAAAAATATGAACTGGTTACAATCCATAGAGGAGCTTAAGAAGGATTTTGAAAATCAGTGAAGTTGAGGAAAAATTTGGAAGAGAACTGAGAATGATGCAAGAAAATCATGAAAAGAGGCTCAACCAACCAACCCTGATAAACTGGACTCTTTTCAGCAATGCACAGCTATAAGACAACTCTACAAGTCTCTGGATAGAAGGAAATATCTACATTCAAAGATTCAGAAAGGTCAGAGTTTAAATGGAGACTGAAACAATACATGCTATAATTCTTTTCCATGTTTGGTTTTCTTTCTTTTTTCCCATTGTTCACTCTATTGGTTACAACCCTTCTACACAATCAGATTATTGTACAATGTGAAAGTATTTGCAGATCCTATACATGATTGCATGCCACCATGTGGGGGGGGGGAAGAATGGAGTGGAGAAAATTTGAAGCTCAAGGGACTGTGTAACTGAATCTTGTAAACTAAAAGTAAATAAGTCAATGGGGAAAAAAGCCAAAAGCCAAATTTTAAAAAAGAAAAGAAAAGAGAGTCAACAATCTGGGTGAAGAAAACAACACCTTAAAAACAGATTAACTCAAATGGCAAAAGAGGCCCACAAAGCCCATGAGGAGAGGAATGCCTTAAAAAGCTGATGTTGCCAGATGGAAAAAGAATCTCAAAAGCTCACTGAATAGAATAATTCCTTCAGAATTAGATTGGAACAAATGGAAGTGAATGACTTTATGAGAAATCAAGATACTATTAAAAGATCCAAACAAATGCAAAATTAGAAGGCAATGTGAAATATCTCCTTGAAATAGCCATGATCAAAATAAGAATGTAGAAAGCATCCTTCAAGAAATTCTCAAGGAAAATTGCCCTGATATTTTAGAATCAAAGGGCAAAATAGAACTTGAAAGAATTCTCCTATCACCTCTTGAAAAGATCCCAAAAAGTAAACTCCTAAGAATGTTATAGCCATGTTCTGGAGTTTTCAGATCAAGGAGAATATTATAAACAGCCAAGAAGAAAAAATTTGAATATTGTGGATACCCAATCATGATAACACAGGATCTAGCAGCTTCTACATTAAGGTATCAAAGGGCCTGGAATATGATATTCTGGAGATCAAAGGAGCTAGGATTAAAACTGAGAATCACCTATCCAGCAAAGTTGAGTATAATGCTTCAGGGGAAAATATGGTCAATGGGGTGGAAGACTTTCAGACATTCTTAATGACAAAAAAAGAGCTGAATAGAAAGTTTGATATTCAAATACAAGAAGCATGAGAAGGTAAACACAGAAAAGAAATCATAAGGAACTTAATCAAAGTTGAGCTGTTTACATGCCTGCATGGAAAAATGGTAATTGTAACTTATGAAACATTTTGCAGTATGAGGACAGTTGAAGGAAATATAAATGTATACATGCATACATGCACACACACATACATACATATGTGTATGTATATATATGCATATATACACATATGTCTATATAGAAGGGTACATATGCAAATGAATTCACATTTGAGTGTGTATATATGTGTATAGCTATACATAGAGGGCACAGGATCAGTTAAATAGGAAAGGATGATATTTAAAAGCTGAAATTGAAAGGTTAGAGATAAATAATGAGAGGAGATAAGGAGAGACAGAATGTGGTTAATTATCTCATATGGAAGAAGCTAGGGATAAATGTCACAATGGAGAGGAAGAACAAGAAGGCAAAATGGAATGGGTCAACCTTACTCTCATTGAATTTGGCTTAAGGAAGGAATGACATACACTCTGAATTGGGTATCTTGCCCTACAGGAGAGTACAGGTGAAGGGGATGAGAGGGGGGATAATGGAGGTGTAATGTTAATGAAATCAGAAGACCTTCCATGCCCCTTTCTTTTGGCACCTAGTAAAGGCACTTAGCACCTAGCAAAGGCTTAGCTCCTTACTTCCAGTTAACTCCTTGGGAGTAGTTCACACCTTAACAGGAAGGGGCTGAACAGGGAGGAGCTACTTGGCAGTAGTTCACACCTTAACAGGAAGGGGCTGAACAGGGAGGATCTACACTGTATATAAGGAGAGAACCAGGAGGACCTTCAGATTCTCTGAGTTACCACCTGGAGACTGTACATTTTGCTGAGATCCTCCTTCTGCAGCTTCTACTGAGAACTTCCAAGGACCAGGCTGAGAAACTATGGTGAGTCTGAAAGGGATCCCTGCTTGAGGGAGCCTGTTCTATTTGTGAAGGCTTGGGAATGTGGTGTCCACTGCATTAACTATATGTATCAACTTTGTGACCACTATAATGACTTTGGCTTTCTAGTTTTGGGACTTGTCTTTCTGGTTTTGGGACTCAGTGTTATGGTTTCTGAACAAAGACCTTGGTTCTGCCTTCCATGTGGAGAGTTTGCTACATTTTGTGATCTAAAACTATACCAGCATATTCATAACCATCATGGGTGTTGTGAATATCTCATCATTGATACATTTGGTGATGAGGATGGGATCACAAAATGTCAGGCCTCGGAAGCAGGAATGCTTTAGAGGAAGAAATATTTATCTTCCTCTAAAGATGGGAGAATTTGCCTTATTCCTTTCTAGCAAGAGAATGGGCCAAAAGCACAGGACCCTGTGAAAACTGGGAACCAAGGCTACAGAAGGGAGAACCTGGAGATTTGGGAAGATGTTTGCAAGTCATACCCATAAAACCAGGCAAAGAACTGGCAGGAGTGTGCAGGAGAGGCTGTGTCTTGCTAACACAAGATGATTATCATCTTAAGTGTAAGCATAGAGATAAGCTGCTGGAGGAAAATAGCAGGTTGGCAAGAGAGCTGGCTGGTTTGCCTGAGGATTCTTCTGTGCCACAGTATTCAGAAGAGCACACTAGAGGGTCTCAGGTGGAAGAGCATGCTACTGTTCATGTAGTTAAAAAGAAGCAAAAA
>CM053594.1:318324775-318357900 GCA_028646575.1 Pseudocheirus occidentalis
AAAAAAAGAAAACGTGGACTAAAAGAAAAACTTTCAAGTAACGTGAAGTTGGTTTTTTTTTTAAAGTATGCTTCAATATGTATTCAGACATCACCAGTTCTTTCTCTGGGGCTGGATAGAATTTTTCATCATAAACCTTTCAGAGATGTCTTGGATCATTGTATTCTTAAAAATAGCTCAGTCATTCACAGTTGATCATCTTACATATCATGTTATATAACAGCAATATTGCTGTTATGTTGTATACTGTACATTCCACTTTGCGTAAGCTCATGTAAATATGTCCAGGTTTTTCTTACAGCATCCTGCTCATCATTTCTTATACTAGAAGAGTATTCCTTCATAATCATATACCATGGTTTTCTCAACCATTCCCCAATTGATGGGTATCCTCTTGTTTTCAATCTTTTGCCCCTAGGAAAGAGCTGCTGTAAATATTTTTGGGTATAAAGGTCCTTTTAATTTTTGCTTTTTATATCTTTTGGGATACAGACTTAGTAGTGGTATTCCTGGGTCAAAGATATGAATGGTTTTATAGCCCTTTGGGCATAGTTACAAATTGCTCTACAGAATGGTTGAGTCAGTACACAACTCCACCAACAGTGTATTAAAGTCTCATTTTTCCCAAATCTCTTTTATAATTTGCCTTTTTCTGTCCTATTAGTCAATCTAATAGGTATGACATAGACCTCAGAATTGTTTTAATTTGCATTTCTTCAACCAAAGGTGAGTTATGATATTTTTTCTTGTGGCTATAGATAGCTTTGATTACTTCATCTTAAAAGTGCTCATATCTTTTGATCATTTATCAATTGGGGAATGGCTTATTTATTTGATAAATTTGACTCAGTTCTCTATATATTTGAGACATGAGGCTTTTGTCAGAGAAACTTGCTTCAAATTTTTTCATAGTTACTGTTGCTAATTGTATTTCCCTCCCATACACTTATTTTGGTTTCTATCTCCTTTCACCCTGTCCCTCCTCAAAAATGTTTTGCTTCTGACTACCCCTTCCCTCAATCTGCAATCTCCCCACTCCCTTCTCTTATTCTCTTCCCCTTCTATTTTTCTGCAGGGTAAGATAGATTTCTATACCTAATTGAGTATGTATATTACTACCTCTTTGAGTCAATTCTCAAGAGAATAAAGTTTACTTCCTCCTCTTCAACTTCCCTCTCTTCCCCTCCACTGTAAAAGCCTTTTCTTGCCTCTTTTGTGTGAGATAAATTACACCATTCTACCTCTCCCCTTTTCTTTCTCCCAGCACGTTGCTCTCTCACATTCCTTAATTTTATATTTTAGATATCATCCCTTCATATTTGACTCACATTTGTGCCCTCTGTCTATGTATATTTCTTCTAAGTACTTTAGTAATGAGAAAGGTTTTATGAGCTAGGCACATGACCTTCTCTTGCACACCGTAAGTCCCTAATGACTTCACTTTCCTGTTTACCTTTTTGTGCTTCTCTTGAGTGTTGTATTTGAGAGTCAGTTTTTCTATTCAACTTTGGTCCTTCCATTAAGAATTCTTGAAAGTCCTTTATCTCATTTAATGTCCATTTTTCTCTGAAGGGTTATACTCAGTTTTGCTAAGTAGGTGATTCTTGGTGGTTATCCTAGCTCCTTTACCCTCCAGAATATCATGTCCAAGCCCTCTGATCCATATAAATCTTGTATTATACTGACTGTAGATTCTTGATACTTGAATTGTTTCTGACTGCTTGCAATATTTTCTTTTTGACATGGAAACCCTAATTTTTAGCGATGATATACCTGGCAGTTTTCATTTTGGGATCTCATTCCAGAGATCAGTCCATTCTATACATTTCTATTTTGCCCTTTGGTTCTAGAATATTGGGGCAGTTTTTCTTGATAATTTCTCAAAAGATGATTTATAGGGTCTTTTTTTGTTTATCATGGCTTTCAAGTAGTCCAATAATTTTTAAAAATCTCTCTCTTAGATCTGTTTTCCAGGTTAGATGTTTTTCTAATAAGATGGTTCACATTGTCTTCTACTTTTTCATTCTTTTGATTTTGTTTTATTGTTTCTTGATTTCTCATAGTCATTAGCTTCCATTTCCTGCATTCCAATTTTTAAGCAATTATTTTATTCAATGAGTTTTTGGATCTTCTTTTCCTTCTGGCCAATTCTGTTTTTTAAAGGCATTCTTCTCCTCGTTGACTTTTTCATCTCTTTAATCATTTGACTTAGTCTGTTTTTTAAGGTATTATTTTTTCAGGATGTGTGTGTGTGTGTGTGTGTGTGTGTGTGTGTGCATCGTTCACCAAGTTGTTGACTCATTTTTCATGATTTTTTCCATTACTCTCACTTCTCTTCTCAACTGTTCCTATACCTCTCTTACTTGATTTTCAAAATTCTTTTTAAGTTTTTCCATGTTCTGAGACAAATTTGTATTTTTCTTGGAGGCTTTTGATGTGGATTCTTTGACTTCAATGTCTTCTTCTGAGTGTGTGTTTTGACATTCCTTATCATTATAACTTTCTATCGTAAGATCTGTTTTTTTTCCATTGTTTGTTCATTTTTTAGCCTATACCTTGATTTTTAACTCTTTATTAAAGTGCAGCTTTGGTTCCATGGTGGAGGACACACTATCCTAGGCTTCTGGTGTTTTGTGCAGCTATTTTGAGAGATATTTCTAGGGTCCTGTAAGTTTTCCATTCATCCAAGGTGGTTTGATCCAAGGAGAGGTTTACTAGTCTCCTGTCTTGTACTTTGATCTGTGAGTGAACACAAGCACTCTTTTCTGCCCTGGAACTGTGAGGAAGGCCTTCCTTCCACTGAAGTCAGAAGTTTTTCTATGATAGTGCTTCTCTTCCTCCTGGAACTACAACTCAGGATTGCAACCTGGACCTGGATAGGAGTAAAGCAATAGAATCCTGCCTCGATGCTAGCAAAGAGACCTCTGTGATCTCCTTAGGATAAGTTGTTCAACTACCTTACTGTCTATAGGCTGAGAGCTCTAGAATCAGCCACTACCATTGCTATTGCCACTGCCACTGCCACTGCCACTGCTGATTCAATAACTCTCAAGGCCTACTCTTGATTTGCTGGGGCTGTGCTGGTTGGCAAGTGCTGGATTCCATTCCTCTCTATCCTTGCCTACAATAGGCCTTTCCTGTCAAAATTTCCATCTGTCTTGGACTGGAAATTTGTTTCGCTATATCTTTTTGTGGGTTCTGCTGCTCTAGATTTTGTTTAACTTCATTTTTTAAAGGTATTTGGAGGGATTTGGGGGGGAGAACTCACACAAAGCCCAGTCTTTACTCCACAATAGTGACTCTGCCTCCATTATCCTTACTTTGTAAAGCATAGATCTCACCATGCTACTCCCTGCTCAGTAAACACTAATTGTTCCCTGTTATAGGATCCAATAAGTTCTTTGTTTGACCTTAAATCCCTTCACAACCTGGGTTCTTCCTACCTTTGCTATCCTCTTACCTTCTATTCCTTTCCACTGATCCTAAGAATTAGTTATGCCTCATAAATAACACCTCATCACGCATCCCCTCTGCATTTGCTCTGGCTTTCTGCCATGCCAGGATTGCTCCTCCTATCCAATCTCTGACTCTTAAAATCCCTGGTTTTTATTGAGACCAAGTTCAAGTGGCATCTCTTTCACAATTTTTCTTCCTAGATGCTGGTATATTCTTCAAGGTTAATTTCCATGTACTCCGTATTTATATGTTTTCTCTCCCATTAGAAGGTAAGCTCCTTGAGTGCAAGGACTTTTTGCATCTTTTCTTTGCATTCCCAGTGCTTGGCATAAGACCTGATGCATAATTAATAAAAGCTTGTTGATTGATTAATTGATTCTAAGACATGGTCCAAATGGGTCCTTTGGCCAATTTCCATTTATAAAGTTTAAGACTTATACTAAAATGTCATTGAAAAGGGAGTGCAAAGGAGTCTGGTAAGAAATCTTTATGGTTAATACCTTTGTTTTCATGCATAGAGGAACTGAAGGTCACTATAGAGAACAAATATAGACGAGCTACACTTTGGTTGAAGCAGCAACTGGAATTGAAGACCTTGTGGTTGGGTGACTAGCCAGTAACTCAGAGATTTAGGATCTATAATAAAAGCCTCAGATCTAGCATACTTCCTCTGTATTCTTGGGCAAACAATCAAATTATTAGTAGTTCCTCTCTGTTCATCAGTCAGTGCTACACTCATTTTTAAGGCACATAATGAGTTCCGAAACATCAGAACTTCAAAACAAAACTATCCAAACCCCTTAAGAATATGCTATTTTCCAAGTCCCAAACAAACCCTAAATATCACTTATTTAGAAAATGTGGAATGCAAGTTTTTCTTTTCTTTTCAATAATATTGCATCACTACAACTGTTTGGTTTTTTTTCCAGGGAAAAGGTATAAAGGAGAGTTGTACCTGACAGCCCATGTAGTTTTAAGTATTAATCAGGAACGATAGTGAGCAATATCCTGTCTAGCATCTTTAAGGGACCTAAATATACAAAATTCCTTAAAAATAAAACCAAACAAAATCTACTGATGTTTTATAAATAATGCATGAGACAATTTTATTCATTCTTTGTCCAATATCATACTGAGAAAAGGAAAACTGCAGTTGATAAGACCAGAATTACTTCTAACTCAGACCATGGAGTAGCACTCTAGAGATCAGCATCATGCAAAGTAGGTCTGAAGTTGTTGGTGAAGTGAAATAGCAAGCACTCTAATTGTCTTTGGGATATCCAGAAAGTGCTGGCATCAAATTATTAGTTATAGTTATGGCATCCATAGTTGAAGAAAACACTGAAATAAAATTTTCAATTCTCAGGAAGGCCTATTTTTTTTCCAATGAACTTACTCTTTCAAATATATGAGGATTCATTTGAATTTAGCTTTAAAATGTGAAGAAAGGGATTTTATTAAAGCCATTCTTTTTATCCATACAACAGGAACTCCTAAGAATCACCCTCTGGTGCAAACACAATATTCTCTTTAATGTATTATAGATTCCTTTCTTGGATTTAGCTCATTTGTAGTGTTATTGACCATCTCAGTGGAGAGGGTAGTTGATGAAGCCCTTAAGAAAGTAAATTGATGATATCTGAGGAGATAAGTCAGAACTTTTACTATTCCCCTTCTCCATTATAGGACTTTGCAATTAAATGTTGTTATCGCAATTTAATGTCTAAAAATCATCCAAAATGTATTTCATTTTGGAATAAAGCCCTATAGTTTTGTACAGTGGTTTCAAATTCAAATACCATGCTTTTTTTAAAGTTTGTAGCATTCATCTATCTAATACTAATAGCTCTCATTTATGTAGGAGGAGACCTCATTCCTCCATCCCACAGGCATCATAATACTTTATTACCTACCTCATAGTGTTGTTAATGAGGAAAGCATTGACATTTTTGTTGAAAGGCTTTAAAAAGCAAAGACATTCATAGGACATGAATGAGATATGCGGGCATACTCTAGGCTGGGAGAAACATTATCAATGACTCTTCCAATTTCTGTGTGGGCAAGGACCAATGTCGAGAGCAGCAAAGTTCACATTTTAGGAATACCTATGATAAAAATGTTAGGTACTGATTATATTGCCCCCTGAGGGATATTAAACCTTATTCTTCAGAAATTGATGTTCTAAAGCTCACAGCCATTGAACAACACTGGTAAATTTCAGGTATTTAAAAAGGGAGACTTTATTTAAGGAGAAATTGGAGAAGTTAAAGCAATGATGTAATTTCACAGAGGCAAAACCTGTTTAATGTACCTGTACCTGTTTAATTCTAGGCTCTATGGTACTATCCATTTATGACAACTTTCCAAGGTATAAATACTAATCAATATGCTCTAACTTCATATCATATTCTCTAGACAGTATGTATTTTCACTCACTTAATGCTTATTGTGTATAGTTATGCTTGAGTTTGTTGAAGGTTTATGAAGCTAATCTAATCAAATAACAAACATTTATTAAACTCCTACAATATGCTTGGAACTTACCTTACTCTCATTGAATTTGGCTTAGGGAGGAAATGACATACACTCTACATTGGGTATCTTGCCCTATAGGAGAGTAGAAGGGGAAGGGGATAGAGGAGAGGGCAGGAGGGGGGGCGGTTGTGAGAAGCACACATTTTTGTAAAGGGTCAGGGACAAAGTAGAGAATAAAACAAGTTGGGGGGCAGAAGAGGGTGGAGGGAAATATAGTCAGTCTTTCACAGCATGTCTATTGTGGAGATGTTTTGTGTAACTAAATATAAGACCTGTATTGAATTTCTTGTCTTCCCAGTGGGGGTGGGGAATGAGGGAGGAAGGGAGAGAACAGAGAATTTAAAGTTTTAAATCAAATGTTTTATACTTGGAGAATCATAGAGAAGCAAGTAAAAAACTTCTTGAGACAATAAATAAATTTAGCAAAGCTACAGGATAGAAAATAAACCCACATAAATCCTCAGCATTCCTATATATTTCTAATGAAGTCCAATAGCAAGATATAGTAAGAGAAACCCCATTTAAAGTTATTGTAGACATTATAAAATATTTGGTAAGCTACCTGTCAAAACAAACCCAGTACCTTTATGAACACAATTACAAAACACTTTTTCACAAATAAAATCAATTCTAACTAAATGGAAAAACATCAATTGCTTGTGGCTGGGTTAAGCTAATATGATAAAAATGATAATTTTACCTAAATTAAATTATATATTTAGTGCCATAACAATCAATCTACCAAAAAATTACTTTATAGAGATAGAAAAAATAGTGACAAAATTCATTTGGAAGAACAAAAGGTCCAGAATATCAAGGCAAATAATGAAAAGAAATACTAGAGAAGGTGGCCTAGCCATATCAGATTTTAACCTGTATTATAAAGCAGGAGTCATCAAAACTACTTGGTACTGGCTGAGGAAGAGAGTAGTGGATCAGTGGAATAGATGGGGCACAAAAAGACTCAGTCATCAATGATTATAGTAATATACTGTTTGATAAACCCCCAAACCCAAATTTTGGGGATAAGAACTCACTATTTGACAAAACCTGATGGGAAAATTGGAATATACTAGGGCAGAAACTGGGCATAGACCGTTATCTAACACCATACACCAAAGTCAAGTCTAAATGGATGCATGATTAGGTATAAAGGTTGATATTGTAAGTAATCTGGGGAAGCAAGGAATAGTTTACCTGTCAGATTTATGGAGTAGGGAAGACTTTATGACCAAAGAAGAGTTGGACGGCATTATAAAATGCAAAATGGATAATCTTGATTACCTCAAATTGAAAAGTTTCTGTACAAACAAAGCCAATGTAACCAAGGTTAAGAGGGAAGTAGGAAAGTGGGAAAGAATTTTTATAACCAGTGTCTCTGATAAAGGCCTCATTTTAAAAATATACAGGGAATTAAGTAAAATCTATAAGAATACAAGTCATTCCCAATTGATAAATGGTCAAAGGATATGAACAGGTAACTTTCAGAGGTAGAAATTAAAGATATTAATAAGCATATGAAAAATGCTCTAAATCACTACTGATTTGAGAAATGCAAATCAAAAGAACTTTGAGGTACTATATCTCACCAGCCAGACTGGCTAAGATGACAAAAGAAGAAAATGACAAATGCTAGAGAGGATGTGGAAAAATTGGAACACTAATGCATTGTTGGTGGAGATGTGAACTGATTCAACCATTCTGGAGAACAATCTGGAACTATGCCCAAAGGGCTATAAATAATTGCATACCCTTTGACCCAGTAATACCATTTCTGGGGTTGAATCCCAAAGAGATCATAGAAATGGGAAGAAGACACGCATGTACAAAAATATTTATGGCAGCTCTCTTTGTGGTGGCAAAAAACTGGAAATTTAGGGGATGCCCGTCAATTGGGAAATGGCTAAACAAGCTGTGGTATATAAATGTAATGGAATACTATTGTGCTATAAGAAATGGAGAGGAGATGGACTTCATATTTACCTTGAGAGGCTTATACAAACTGTTGCTAAGTGAGAAGAGCAGAACCAGGAAAAATTTGTACACAATCACAGACACATAGTATATATGACAACCAACTTCAATAAACTGGACTCTTCTCAGCAATGCAAAGTTATAAGACAATTCTACAAGTCTCAAGATGGAAGGAGATGTCTACATTCAGAGAAAGATCTAGAAAGAACAGAGTTTAAATGGAGACTGAAGCAATATATATGCCTTCATTCTTTTCCATGTTTGGTTTTGTTTCTTCTTTCTCATTGTTCACTCCATTTGTGAAAACCTTTCTATACAACCAGACTAATGTCCAATGTGAAAGTATTTACAGATCCTATACTTGATTGAATGCCACCCCATTGGAGGAGGTGGGGGGAAATAGGGAGGGGAGAAAATTGGATTTTTCATACTTATTATTATGTACATGCAACTGGGAAATAATACATACAGACAGTGGGCCAGGGAGATACATCTTGCCTCAACAGAAAGTCAGAGAGGTGATTTGGGAGGATATAAGAGAGAGCAGATTGGGGTAGAGGGTATACAGTGGGATGGCTATTTTGAGGTGGTGGGTAGGGAAAAGATGGGAAGAAAATTTGTAACTCAAAAACTTGTGGAAATAAGTGATGTAAACTAAAAATAAATGGAAGTTAATAAAATAAAAAATAAAACAGAATACTGTATACAAAATATTATTCTATATACTTGAGATGCAAAGATTGAAAACATAAGGTTTCTGCTTTAAAAATATGCATGGAACTATATTAGTAATTTCATCAATATTTCAGGGCTTTAAGCAGCAGTGGTAGCTGCAGCAGTTGTGGCCTCAGGCGAGTTGGTAGTAGAAGTTGATTTTGCAGCGGGTGGACAGGGGTCTAGTAATTGGAATAGAAGCCTCTCAAAATGGCAGATGACCTGGACTTCTAGGCATGGGATGCAGGGGCACCAGCTACCTTTCCCATGCAGTTGTCTGCCTTGTGCAAGAATGGCTTTGTAGTGGCTCAAAGGCCAGCCCTGTAAAATAATTGAGATGTCCACTTCCAAGACTGGAAAGCATGGCCATACCAAGGTTCATCTGGTTGGCATCAATATCTTTACTGGGAAGAAATATGAATATATCTGACCTTCAACCCACAACATGGGCATGCCCAATATCAAGAGAAATTATTCTCAGCTGATTGGGATTCAGGATGGCTACCTATCACTGCTCCAGGACAGTGGGGAGTTAAGGGAGAAACTTTGTTCACCTGACGGTGATCTTGGCAAGGAGATTGAGCAGAAGTATGATTGTGGAGAAGAGATCCTGATTAACAGTGCTGTCAGCCATAAGAGAGGAAGCAGCTGTTGCAATCAAGGTCATGGCAAAGTAACTGGCCCCCAGGGTGGTGGTAGCTGCAGCAGCAGCAGAGATTGGCACCTGAAGAGGCCTTCCGTCTCCTTCCCTGCCTGGTCAGACTTTGGCCCCCATCCTGACTGGACTATTACTCTTATTTCTTTGATGTTTTTTTCCCTTTTTTCTTTCCACCGCCCACACCCTTTTAGTCCAGCCCTATCAACCCCTTGGACAAGATGGGGGCAGGCCCTTGGTAAAACTGCCACCTTCTCTCCTCCCCACACACTACAATCCCGGTGGGGGAGAGAGGATGGGGGCTCCTTGAGGTTTAGGGTTTTTTTTTCTTTTTTATTATTCACTCCCTCTTCCAACAGGGGATAAAACCCCACCCCTATCCCACCTGCCTGTGTCTTTCCCAAAATCTCTTTAGTGGGAGAAGAGACAGGAGTGGGGAGGGGCTCTATTCCCCTCCTCAGGCATCCAGCAGGGCCTCTAGCACTCATGGGCCCTACTCCTCCTTGCAGTTTTCTCCCTGACACACTTGTTAAAAATCAAACCTGAAAAAGTATATTTCAGGACCTTATATGACTAGAATAATGTAGTATGCAAACAAGAGAATGTGGAAGACCTTGTTTAACCTCTTCAACTTAGAATCTGTACTGGGTTTTTTCCATGACAATGATAAGACACCTTTGGTGAGTAAATATCTCCCTGTCTTATGCTTCACATGATATTAATGATCAGGGATTCAAGCTATCTCTGTTGTTGTATTTTGAATAATTTTGATGCATTTATGGAAAATATATTATTAATACTAAAAAGAAAAGAAAAAAGCAACCAAGAGAAAAATGAATAATCCAAAGGCTTACTTTCCCATATATGTATAATGCATATAAATTGTGTGTATATACATATGCATATATGTATGTATATTTGAATAACCTACACATCCATCAAGGGAATTGTTTATGATGACATAAGAAGATGGTTAGGGAATTCATAGGCTATTACAAGAGCTATTCTACAGGAGGTCACATTGTTGCCTTAACAGAATTGACTGAAATTGGTCAAGTATATAAGAAGCCACCGTGCTGATTGTTTATGATTGTTGCTATTAATGATTTAATAATGTGCCACCTTACAGATTTCCTTCCATTTTTTCTGTCACAATTCCAAATTGTTTTCCTGAAAGTTTCTAACATTTTGCAGCTTTCCCAATAATGTATTAGTGTTATCTATTTTGCCCCTGCACTAGCAGTAGCAGTTGCTGTATTTGTCTGCATCTCTAATCCTTCCTTTCTGTCTTTGCTCATCTATAACCCCGATTCTGCCCTCCCTTCATAGTCTTGGTCAAATGACCCTGACCCTCGAATTACGTGTTCCCTTGTCCTACCATTGTTGTCACAGAACAAATTCTCATCCTAGGTTACCTCACTATCAGGCTTCTTTATTTTTAGTATGAGGCTGGTAAATTCTGATAATGAAAGCAATGCAGTCATTAAGACTGTGTTCCATTCAAATGGGTGTTATTCAGTATCAATTGGGTTTTTCCTATGCCATAGGACTCCTTTAATTTTTAGAATTACTTGTTTATTAGAAACTTAATCATCTAACATGAATATTTCAGTACACAGGACAAAAATGACGTTTGCTTATTAAACTTCTGTTACATACAATTTATTTTCAAAAGTGCACATTGTTTAACAATATAATACAAAACTTCTCAATTCTGTCCTCTTCTGAACTTTTTTAAACTTTTAGTCTTTATATTTTTCAATGTTTTATGGTCTTTTCTTTCTTTTTCCTCATCACCTTCCTTTCACTTCCTTCTCCTTCCTTTTTTCCTTTCTTTTCCTTCTTTCTAACTCTCTATGTATCATTCCTTATTAACTTACTCTCATTTCCCTGGCTTTTTCCAAATACCTTAAAGTTATTAGTATGCTAATTTCTTTACTTTATTAATTTGCTTATTTAATTCTCTTCCCCTTTCCCATCAGAAGAAGAATGTGGTCCCAAATTATGGCTCCTCTAACTTCATCCAGATCACAGCATCTTTGTGGAGCCAAAATACCTTTTTTCTGAGCACCTCCATTACATCTTATAGTGGAAGCCTGTAATACTGCATTCAATTAGGACTACTCTATGACAGTCTTTGGCTATTGCTAGATGAATTAATAAGCAGGTCAGTGTTTTTAAGGACCCACATTATTTTGAATTACAGCAAACAGACTGCATACAATTTAAAGAATTCAACACAGCACATTTCTATGAAATATCACTTGGGGCTTTCTTGGCAAAGATACTGGAATGATTTGCCATTTCCTTCTCCAGCTTATTTTACAAATGAGAAACTGAGGCAAACAGGGTTAAGTGACTTGCCCAGGATCACACAGCAAGAAAGTGTCTGAAGACAGATTTTGAACTCAGGGAGATGAGTCTTCCTGACTTCAGGCTCAGCAATCTAGCCACTGCACCACCTGACTGCCCATCAGTATGTATTTATTTCTATGTCTACAAACTCCCACCTCATCAAACTTAATGTCAAAAAAATACATTCCTTTTCAGTGTTACCAGGAGTGTGTGTGTGTGTGTGTGTGTAAGTAACGTGTTCACTTAAATACCATGATTATGATAGCAAAAATAATAAGATATTTGTATGATTTCAAAAAATAGTTTTCTTACTAGAATATATATAATGTTGATCACTACCTATACCTTCATTGGGGGAAAAGAAGCAATATTTCCAAAATTAAAATGAAAGATTTGGTTTTAATATTAAAATTCGCAAGAATATAATATTTCATTTGCAAGAGTGACATATTATTACTCACAGTGAATGCATTGGGACTGATAAATTTATTCTACTAAATTGGTGTTCAAATTAGCATAAAAAGACCAATTCTGGTCATGTAAGAAAAATGGTTTCTGTGCACAAGGAATAGCCAGGGGTTCTTGTGTGTTTTTAGAGATCCATAAATAGTTTTCAAATACTGGTTTTATACTCCTCTAGCTTCCCTAAGAAAACAGAGGAAAGTACAGGCCACCAGTAACAGCCTTGTTTGCCCTCTCTGGCAGTTAAACTCCTAAAGTAAGGATATGGGTGGACAAGTGGATGAAATCACACTCAGTAGAGGACTATATGGGAAAGAGGTCTTGAACCTTGTTGAATGGGTGCAGAATATAGATTAAGAAATAGAAAAAAAAATTCACACAATACCCAAAGTATGTATGGTAACATTCTGCCTCAAATCAAATATCCCTCTGTCAAAATGGCTAACATAAGGAAATGGTCATTCACTTCAATTCAACAAATATTTAAGCTGTTACTTCAAGTTAGATACTGTTAGGTCCCCAACCTCAATAGCCAGCTAACAATTAGCTAATAATATTGTTGGTAACAATCTTACCAACAAAGTCCAGCAGCAAGAGATATAAAGATAAATTCCATCTAAAATAACTATGGACAATATAAAATACTTGGGAGTCTACCTGCCAAACAGGTAAAAACCCAGGAACTATATAAACACAACCAAAAAACACTTTTTCACACAAATAAAGTCAGATCAAAACAATTGGAAAAATATTAATTACTCATTGGTAGGCCAAGCCAATATGATAAAAATTATAATTCTACCTAAATTAATATATTTATTCAATGCCATCCTAATCAAACTATCAAAAATTTATTGTAGAGACAGAAAAAAATTAATAAAATTCATTTGGAAGAACAAAGGTTCAAGGATATCAATGGAATAAATTTTGATATGTGAAAGAAGGTGGTCTAGTCCTACCAAATCTCAAACTGTCTTACTTACCAAAACAGTCCTAATAGAACTAATAGAACAGTGGATCAGTGGAATAGATTAGGCACAAATTACATCATAGTAAATGACTGTCATAATCTATTATGTAATAAACACAAAGTTCTAAACTTTTCCAATAAAAACTCATAATATGAGTTAAAATTGCTTGGAAAACTGTGGCAAAACTAAGTGTGAACCAACATCTCATATACCATATACCAAGATAAGGTCAAAATGCGTCCATGATTTACACATAAAGGATGATACCATAAGCAAATTTAGAAAATATGGAATACTTTAACTGTCAGATTTATGGATAAGGGAAGAATTTAGGACCAAAGGATATGATACAATGCCATGCGATGCGATGCGATGTTATATGTTATGATATGATATACATTATATTACAAAATGTAGTAGATAATTTTATAACATAAAATTTAAAAGTATTTGCATAAATAGAAGCAATGAAACCAAAGGTATAAAGAAAGCATAAAACTGGGGGTGAGGTGGGGGAAATTTCTAATAAGTATCTCTGATAAAGGCCTGATTTCTCTAATATATAGAGAATTACTATTGATTAGATAAATACAAATTAAAACAGCTCTCAGGTACCACCTCCTACCTATCAAATTGGATAATAGGATAGAAAAAGAAAATGAAAAATTGTTGTTTGGGGGTATGGGAAAATTAGGACACTAAAGCATTGTTGGTAGAGTTGTGAACTGATCTAATAATTCTGTAGAGCAATCTGGAACCATGATCAAAGAGCTATAAAAGCATGCATACCCTTTCACTTATCAATAACACCAGTTGGTTTGAATTCCAAAGAATTTTTCTTTAAAGGAAAAGAACCTATAAGTACAAAAAATATTTATAGCATCTCTTTTTGTTGTGGCAAAGAATTAGAAATTGAGGGGATGCCCATCAGTTGGGAAACGTTGAATAAGTTTTGGTATATCATTGTGATGGAATACGATTATGCTAAAAGAACTGATGAGCACGATGGTTTCAGAAAAACCTGGGAAATTTTACATAAACTGCTGCAAAGTGAAATGAGCAGAAACATAACAGTGTCCGCAGTAAGAGCAATATTGCACAATGGTTGTGAATTGCACAATGGTTGTGAATTACTTAACTGTTCACATCAATACAATGATCCAAGGTAATTCCAGACTCAGGGTGAAAAAAAAATACTCTCTACCTCCAAAGGAAGAACTGATGAAATCTGAATGTATATCAAGCATTTTTTTTCTTTCTTTTTTCTGTTCTTTTTTGTTTGTTTTCTTTCACAATATGACTGATGTGGATATATGTATTGCATAACTGCACATGCATAGCCTATATCAAGTTTCTCAATTTCTCAATGGGAGGGGAGCAAAAGAGGGAATTTCAAGCTCAAAGTTTTAAAGAACAAATGTTTAAAGTTGTTTTATGTGTAATTGGAGAAAAATAAAATATTTTAAAAAGAAATTAGTCTGCCTCTAATCTTTCCTTATTTTAATTTATTCTGAATTTTGCTGTTATCTAAATTTTCCCAATGCATCATTTGTTTGGTGTCACTCCATTATCTCTCTTGGTGGAATGTCAAGAGATAGACCACAGTTTCACTGAGTCCATCGACCCATGACCTGTAATATTCTATTCACCTCACATTATCAGTGGAAGTGGTCCTAACTCTGGACAAATTTTTCAGGCCCATCAGAGACTCCTGCCTCTCCTACTCTCCCAACCCTAATTTTACAAGAACATCTGGTGCCTGAAGAAAAAAACTATCACCCTTCCTAATTCCCCTTTCTTATTCTTTCACTCCTATCTATATCAATCACTAATCGCTTGGATCATTTCAATGACCTTCCCTGACTTGTTTCCATCCACTCTGATCCTCCCACAACACAGATGGCAATGTGATTCTCCTAAAGTTGTAGTGTGACTATGCCACCCCCTTAAGATCCTCAATACACACAAGTGGTTACCTATTTATTGCTTCTAAAATCAAATAAAACTCCAATGTTTGGCACTCAAAACACTTTGTAATCTAGGTTCATCCTATCTTTCCAGGCTTATTATTTATAATTTCTCTCCATTAACTCTATGATCTATCCAAATCAGACTCTTATCTTTCCTTATATATGGCATTACTTAACCTACCTCTGGGTTTTTGTGTAAGCCATCCCTAAAATTCAAACTCTTACCACCTCTGTTTCTTGGATCCCTTATTCCTTCAAGTATCAGCTTACTTTCTACATGAGTCTTTCCTAATTGATTTCACTTTTACTGTCTGTCTCAAAAAGTCACCTTGTGGGGCAGCTAGGTGGTACAGTGGATAGTGTGCCAGCTGTGGAGTCAAAAGGATCTGAGTTCAAACCCAGCCTTAGACACTCACTGTGTGATCCTGGGCAAGTTAATGAACCCCAATTGCCTCAAAAAAGTTGCCTTGTATCTTTTTCTAGTTTTAGAATGTAAGCTCCACAAATGGACAAACTGATTTGCTTTTGACTTAGCAATGTCAACATCTGGCCCATAGTATGTGTTTAGTAAATGTTTTTTGACGGATTGCAAGCCATGTTCTTTTTTCTTTGAATCTACCATATCTAACACAGTGCTTTGCACATAGTAGAGGTTTATGAAATAGTTATTCTTTATTTAATGTAGTCACTATAGACAGTTAGAGGCCAAAGAAAACAAAAAAAAATTACAGAGAAAAGAAGTTGCTAATAAATAATGAGATACGGGTGTCATGAATGAAGGGGCAAATCCAAGAGACCTCATGCATGGGAGACAGATTTGACTAAAAGAAATTAGTTTAATACTAATTTAGTGTTTTGTCCAGTAGAATACACATAGCAGGTGCTCAATTTGCATTTTTGGTTGGGAAGAGGACAGTTTTCATTTAAGTTTGTGGGGCTGATCTTGTAGGACCATAAGCAAAACATAGTGAAGGGTTTACAGAAACAGACATAGAGACAGGAAGGCTTGGGCTCAGCTTCTGCTTCTGACCCATATTGGTTACATGACTGTGGGCAAGTCATTTAATCCATCAATTGTCCAGCAACTTGTGACAAGTTGCTACAAAGGTAGCTAAGTTGGTGGAGGATATTCCCTGTATTAATGGAAACACGGGCCTAGTTCTGAAATAGGATCATCACATTTTAGATATGGAAGAGATTTTAGAAATTACATTCCACTATCATATAATTTGCTTTCTTAGAGGGTGGGGGAAGGGCTGGATGGAGGGAGAGAATTTGGAGATCAACTTTTGAAAAAATAAATGTCAAAAATAACTCAAAAATAAATTTTTAAGAGAAATTACATCATACAAACTTCTCTTTTATAGATGATGAAAATGAGGCTCAAAGACTTGTTTATTGTCACCAGAGTAAATGTAGCTTAGAATAACCCAGATCTTCTGAATGCTGATCCGGTATCATTTTTGCAGCCGTATACTGCCTCCCTTCTAGGACCTTCAAATGAGTTTAATACATCTGTAGATCAGATTTTAAAATAAAAAACACAAAGAACCAATCTAAGAAAAAGAAATCTAGCACTTTCCCTTCATTGGGGTAGGATCCTGCCACAACTCAGTGGCATATATTTCTTGCCAGCTTGTGGGCATGCTTCTCCACCTCCCCCAAGGCTTTTGCTAATACCTTCATGACAACACATATTTTCAAGGTTCATAAAACCTGACTGGTAACTATGTAAGACCTAGACAGACTTTGGCATGGTGGAACAGTTTTCATTAACACTGTTAAAAGATTTGCAAACTGTTATGTAGTTAAACATGAATAGCGAGTTTGAAGTTCAAAGACCATTTTCATTTAGAGAAAGCACTCACATGTAATAATATTGGGTACCCAAAGCCAAATCCAATTCCACTAATCTTATACTTTATTGCAGTCATTTCACGTGTTTTCATTAAACCCAATTAATTCAGTTCACTGCAAGCCAAGCTCTGTCAGCTACTATGCCTTTCAAGTCAATTGTGTTGACATGGTTTATGTAATTCCCCAATTGAATTTCCAAAGCATTAGTTCTAGAAAACTCTGAAGGTACATACCAGTTTCCATTTCACATGTCCAGTCCCCAGAACAGTACTTTCCAGCAAAGAATTCAAAGGTTCTTGATGTCAAAGGATGTTTACAGAGGAGAATGGTTTGCTTCCAAAGGACCAGTCTAAATTTGAATTTAATTTCTTGTTTCTGCTCAAATGTTTCTTTGTATTTCAGTAGAAAAGAAAATCTTCAGGGAAATGACCCTTGCCCTTTAGTTCTGGGCTACTACTAGGACATTTTTCATGTTTATTTGACATCTGCCTAAGATATTGGCTCCCAAATCAAAAGACCATTCAGAGAATATTATACACTCAGGACAACTGAAGGAACCACAGACATGGGCTATATTGCCATTACTGTTGAAAGTTAAGGTGTTAAGACTGATCTCTTAGAATTTAATTACTCATAATATCCTTTAACTGCAAAACATTGCAGTGTTTTGGATCAAAGGCAATCCTTAGAGTGAAGAAGACCCAGTTCAAATCCTATCTCTGACATCTACTAGCTGTGTGACCCTGAACAAGTCGCATATTCTTGGTGCCTCAGGAAAATCTCAAAATCTATACATTAGCAAGAGAGCTGATGATCTGTGAAAATGATATGTGTTTCCTCACCAGGATTTCCTAAATGTGGGTGATTATAGGATTATGGGCTTAGAACTGTAAGTGAGCTTAAATTTCACTGAGTCCAATCCCTTCATTTTATAGATGAAGAAACTGAGGGCTAGAGAGTTTAAGTGAGAAGCCCAAAGTGATACAAATGGTAGGAAACCGATTGAAAGTATTCAAACTGAAATTTTAGGATCGTAGATTTATAGCTGAAAAGAGACTTTCTAGACCCAAATGCTCTTTATATATCAGGAAATCAAGACTCACACAGTGACCTTCTGTTGATAACAGAGCTATTATCAAAATCAGAATTTGAACACGGGGCCTAAAACCTCCAAGTTGAAGACTGTATATTAGGCCCTCTGACTCTCAGTTCAATGCCTTTTCACTAGAACACACTGCTGCTTTGTGGTGCCTCCTTACAGAAGCAAAGCAGACATAGCAGGTTAGGTTTCATTTCAAGACAGGAAACAAGAAACTTGGACATATCATAACTCAGTTAGCAGTGTTCTAGACAAAGGAAGAAATCGTTTTGGCCCAAATATTATGTTTTTTTTTCTACAAAATGTTACCTGTCCAAAGAGGTTTCATGTTGCCTCTACTAAATTGGCAAAGATGAAAAAGATGGCAATGATCAGCAGTGGAGGATTTGTGGGAAGCTAAGTCCAATTATTCATTAATGGCAGAATTGTGAACTAGTCCAACTATGCTGGAAAGCGATTGGAATTTAGAAAGAAGGTGATTTAAAAAGCCAGAGTTCTCAGTTGTGTACTATCTTACTTCCCTCCATTGCTCTCTGTTTCCATCTCCCTATCTGTCTCAGGTTATGTTGAAGATTTGTGACTTTTTTCAGTATGAACAATAGCATAAATTGTCACAGCTCTATGGCTTCTATCTAGTTATCATGAGTCCTTGTGCCTGAAAAAATATATAATATTGTTACCAACTTTCTGGTGATGAGCCTCTTCATACTTAGCAGATCTGATCCTCTAACAACAAATAGACAAGCAGTCACTGAACCTATATTTAAAATCCTTCACTTGATAAGACCTACTAGATCTTGTGGATAAAGCCCTCCAAAATTGAGGGTCACCTGCATGACAGGATGGACCTTGAGAACAGGCCTTCAGTAAACACTTCTTTTTACATTGGAGGCACATGATTTCTTTGTGCCTACTCTAACTGGTCCTTATTAACTCATTCAAAATCACTGAGTAAGTAGGTCATGATGATGGTATTTGAAAATCATATTTTGAGTTAAAGGAGCCTCAAATCAAGCATATGTGTTTTATATATATGAATGTGTTATGTATATGTGGATGTGTTATGTATGTATGTATTATGTATATACAGATGTACACACATACATGTGTATATACACACATGTGTAGTGTATGTGTATATATGCATGTGTTTATTTTATAGACACACGTGTGTGTATCAATGAATCCGGTCAATATATGAAAATATAATTTGCAGTAACAAACTAGATTTGTTTTTTGGTTACACAGACAGTACAATTTAGTGTGTCCATGCTTTCCCCTAGTGTAGCTAGGTGTCACAGTAGATAGAACACTAGGCTTTGAATGAGGAAGACTCATCTTCATGAGTCCAAATCCAGCCTCAGACAGTAGCTATCTGTGTGATCCTTGGCAAGTCACTTAACCTTGTTTCCCTCAGTTTTTCAGCTATAAAATTAACTGGAGAAGGGAACAGAAAAGCCCTCCAGAATTTTTTCCAAGAAAACTGCAAATGGGGTCACAAAGAGTCAGATGTGACTAAACAACAGCAATATTTCCCCTAGGATTTCCTTTCTCCCACAATGCCATGTTAAGTCCCAAGAAAAAGATAAGCAGTGAGCAGAAGGCAGCTGGAAGATGGTTTTAGAGAGAAGTTTAAAATAATAGGGGGTGAGGAACAATTTTGAAGTACAAATTCTAAAATGACCCACTTTAGATGCTGTAACTTGCATAAGAAGGCAGCTAGAAGATTGCTGAGAAATCAAACTAGATCCATTTGAGACAAAAACCACTTTTGCGCAAAAGGGACCAGGGATGTTTCTTTAAGTTTCTTAAACTTAGTTAGGCAACTTAGATGGAATTTGCACCTATTTCTTATCCCCTTACTCCTCTTACAGACACTGCTAATACTATTGGGCAGGAAAAATGTAGATACAGAAAAAAAGAAAGCAAAGCTCAGCAACGCAGCAGAAAAGAGCTGAGAAATCCTGGCTGAGAATGAAGAACTTCCACTGAGGAGTGTGAATGATGTTAGATGACAATAGGTTGAGATGAATGTAAGATTCAAAGAGATGACAGGGGATTAAAGGACACCCTCATAATCAAGAGTTGACTTGACCTCAACTTCCCTTTCCCCTTGAATATTTCTGCTGAATTCGAGAGGAGAGAAGCTAAGTAATGAAACCACAGGGAAGGGATAAGATGTAGCCATGCAAAAGAATGCAGAAGAAAAAGAATCTTAAAGTAAGAAGGTTGTCTAGTCAAATCCTCTATACAGAAGCATTCCTTCTTTAGCCTAAGATTTTGTGGTTCTTTCAACAAACATCTACTATGAACCTGTTGTGCATAAAAGTCTCTACCAAGGAAAAGGATTTGTGATTTCTTTAGAAAAACTTCCTCCACAGCTATTTTGTCATTTACAAAGCACTTTCCTCACAGCAGTGCAGTAAAGGTGGTAGCCCAAGTATCAGTCTGACTTAATAAAGGAGATAACTGAAGGTAAAAAGTAGGGAAATGACTTACCCAGAATGACACAACTAGTAACCAGCAGAATCAGGACTCTCAATTGGCAGAGATTTCTCTCACAAATGTTTGCGAGTTGTTTAGCTTTCTACTTAAAGGCCACCAAGGGTGTGGTTTATCTTCCAATATGTGAATGATTAGCTGTTAAAATCAAGGCTGTGTGGGCCAACTGACCACAAGGATTATTAGGACACATGCTATGCTGCTGAAATCCTCTGTTCTATAGGCCTTGTTCTGGGCTGAGCCCCACTCAGGCCAATCCCTTGGGAGTATAGATTAGATATTAGAACCCAATCAGATACCCACAGGTCATTCAACAGTTAACAAAGGGAAATTCACTTAGCCATAGCAGGAGAAGGATATTCAACAAGGATATACATTGAAGATACTCCAAGTTGATTCAGGTCAGCAAAATGCTTCCTTGTCATCTTGATCCCCCAAGAATCAGATCATGCCTGGAGTTATTTGTGACTTCTTTCATACTCATCCAACTAGGATGTGAGCAGAGCCCTTAGTCTTCTGGTCCAGTAAAGTGTTAAGGGTGGTTGCAATACCTTTTAATGAAAAAAAAATAGGGTTAGGGTAGGAGCCCAATGTGTGCATTAGGCCACCAACTCAAGGCAGTGATTTTGTATCTCTTTTCTTCTCTTGCCATAGTCCTGACCTTGACCCTGCTCCTTTCTCTGACTGCCTCTGCCTTACCTTCTACACTGCTAGCTCTACATGGTTTCTCCTGCTCTCCTCTTCTCCAATTCTATGGATCTGGGTTTCTTTTCAGGTTTGATTTTTGCCTGAACTGACTTTTTAAAATATATATTTTATTGATATCTTTTTTTCTGTTACAAAGCATTTTTTCCTTTATACCTCTCCCCTAAAGTTAAAAAAGAAACCCTTGAAGCAAATATACATAGTCAAGCAAAATAAATTCCTATATTGACTATGTACAAAATGTGTATCTCATACTACATATTTAGTCCATCATCTCTCTGTCAGGAGATGAGTAACCTGCTTCATAATTCACTTTCTGGAATCATGATTGATCATTGCATTGAAAAAAAAGAAAAAAAGAAAAACTTCCTCCACTCAAGGCATCACAACTATTTAAGACTGATGTTAGATCTCAGACAGATGCCTAAAATATATAGGATTTGGAATTGATTTCCCCAATCATGTAGCTACTAAGAGCTACAGACTAGGTTGGGAAGGGACTTGGCTCCATGACCAGTAAGTACTCAATCTGCTAAACTATGGAGATTAAACAAAATTTGAATATGTGGTCCCAATCCTCATGAAACCTATAGCTTAGTAGGGAAATGTGATATATCCACCAAAGATTAGAATACAAAATAGTGCACTTTGGGTGCAAGTGGGATGTTGAAAGGAAAGTGTTAAATGAGGATTTCTCTAAGTTCTAAATCTTTAATTCTATGAGCAGTAGCTCTGGCAGCCAAAAAAATTACTTAGAAGGTCATAATTCTGCTATACTTTACCATGGTGAGATTACAGTTGAAAAACAGAATCAGAATCATAGGTATAGAACAAGAAAAGACTTCAATGGCCCTCTAAGCCAAGCCCACTTGTTAAATTAGGAAAGTGAGACTCTAGGAGGCTCAATGACTCTACCACCATTAGAGGCTAGATTTGAACCCAGGTTCTCCTAGGGAAGCAAATAAGAGAAGGAAATTTACATTTATTAAGAAGCTCCTATGAGCTGGGTGCTTTACAAATATTATCTCATTTCATCCTCACAAGAACCCTGAGAGGAAGGTGTTATTAGCACACTATCATCATCATCATCATCCTTATTTTACAGTTGAGTAGACTGAGGCTAATAAAGGTTAAGTAACGTGTCCAAGGTCACAGAGGTAGTAAATATCTGCTAGACTTGAACTTTGGTTTTATTCATTCCAAATCCAGAACTTTGCCTACTGTGCCATCGAGTTATCTCTTGGGAAGTGACATCTCTAGGGAAATTAGAACAGGCTGCAAGAAGAGAAGAAGGGTTGAGATCAAAGTTGAAAGTGTGAATCAAGGGAGATGAAGGAGATATTATATTTGAACTAGTTTTTCAAACTAAAGCAGAAATCAAGGTTTAACCTGAGAGGGAAGGAAAAGGTAGTTCCAAGATCTTAAACATAGAAAAGGTTTGGAACAATAACTCATGGCAGCGTTATAGAACAAATGAGGGAATGTTCATGTTTATTCATGATTGGTAAGCTTATGTTAAAATATATTTAAGAAAATAATAAAAAGACTTTAGCAGTTATTGCCCAATTGATATAAAATACCATGAAAATATCTATCAGGTTCAGTTGACAAGGTTATATAACTTCCTCTGTGACATGGGTTTCAGATCTGGGGTGTGTATATCACTCAAGCTTGTGTGAAACTTATCAAAGCAATGCAAGTAAGATCTAGTAACTATATTAATGTATTCAAACATTCCAGAAATCTTGAATTGATTTCCAATCAATGCAGTAACAAAATTTTTGTTCTATCTTTGGAGATAAAAAAATTAAGCAATGTCAATTTTATTTCCTATGTGCATGTGCATAGGGAATTTTGGACTTTATCTCCTTTTATATCAAATAGGTCACAATAGAAGATCTGTTGAAAAGTCAAGGGATGCAAATATGAAAATTATTAAAATCTCTTGCACTAGAAGCAATCAGCAGTATGAAGTTAGGAAAAGTGAAGGTGCATATAGGGACTGATTAGCCACTGAGAATTATGCAGGGCATGAATGTTAAGAGAACAGGGAAGGAAAAGATTGAAGGGCAAGGATGTATAGTTTAATTGGGCTATTATATGGGTTAAGACTGAAGAGGAAAAAAAGAAGTGAGGTCAGATTAGAACTAATGAATTAATTGGTTGTTTCCCTTCATTCTTAAAGAGGAACACAATGATATCACTATGTTGGGGTCAAAGTACAGTATGTCCTACTATGGCTGATCAGAATAATATGATCTAAAACTCTACAACAAGTTGGGAACAAATATGAACATTTGGGGTGGAGAGGTCTCTAAATTAGTGCATCTCACATTTCTTTTGAAGGATTGCAATTCTGCTTTGCTCATAGAGCATGGAACCTTTTTGATGTCACCATACTGAGCAGTAATTTTACAGTGTCATCTCTGACAATTGATTTTAAAGTTCTTCAGAGAGACCTTGAGAGTGTCTTCATGTCACTTTTTCTTACCACCACATGAGAGTTTTCCCTATGTGAGTTCTCTGTAAAATAATCTCAGGCAAATGTATGTTTGGCATTCAAAGAATGTGGTCAGCCCATAGGTGTTGCTTGGACTGCAATAGAATTTGAATGCTTGGCAGTTGAGCTTGAGAAAGGCTTTCATTGGCAGTTACTTTATCTTGCCAGGTAATCTTCAAAATCTTCCTAAGGTGATTTAAATGAAAGTAATTCAGGTGGCATGGCACTGATATAGTGTCCAGGTTTCCCTGGCATACAACAATGAGGTCAACATAATAATTGTCTGTGATAATAAGTCTGTAGACTTTCAGTATGGTCAGCCATTGGTTCCATGTACAGATGATGTGGTGCTGGCTTATGGAGAACCTCTGTTTTCTTGGTATTTATTCTTCAGTCAAAATGAGCAGAAGTAGCAAAGAATTAGTTGATGCTTTGTGGAAACAACCTCAAAGACTGCATCAAGGGAATAAAAAAAATCACACACCACTCCCTCTACTTTAGTCTTGACTTGTAGCCTTTACAAATTACATAATTTACCAGTAGTATAGTAGCTGACCTTGATGCCATTTTCATCTTCATTGAGGACATCTGACAAGACTGATGAAAACAACATTTAGTGCTCATGAGTAAAGAGAACACAGAGGGAAAAAGAAACTTGATATCATGATGAGGATGAATATTGAGTTTCAGAAGCATTTGACAGAGGGAGAAATTGAGGAACAAGTTATGAAGAGAAACGGTCATTTCAGAGCTCAACATCATGGCAGTAGCCCAGGAAGGGGTGGTAGAGGCTGAACTGAACTTATGCTCAGAACTAGCTCTGTAATTGCATGTCAACAAGGTAAGAATGAGGCTGAGACACATATTACTTCACATGTGAAGCAATCACTTTACTCTGGATTTCCTTTGGCTCTCTGAAACTTGGTTTCCCAGCATGTGAAAATCCCCTTCTGTACAATAATTGTGGTTCTGTCTTTGAGAGACTTAACAGCTTTTCAGATATTTGAAGACAATCATCAGGACCCACTCATCCTCAACCCTTAGTCATTACATCCATTGATAACAGAAATGATTCAGTGGTACCCTTTTTTTATATTACTATCATTTTCCAATAAATCTTTCTCCCCCAAACTATTTAACCCTCCCTTATAATGAAAAGTAAATGTGTCAATCAAAATAAAACACATTGACCATGCTTTAAAATGTATACGTCATCCTACAACAGTCTACCATATCTCTGTCAAGAGAAAGGACAATCTTTATCTTCTTCAAAATAAACAAAGCCAAATTCCACAGTTGTTCCTGATATGGTGTTCTTTCTCCTTAACTTCCTCACTATTATATCTTAGATAAATTCTAGTGTGTCCATGTCTCTTTTAAAGAATATACATACCTCCCACTCTCTTTGTAGAAGTGGGAGATTGTTGATACAGAATTATCATATGAAGACTAAGGTTCTGCTTAATTTTTTTCCCATTTCTCTTCTTTCTTGTTTTAATATGTATGACAAAGTAGGGCTAGCTGGAGTAGGGGAATAGGGAAGGGATACATTCATTAATTAATATCATGTAAAAATAATAAAAACAATAAAAATAAGAATTGTGTGCAGAACCGAATACAGTAGTTCATATTTCAACTTGACTAGAGTATAATACAGTGGCACTCCATGAGCTTACATCTGGACATTAAGCCTCTACATGCAGCTTAACATCACATTTTTTTTAGCTGAAAAATCACATTCTGAACATATACTAAATTTAGGTGCTTTTTCTTTTTGTTTTTTATCTTTTTTTGCCTTTTTTTTGGAGGGGGGAAAGCAGGGCAATTGGGGTTAAGTGACTTGCACAAGCACACACGGCTAGTAAGTGTTAAGTGTCTGAAGTCAGATTTAAACTCAGGTCTTCCTGACTCCAGGGCCAGTGCTCTATTCACTGTGCCACCTATCTTCCCCCTTTTAAAAATCATTTTTGGAGGTGGGAAGGCAAAATAATTGGGGTTAAGGGACTTTCCCAAGGTCACACAGATAATAAGTGTTAAGTGGCTGAGGCTAAAATTGAACTCAGGTCCTTCTGACCCCAGGACTCACTGCACAGCTTAACTGTACCTCCTAGGTGTTTTTTTTTCCACATTAAGTCCTTATTCTCTATGTAGGCAGTTGATTTGTTTTTAACTTAAATGTAGGGGAGTTAAACCACAAATGTTCAACAAGAATTTATTAAGTGCCAGCTAAATGCAAGGTACTATACTAGGTCCTAGAAATATAAAGAAAAAGAAAAAAAATGCATGCCAGTTACATTCTATTTGATAATGTTCTTTTTTTTCTTATTTCAGTATTCCAACTTTCACACATCTTTTTGCATGTCTTTAATTTATTTATTCAGTTATTTGCTTATTTTTAACATTATTTTTAAAATGTAGGTTCCCAATGCTCTCCTTTTATCCAGACTTATCCCCACTCATTGAGAAGGCAAGCAATATACCAATTAAATATAGAATTATGGAAATGATTATTTAAATAATAGAGAATTATTTAAATGATAGAAAATTAAATAAAGTGAAAAAATATGCTTCAATTTGTACTGAGAGGTCATCAGTACCTCTGGAGGTGGATGGTATTTTTCATTATAAATTCTTTGGAACTGTCTTGGATTGTCATATTGATCAGAATAACTAAGTTTTTCACTGTTGATCATTATTACAACATTGCTTTCACTCTATGCATATGTTTAAAAATCAATTCATTCTTCATTTATTCTTAATTCAAATATTCATTTATTAAGCATCTATTATGTGTACAAATTTAAAACAACTTGAGACTAAAAAGCATGCAAAAAAGACTTTAAGAAAATTAAAGAAAGCAATATCTGATGGGGGAAAGCAAAAGAAATAAATAGAAGGAAAAGGACTACTCCTTGGGGGAGGTTGTATTATGTTGACTGATTACAAAACAAAATAAACAGAAATATTAGATTCCTGACTTGCCTTTGGATTATTAAGAAAATGAATCTCAATTCTGTCATCTAATGTATTTAGCTCCCCTTAGAGCTCCATGTCACCCACAAATTTGATGTTCTTCCTTTGCTTTGTCTACAAAGGAAAGAGCCAAGGGCTGTGCTCTGTATAGATCAAGCATCTTCCTCGTGATTGACATTAAATCAACAACCATTAATTAACTTTCTTAGAGTTCACTAGTTATGCATTCACCTAATTGTAGCCTCCAGGCCATCCTTCACCATCTTTTTGATAGCTATCCTGAAAGATTTTTATAAAATACCATGCTTAAGTCCAGATGTGCTCTACTTTGGAGAGGCTCTTGATTTACCAGTCTAGTGGTGTGTTGGGGGGGGTGCTGATAGATGCTGAATTCATGTTTCTACTGTGGGGTATGTTAGAACAGATTAGAGAGAATATAGAAGAGACTTCCATAGACCAATTAGTCTAATTTCTCTCATTTTCCAAGCCCAGGGAAGTTAAGTAATTGAACTAAGGAAATAATGAGGAAAAAATGTAAAGGAAGGAGGTTTTGCAGTACCAGATCTTAAAATATACTGTAAGGCAAAACTATCTACTGCCTGCAAAGAAATTGAAAGTTGAACAATGAAATGGATTAGACATATAGTTTCTAATAGCAAATAAACGTAATAACCTTGTATTTGACAAGTATAAAGACTTAAAATTTACTAAATTCATTATTTAGTAAAAATTGTTGGGAAAACTGGAAAGCAATATGGTAGAAATTGGGCATGAACCAATAATCTCATATCATTTATCAAATAAAATTAAAATGCATATATTACCCAGGTGTAACGAGAGATTTTACAAGAAAAGTAAAAGAATGTGGAACAAATTGATTATCAGACTTATGGATAGGTGAACAATTTATGAACAAAAAAGAACAAAGTTGCTTGAAAAGTTAGTGTATGATGGACAATTTCAATTATGTTAAGTTAAAAAAAAAGTTTTTTGGTGGAGCCAAGATGGTGGGGTAGAAGCAGGAAAACTCCACAGCTCTTCCCATAACCACCTCAAATATCTATAAAATATGACTCTAAACAAATTTTAGAGCTCCAGAACACACAAAAGTACGGAGCAACAAATATCCCAATGAAGGCAGCCTGGCAGGTGGGAGAGGAAGGGCTCATCACAGTGTGCTGTGAGCCAAAACCAGCCTGGCCTAAAATGGTGGCTTGGCCCCAGGGTGGCTAGGACAAGCTATGGCTGGAGCTTTCAGGAGAGTGGATCACTGGCAGCTGTGGCAGTTTCCAGAATTATCAACCCAAAAGAAACAAGGACAAAGTGAAAGATCTGTGGAACTTGGCTAAATTTGGGTGAGAAAAGCGGGTCTGGATGTTCCCCCCAAAGGGCAAAAAAGCAGCAGAAGTGGCAGCCCTGCAGCCACCTCCATGTGGCTGTTTCAGAGCTCTCAGCCTGCAGACTGCAGGGGGGTCAGGAGATCATTCAGAGGCTAAGTAATCTTGCCTTAAGTTGCCGGGATCAGGATCGTGATCTTGGGTGGTGGTCCTGAGACACGTGAACAGTGAGCCAAAGCTGGTGGTGGCTAAAGAGCCCACAGCCTCCTAATAGCTCTGGCAGCTGCAAAAACCCCAGCAATTTGGGACAAAGTTCTCCTCTCTGGAAGCAAAGTTCTACTGTGTGGCAAAGACCTCAAAAGTCAAGTAGTTACTGGCAACATGATCAGGCAAAATAAGCAAAGTAAGAACAACAATCCAACTTCACATTCCTTTTTTGGGGACAAAAAGGATCAAAGCATGGAACAGGAGGAAGACAACACAGTCAGAAATACCACACCAAAAGCTTCCAAGAAAAATGAAAACTGCTTACAAGCCACAGAGGAGCTTAAGAAGGATTTTGAAAACCAAATAAGAGAAGTGGAGAAAAATTGAGAAGAGAAATGAGAATGATGCAAGAAAATCAGGAAAAGAGAGTCAACAACCTGACTAAAGAAAATAACACCTTAAAAAACAGATTAACTCAAATGGCAAAAGAGGCCCAAAAAGCCAATGAGGAAAAGAATGCCTTCAAAAGTCAAAATTGCCAGATGGAAAAAGAATCTCAACACCTTGTTGAAGAGAATAATTCCTTCAGAATTAGAGTAGAACAAATAGAAGCAAACGACTTTATGAGAAACCAAGATACTATTAAACAGATCCAAACAAATGAAAAATAAAAGGCAATGTGAAATATCTCCTTGAAAAAAACCACTGACTTGGAAAATATATCCAGGAGAAACAGTTTAAAAATTATTGGACTACCTGAAAGCCATGATCAGAAAAAGAACCTAGAAAGCATCCTTCAAGAAATTCATAAGTTACAATCATAATTTTTTCCATGTTGGTATATAAATAGTTCAATTCTGATAAGTTCCTTATGAATTCTTTTCCATGTTTACCTTCTCATGATTCTTGTATTTGAATGTCAAAATATGTTCATTCAATGAAATAGAGGATTTTCAAGCAATCTTGATGAAAAAATCAGAGCTGAACAGAAAATTTGACTTTCAAATACAAGAAGCAAGAGAAGCACAAGAAGGTAAATAGGAAAAGGAAATCATAAGGAACTTATTAAAGTTGAACTACTTACATTCCTCCTTGGAAAAATGATCATTGTAACTCATAAAACTTTTCTCAGTATGAGGATAGTTGAAGGAAATGTATATGTGTATACATATGTATATGCATGTATACATATACATACATATATGTGTATGTATGTATAGGTGTATATAAATATATATGTGAGTGTGGGAATTTGTATATTCCATATATGTATAGGCATTGGCACAGGATGAGTTGAATATGAAAGGATGATACTTAAAAAATAAAATTAAGAGGTGAGAGAAGAATTTATTGGGAGGAGGAGAGAGATAGATCAGGGCAAGTTATCTCATATAAAAGAGGAAAGAGAAAACTGTTATAATTGAGGGGAAGAGCAGGAAGGTGAAAGGGAATGGGACAACTTTACTCTCATTGAATTTGGCTTAAGGAGGGAATAACATACATGCTCAATTGGGCATCTTACTCTACAGGAAAATGGGGAGGGGGCGAGGGAACAAGAGGGGGGATGACAGAAGGGAGGGCAGATTGGTGGAGAGATTGGTTAGAAGCACACACTTTTCAAAAGGGATAGTGTCAAAGGAAAAAATAGAATAAATGGGGGCATGATAGGATGGAGGGAAATATAATTAGTCTTTCACAATATAACTACTATGGGAATGTTTTGCATAACTACACATGTACAAACTATATTGAATTGCTTATCTTCCCAATGGTGTGGGTGGGGTGGGAAGAAAGGAAAAAAAATGGGAAGTCAAAATTATAAAAAAACAAATGTTTAAAAAATGGTGGGGTTTTTTTTTACAGGTTTTTTCTTACAGGCAACTAGGAAATAAGATATAAAGGCACTCAGGTATAGAAGTCCTTCTTGCCCTGCTAGAAAGTAAGGGGAGAATGGGAGAGGATATGACAGAGCAGATAGTGGAGTGGGTATACAGTGGGCTTGCTATTTGGGGGTGGGGTAGGGGAAAGATGGAAAGAAACTTTGTAACTCAAAATCTGGTGGAAATAAATGTTGAAAACTAAAAATAAATTGAAAAACTGAAAAAAATGATGAGTTCAATGATTCTAGAAAAAAAAACATGGAAAGACTTAAATGAAACAGTTAAGAACAAAATGAGAAGAACCAAGAGAACACTGTATACACTAACAGCAATATTGGTTTAAGAATGGCTTTGAGCAAATATGTTAATTTGTGTATTACAAATACCCAAATTAACTATAAAAATTATATGAAGAAAGAAACCATCTGCATCCAAAAAATAACTGATGAATAAATAGAAGAACATATAGAATAATTTTACAAATATATACCTATTTGTGTCTGATGGTAACCATCTTCTAGCGCAGGAGGAGGGAAGAAAAGAGGAAAAAAAGAAATTTACATGACAATTTTGTTGTATATTTGAAAGGCATAGAAATTTGTTCATTTTCTGTCTCTTTGCAATAATATTGTTAAGGAAATGATTGCCTTATTTCATAAATTAAAAATAAAATAAATAAGAACTAAAAATTTACCAAGATTTCAGATTTACAATGGAGGGTAGGATTTGAACCTGGGTTCTGTGACTCAGGACTTGTGTTCTATCCACCATATCTCAATGTTTCCTTATGTTAAGTCTTGTGAGATCGGTCCAGCTGCCAAGTTTCAGAAACAATGGACATAACCAGCCTCCTGGACTTAGTCAATAAACTGCCTACCAAAAACATCTCACGTATATCCGAGATCCCAAGGCATGTAAATCTCAGAGTGCTCAGTGACCATAGACCCTGTACCTACTTCATATGTGGAATGGCCAATACAACTGCCCCTGTACTTATCCTGACTCTGATTATCACAAGCCCCTAAAAGATTCTTTGCTTCCCCTCCTGCCCATCTTATGATTAGCTATTTTTCAGTTTCTCTTCCTCTAGTCTCTGATTAAGGGATTTTTAATTCACTTTCTTCACTTCACCATCTTGACTTGTATGGCTGATCTGTTCAAATTTAGGCTTTCTGATGAGGCAAAATATCTCCCCTCATTCACACCTTCCTCTCCCTTCCCTTTTGTCTATCTCAATATTGACCCTAACTTATCCACAATCACTTTTTTACTGTATCTATCAATTTTTTTTCCAACTCATTGCTGAGATATCCAGTGACTAAGTCATTATGTTCCCCTAATCCATCATTGCCACTCTGGTCTCATCTTGCCCTCTTCACTATCTTGACCCTACAGTTGACTAGTTAGCCATATATTGCCATATACATTCAAATTCTTTGCCCCTCTTTTTGGCTGATATTTATGCCTTGCCAATGCTTACCAGTCAATGATTCCAATAATATTTTTTCTCTTGTCATAATCCCATGTTGCTGAATTCTGCTAGAGGAAGTCACACAAGTAGGCCAATTGGGTCTACCACAAATCACCATTATCTAATCTCAACTAGAATTTACTACTGAATAATAATCTTTTTTTATTCTTCCTAGATTGACTTTCTTACACACCTTTCAGTGCCAGTCCCAGATATTCTCTCTCTCCAAGGCCCCTAAAATCCCCTCTACACAAAACACATACCCTTGATCTGCAACAGACCTTCCTTTCTATTTCAACTGGAAAATTGGGGACATCAATTATGTACTGTTTCATGTACTAAAAGAAAAAAAAAAGGTTATATAATAATGTTGTTGTATATTTGAAAGGAACAGAAAGCAAAGCTTTAAGATCTCTGATACTTTCATTCATCCTATTTTCTTCTCCTCTAGTTTCTAAGAAAAGGGCTGTTTTTCCCATCAAGTTCCACTCTTCTACTTGGACCCTAGAACTCAATCTTTCCCATATCTTCCAGGAACTTGGTCCTTCAATTATTTCTTTCTTCTCTCAACTTCATTCTCTCTCCTTACACTTATTCTTGTCCAGAAGCAAGACTCCTTCAGTTCACAAGCAGGGCCTTAATATGCCTCCATTTGACAATGTGGTCCTCTCTATCTGCCAACTTAAATTACTCCTCCAAAGCTTCTAGGAGTTCATTTAACCTTGCTACATTCATGGCCTACTTATCCCCCCTCTAAAATCAGACCTTCAAACCTATCACTACTTAAATAGCCTTTCTTAAGGATATCAGTTATCTCTCAGTAGTTCAATTCAACTGACTTTTCCCAGTGTTCATACTCTTTAACATCTCTACAATTTTAGGCACTGCTGACCACATGATCTTCCAAAATACTCTCTCCTTTCTTAACTTCTCAAGAAACTCTTTTCTTCCTTTTCCTACCTATCTGCCAAATCTTGTTGATTCTATTTCCATACCATCTTCACACATTTAGCCCCTCCCTTCTACAATCATGGACACCATCTTAGTTCAAAGTTGTATTGTCTCTTGCTTAAATTATTATTAGTAGCTTCTTAATTGGTTTTGTGACTTTCAGACTCTCCACTCTCCAATGCCTACTCTACAAAGCTACCAAAGTAATTTTTGTAAAGTCCACCTTTGATAATGTTACTTTCCTACTCCTAAACCTTCTGGGACTCTCTGTTACTTCCAGAATAAAATACAAATTCCTCAGATTGGCATTTTAAGCTCTTTAAAACTGTATTTCCAATTTCATATGATTCTGCTTCTGTATCAATAATGAGATATTCACAACACCCATGATGGTTATGAATATGTTGGTGTAGTTTTGGATCACAAAATATAGCAAACTCTCCACATGGAAGGCAGAACCAAGGTCTTTATTCAGAAACCATAACACTGAGTCCCAAAACCAGAAGGACAAGTCCCAAAACCAGAAAGCCAAAGTCATTATAATGGTCACA
>CM053594.1:318358400-318383186 GCA_028646575.1 Pseudocheirus occidentalis
TGTGAGGCTTTGCTTTGGGGCTCACTTTGAGAAGAGTTGTGTGATTTGACCAGATGAGACTCTGGGAAGGCATAGAGCTCCCCCCACCCCCATACCCCCCGCTTTGAAAAACCCACATGTTGATGCTTTCCTCTCTGGTAACTTGAATGGGTAATAGATATGTTGTTGATCTGTTTCTTGGTCTGTTTGTAACTTGTGTTTGTAACTTGTGCCTGTAACTTGGGTTTGTATTCTCTGGAGTTCAGGGTGCTGACTTTTCCCCCTGAACTAGGTAAATGATATGTTTGTTTGATTGATTAAAGAAAAATTGTTAACCCATTTTGAGTTGCTTTCCTTTACTAAAGAAGATCTAAGAACCTGTGCTAGCAGCTGCCCTGGGTATGCTAGGGTGCTTGCTGATACAATGACGTACAGGTAACCCACCTGAACTGTTCCAACTTTCCCATCTAAGCAACTTTAAGATAACTTATAAAAACAAATTTTTGACCCAGCAGAACCAACAAAGGGTCAGAGTGAGGCATTTTTTCTGCCTAAGACAATTTGGGAGTTTGGCAGGAAAGGTCTATGATACAAGGGCCAGGACCATTCAAGAGCAGAGCAGCAGCAGCAGTGCTGAGCCCTGGAAAGGAGGCCAGAACAGTAGGAGGAGCAACAACAAGAGTTTCAGAAATTTTCAACCAAGACACATTAAGAGAATCAGGCAACTGGTGAGAAAGATATTACAGGGGACCATGAACTAGCATGGGCAATAGCTGTCATTGACTGACAACTCCATTGCCCTAAGAAGTTCTTAGTTACAGTTTCAGAACAGAGAAGATTGCTTATGCATGCTCATAAAGGAATATGGGTCCTGGTCACATTTCAAAGTTAGAGAGGAATGTGAAAGTTTGCCACTACACAGGAATAAGGATTCTTCCTGAGTAAAGATGAGGGCTCAGACCAGGATAGCAGTGACCATACCTTTTTCTGGGTCACATCAGCTTGGAAGGGCCATAAAATTGCAGACCTCCAGAACTAGCTCTGAAAAGTAGCAAAAAGTAAAACACTGGCAAGAACAGACAGGGTAAAAAGAAAGGAAAAAGGATAAAGAAAAGAAGATAGGATGGAGGGAAATACACAGTAACCTCTAACATTGAGGAGAATGAAACAAGCTCATGCATAAAATGGAAGCCAATCAGAAACCAGAATCAGCAACATGACATTCATAAGAGACACACTTGAAAGAGAAAGATACACAACAGAATTAAAATAGAGCAGAATCTATTATGTTACAGCTAAAGTAAAAAAAAAATATATATATATATAGGCATAGAAATCATGATCTCAGACAAAGCAAGAGGGAAAATGGACATAATTTAAAAAAAAGATAATCAGGGAAACTGTATTTTGTTAAATGGTGCCATGAACAGTGATGTAATAACACTTTTGCAACAGGCTTCTCTGATAAAAGACTTATTTCTCAAATATATAGGGAACTGTCAAATTTATAAAAATAACAACTATTTCCAATTGATAGAAGATCAAAGGATATAAACAGGCAGCTTTCAGAAGAAGAAATCAAAGTTATCTATAGTTAGATTTTTTAAAAATGCTATGAATCACTATTAGAGAAATAAAAATTAGCACAACTTGAAGGTGCCACCTTACACCAATCAGAAATGACAAAGGAAAAACAGACACACTAATAAACTGTTGATGAAGTTGTGAACTGACCAAATTATTCTGGAGAAGATGACCTGCATTCTCATACATTTGATTCAGTTCTCTACATATTTGAGAAATGAAACCTTTATCAAAGACATTTGCTGTAAAAATTGTTTCTCAGTTTTATGCTTTCCTTCTAATCTTGGTTGCATTGGTTTTCTTTGTGCAAAACTTTTACACTTTAATATAATCGAAATTATCCATTTTACATCTTGCAAAGCTATATCTTGTTTGGTCATGAATTCTTCACTTTTACATAGATCTGATAGATAAACTATTCCTTGCTCTTCTAGTTAATTTATGGTATCACCCTTTATGTCTAAATAATGTACCCATTTTGACCTTATCTTGGTATATGGTGTAAGATGTTGGTCTATACTTAGTTTCTCCTATACCTAGAAACTATACCTAGTTTCTCCCATACTCTTTTCCAGTTTCTCCAGAACTTTTTGTCAAATAATGAGTTCTTATCCCAAAAGCTGGGGATATCCAAAAGGTTTATCAAATGTTAAATTACTATGATTGTTTACTACTATGTCTTGCATACTTAATCTATTCCACTGATACAGCACTCTGTTTCCTAGCTAGTACCAGATGATGATTAGAGCTTTAGAATTCATTTTGCAATCTGTTTTTGATGGGTCACTTGCCTTCACATTTGTTTTCACTAATTCTGTTGATATTCTTGAAATTTTGTTCTTCCAGATGAATTTTTTTATGTTTTTTTCATTGCTCAATAAAATTTTTTAATACTTTCATTAGTATGACACTGAATAGGTAAAATTAATTCAGATAGAATTGTAATTTTTATTATATTGGTTCAGCCTACCCATGAGTAATTAATATTTTCTAATTCCTTAGATCTGACTTTATTTATATGAGAAGTGTTTTGTAATTGTGTTCAAATAGTTACAGGGTTAGTCTTAGCAGCAGACTCCAAAGCACTTTATAACATCTCCAGTTATTTTAAAAGGACTTTCTCTTTTTCTCTCTTACTGCTAGATTTTGCTTATAATATATAGAAATACTGATGATTTGTGTGGGATTATTTTAAATCATGCAACTTTGTTAAATTTGTTAATTATTTCAATCAGTTTTTTAGCTGATTACTTAGGATTCTCTAAGTATAACATCATGTCATCTCCAGAGAATGATAGCTTTATTTCCTTATTGCCTACTTTAATTTCTTCAATTTCTTTTTATAGGTAGAATATTAAATAATAGAGGTACATTCTTGCTTCACTTCTGATCTTATTTAAGAAAGTTTCTAAATCATCATCAATTACAGATAATGCTTGCTTGTGGTTTTAAATACATGCTACTTTTCATTTTAAGGAAAACTCCATTCATTCTTCTGGTTTTTAGTATTTTCTATAAGAATGAATTTTATATTTTGGGGGAAATAAACTATGTCTAAATCTATTTACACAATCATATGATTTTTGCTGATTTCATTATCATCAATTATACTGATAATTTTCCCAATATTTAACTGTGCATTTCAGGTATAAATTCCACCTGGTCATAGTTTATGATCTTCGTAGTATATTGATGAAATCTCTTTGCTAGTATTTTACTTAAATTTCTGCATCAATATTCATTAGGGTAATTGGTCTATAAATTTCTTTCTCTGTTTTTGCTCTTCCTTGCTTAGGCATAAGCAACTGTAATGGTAATGTAATTTGGAGATGCCCCTGAATTTACTTGGCTTTTGGGTTGAGCATTAAGACCCAGAGCTTGTAAATCCCACTTGTTGACGTGAAGAAAGGGGGCTGACCTGGGAGGAGCCATGAATGGAAAGAAAGGCTCAAGCTCAGAGAAGGCCAGAAGAAGAAGTACTTTTGAGAGAGCAGTGTCCAGCATCATGAAGCCTGAGTTGCTGTTGAGAGTCCATTGGAGCTGCCCAGGACTTTTGAGGACTGCCACCTGGAGCTGCTGAGAACTGAGGAGGCATGGCTGTGATGCTGGTATTTTGTTTGTCTGCTTTGATGTTGTTTTTCCATATTCACCTGATGATGGACAGTGCTGCTGTTGTAGAGGTTTTGGAACCTGGTTGTTGGCGCAGAAGCCCTGAAGAAGGACTTTCTTGTTGTATGTTCACAGAAATCCTGGAAGGAGGCCTTGCTGATACTTTCAGGGGTTCTGGGACTGTTCTACAGGCAGAGTATGACTTGACACTGGCTTTGCTGAGCCTTGTCTCCCCAGAACTGAGATTGTTGAGGGCTTGCCTCAAGTGAAGATGAAAGAAGGGCCCTTCCTTGGCCTTTCCATGATGAGATGTTATCTTGACCTTGCTATAGTTTAAGGGTGGATGGCCTTTTGTGCTCTCCTGCTCCCTTTTCAAAAAGTACTTAATGTTAATGTATGGTATTCTTGTTGTTTCTTATAAACAACACATTTAATTACTTTGAGTCCAGGGGTGGGAAACCTTTGGCCTTTTTGTGAGTGTACTTTGTTTATGATTGGAAACTGACCTCCATTTGAGAACTCTCTCCTTTTGAGAAGAGACTTTGACTAACTAAAAGACTGTACCCTCTAGGAGTGGAGTAGTCTGATCTTCATTTGAGAAGAGACTTTGACTAAAAGCATGTACCATCTAAGGGTGGAGTAGTACCTGGACTGAATGAAGAACTTAGTATTGAAATGTTCAAGTTATACTGCATTTTGATTTTCCCTGTTCTGTGAATGTTGGCTGAATAAATGGGGTTTGCTATGCTAGTAATCCAAACCTTGGAAGTTGCCTTTGCTTGGCATTACGGCAATATATTTGTGTCATAGAAGGAATCTGGTAGGACTCTTTTTGTTTAATTTTCCAGATAGTTTATATACTATTAGGTTGATTTGTTCTTTGCATGTTTGTAGAATTCACTGTAAATCCATCACTTCTGGTGATTTTTTTCTTAGGGAATTCATTAATAGTTTATTTAATTTTTTTCTAATATAATATATTTCACTTAGATTGTCAGATTTATTGGCATATAATGAGGCAAAATAGCTCCTAACAATTACTTTGATTTCATCTTAACTGATGGTGCATTCACCCTTTCTTTTTTGGATAATTATAATTTGCTTTTCTTTTCTTCCAATAAAATTGATCAATGGTTTATCTATTTTGTCATTTTCATAAAACTACCTCTTTGTTTTATTTATTAGATCAATATTTTTACATTCAACTTTACTAATCTTTCCTTTGATTTGTATGATTTCTGATTTGATGTTTAATTGGAAATTTTTAATTTGTTCTTCTTCTAGTTCTATTTTAATTGTATGTTCAATTCATTGATCTGCTTTTTCTCTATTTTTAATGATTTAGAGAAATATTTTTTCTAAATTACTGCTTTAGCTACATCTTAAAAATATTACTATGTTGTCTCACTGTTTTCATTCTCTTTAACAAAACTATTGTTTCTGTGATTTGTTCTTTGACTCAATGATTCTTTAGGATAAGATTATTTAACTTCCAATTAATTTTTAATCTATGCCTCCATGGCCCTTTATTGAGTATATTTTTATTGCATTATAATCTGAAAAGGATGCATTTGATATTTCCTGTTCTTTTGTATTGGTTGTAAAGGTTTTATGCCTTAATATATGTTTAACTTTTCCTTTAAGAATTTGGATGATATGCCATTTCATGCAGATGTGTTTGGATGCATATATGTTTTGACATGATTTCATTGTCTGTGGTACCTTTTAAAATTGTAGGTTTAAATATATATATATATATATATATATATATACACACACACACACATACATATATGTATATATATATATATGTATATGTGTGTGTGTGTATGTGTGTGTGTGCATAATTTCTCTATACCTTTTAACTAGGTCTCTTTTTTATTTTTCTGTGCCTGAGATCATGATTGCTATCCCCACCTTTTTTTATTTTTTACCTCAGCTAAGTGAATTCTGTTCCAGATCCTTATTTTTACTGTGTGCATGTGTCTCTGTTTCAATTGGGTTTCTTATAAACAACACATTTGGCTTCTGGTTTCTAATCCATCTTCTATTCAATCACATTTTATGGATGAGTTCATCCCATTTACCTTCACAATTATGATTACTAACTGTGTCTTTCCCTTCACCCCATTTTTTTCCTGTTTTTCCTTCCAGCTCTCTTTTTCTACCTCTGCCCTTCCTCCAAAATGTGCTTTGCTTCTGACCACAGTCTTCCTTATTCTGTCCTCCTTTCTGTTTGCTCCCTCCCCCTTCTCTTATCCCTTTTCCATCCTATTTACTTGTTAAGAAATCCAATCAATTCCCTTTCTTGGTGCTTCTCTTGAGCCTTATATTTGAAAGTCAAATTTTGTATTCAGCTCTGGTCTTTTCATCAAGAATGCTTGAAAGTCCTCTATCTCATTACATGTTCATTCTCCTCCCAAAGTATTATACTCAGTTTTTCTGGGTAATTCTTGCTGTAATCCTAGTTCCTTTGCCTTCTGAAGTAGAATGTATTAAGCCCTCCATTCCTTTAATGTGGAAGTTCCCATATTTAGCGTGAACCTTCAGTGATCTTTGAATTACTTCTTTCTAATTGCTTTCACGGTTTTCTCCTTGACCTGGTAGCTCTAAAACTGGATTATAATATATTCTTGGAAATTTTTTCTCTGGAATATATTTCAGGAGGTCATTGATAACTTCTTTTCATTTCTAATTTACCTCTAATTCTGGGATGTTTGGACAGTTAGTTTCCTTAATAATTTCCCCCACCTTTTTTTTTTATCATGGCTTTCATTAGTCCAATAGTTCTTAAGTTTTCTCTCCTTGAATCAGTTTCCAGGTCAGGTTTTTTTTTTCTTCAGATGAGAAATTTTAGATTTCCTTCTATTTTTTCCATTATTTTGATTTCGTTTTATTGTTTCTTGATGTCTCATGGAGTCATTAGTTTCCACTTTCCTAATTCTAATTTTTAAGGTGTTATTGTCTTTACTGAGTTTCTGTACCTCTTTCCATTTGGCCATTAAAAAAATTTTTTTAAGCAATTCTCTTCAATGAATTTTTATACCTCTTTCACAATTTGATCAATTATGGGGTGTTTCTCTAGGTATTTTTTTCAGAATATTTTTTATGCTTCTTTTGACAAGTTGATGACTTTTTTCATAATTTCCTTACAGGATTCTCATTTCCTTTTTTTAATATAAATTTTTATTTGTTTTCTTGTTTACAACATTCATTTCTATGAGATTTTTGAGTTACAAATTTTCTCCCCATCTTTCTACTACCCCAACCCCAAAACAGTGATCTCACTGTAAAGCCCCTCCCCTGATCTGCTCTCTAAATTTATGGTAGGGAAGGGAGGGTCTCCCTACCCCAACCCCTGCGTATCTTAATTCCAAGTTGTATGTATTGCAGAGCTTTAGATTCTATATTCTCTCAGTTCCTCCCCTGTCACCCACCCCCACTGGAAGGACAAGCAATTCAATACAGGCTGTGCATGTATAATTACATAGGATATCTTCACAGTGGACATATTGTGACAGTCTAATCCTATGTCCCTCCTTCCTATCCTGCCACCCCCTTGTTCTGCTCTCTACCCTGTCCCTGTCCCTTTACTGAAGTGAGTGCTTCCAGAATCCCTCCCCCAGACCCAGCCTTCCCCTCTGTCATCCTCCCTCTCCCACCATGCCCCCCACTCTCCTGTGTGGCATCATATCCAGTTTAGAGTTTATGTCATTTCTTCTCTAAGCCAGATTCAATGATAGTAAATGAGAGTAAAGTTGTAACAGTTATCCCTTGCCTCTTCTATATGGGATGATTAACCCCATTGTGTCTCTCCCTGTATACTCTCATTCTAGTCCTCTCCCACCTCAGAATTTCTCCTTTTGAAGTATCATACCTTCATATTCAATGGATCCTAAACCCTCTATGTACACATATACACACATGCTTAGATACATATTCATACACATATACAGCCTCCTATATAGACATACCTGTAAATAGACATATATATATACATTTCTATTCCCTTCCCCTATCCTCATACTAAGAAAAGTTTCATAAGTTACTATTATCGTTTTTCCATATTGGTATGTAAATAACTCAACTTTGATAAGTTCCTTATGATTTCTTTCCCATGTTTACCTTCTCATGCTTCTTGTGTTTGATTGTCAAATTTTCTGTTCAGTTCTGTTTTTTTCAGCAAAGATGCTTGAAATTCCTCCACCTTAAATTTTGCTGGGTAGTTGATTCTTGATTTTAATCCCAGCTCCCATGATCTTCAAAATATCATATTCCAGGCCCTTCTATCCCTCAGTGTAGAAGCTGCCAGATCCTAGGTTATCCTAATTGTGTTTCCACAATATTCAAATTGTTTTCTCTTGGCAGCCTGTAATATTTTCTCCTTTAACTGGGTCTTCTGGAACCTGGCAATAACATTTCTAGGAATTTTCTTTTGGGGATCTTTTTGAAGAGGTGATTCATGAATTATTTCAAGTTCTATTTTGCCCTCTAAATCTAAAACATCAGGGCAATTTTCTTTGAAAATTTCTTGAGGTTTGCTTTCCAAGTTCTTCTTTTGGTCATGGCTTTCAGGTAAACCAATAATTTTCAAATTGTCTCTCCTGGATCTATTTTACACGTCAGTGGTTTTTTTCCGAGGAAGTATTTCACATTGCTTTCTATTTTTTTCATTTGTTTGTAACTCTTTTAATAGTATCTTGTTTTCTCATAAAGTCATTAGCTTCCATTTGCTCCACTCTAATTCTGAAGGAATTATTCTCTTCAGAATGCTTTTGAGATTCTTTTTCCATCTGGCAAATTTGACTTTTTAAGGCATTCTTCTCCTCACTGGCTTTCTGGGCTTCTTTTGCCATTTGAATTAATCTATTTTTTAAAGTGTTGTTTTCTTCAGTCAGGTTATTGACTCTCTTTTCATGATTTTCTTGCATCATTATCATTTCTCTCCCCAATTTTTCTTCCACTTCTCTTATTTGCTTTTCAAAGTCCTTTTCCAGTTGATCTATATCTTGTAGGCAATCTTCAAGTGTCTTGGAAGCATTTGGTGTGGGAGTTCTGACTGTGTTGTCTTCCTTCTGTTCCATGGTTTTATCCTTTTTGTTCATAAAAAAGGATTCTAGAGTTTTATCACAGTTCTTATTTTGTTTTCTTTTCCTCATGTTGGCCAGGCAATTAATTGGTTGATTTTTTTTAGGTCTCTCAAACTGTGCTTCCAGTGGGGAAAGCTCTGTTCCAAATTGCTGGGGTTTTCACAGCTGCCAAATCTATTAGAGGGGTGCTGCAGCCCCCACCAGCTTTGGCTTGCACCCCAGGACCACCACCCAAGACCATGATCAGTATTCAATATGCTCAATGCAAAAGCCCTTGGCCCTGATCAATCATATCAGCCCCCCTGCAGTGTCTTCAGGCCAGGAGCTCTGAAGCAGCCCAGTGGAGGCAGTCACCGGTTGTAGCAGATTCTGCCCTTCCCCCACTGCTTCCTTGCCCTGGGGGCAGATTAGCCAAACTGCTTTTTCTCCCCCAAATTTAGCTTGAAAGCTTCACTTTCACTGACCTTTCTCTAATCCTTCTTTTTCCTGGCTTAATAGATGTGGAGATTGCTTCAGCTGCTGTAGTTCTGCTCTCCAGGGTAGCTGATGCTGCGGGGTACACTCATGCTGCAATTCAGCTGCTCCTGGATGCCTTTGGGCCTGGCCACAGTTTTGGTTTTGGGCTGGGCTGGCCTTGGCTCCCAGCCTGCCGTGATGAGCCCCTCCTGCTGGGCTACCTTCAGTGAGAGATGTGTTTTCTGTATTTTTGTGAGTTTGGGAGCCATAAAATTTGTTTAGAGTCATATTTTATGGGTGTTTAGAGTGGCTTCATGGGAGCTGCAGAACTTTGCTGCTTTTACACCACCATTTTGGCTCCACCCCCCCATTCTCATTTCTTTTCTCAAGTTTTTCTTCTACCTCTCTTATTTGATTTTTAAAACTTAAAAAAAATCCTTTCTGGGAATTTTTATTTGGCTTATGTTCAATTTGCTTTTTTTTTCTTGGAGGCTTTGATTGTGGCTCTTTTGACATCAATGTCTTCCTCTGAATTTGCATTTTTTAAAAATTTTTTTATTTTTAGTTTACATCATTCATTTCCATGTGATTTTGGTTTACAAATTTTCTCCCCATCTTTCCTCTACCCACCATCCCAAAACAGTGATTGTGGTATATCTGCTATCCCCCAATCAGCTCTCTCCTATATACTCCTCCAACACCCCTATGACTTTCTGGAAGGGCAAGATGGATCTCCCTACCCCAGTACCTTTGTATTTCCCTCCTTCGTATTCCACCCCCAACCTGTTCTATTCTCTACTTTGTCCCTGTGCCTTTACAAAAGTGGGTGCTTCTAACAACCCTTCCCCCCCCACCTTGCTCTGCACTCCATCCTCCCCCTTCTCATCCCCTTCCTGCCCACTCTCCTGTAGGCCAAGATAACCAATTTAGAATGTATATCATTTCTTCCCTAAGTCAAATTCAATGAGAGTAAGGTTGACCCATTCCCTTCACTGTTCTTCCCCTCCAGTGTAGCAGTTATCCCTTGCCTCTTCTATATGATAGTATTAACCCCATTCTGTCTCTCCCTGTCTCCTCTCATGTTATTCTGCTCCCACCTCTCAGTTTCAGCTTTTAAAATATTATCCCATCCTATTCAATTGATCCTGTACCTTCTGTCTATGTACACATATATACACACTCACATATGTATTCATATACATATATACCCTCCTATATAAACATATGTGTATGTATACATAAATATACACTTATATTCCCTTCAACTATCCTCATACCAAGAAAAGTTTCATAAGTTATAATTATCATTTTTCTGTGTTAGCATGTAAATAGTTCAACTTTGATAAGTTCCTTATGAATTCTTTTCCATGTTTACCTCTCATGCTTCTTGAATTTGAATGTTAAATTTTCTATTTAGTTCTGGTTATTTCAGCAAGAATGCTTGGAAGTCCTTCACCTCATTGAATGAACATATTTATCCCTGGAATATTATACTCAGTTTTGCTGGGTAGGTGGTTCTTGGTTTTAATACTAGCTCCCTTCGTTTATGGAATATCATTTTCCAGGCCCTTTGATCCCTTAATGTAGAAGCTGCTAGATCCTGTGTTATCCTGATTTTGTTTCCACAGCATTCCAATTGTATCTTCTTGGCCACTTGTAATATTTTCTCCTTGATCTGGGAACTCCAGAACCTAGCTATAACATTCCTAGGAGTTTTCTTTTGGGGATCTTTTTCAAGAGGATATCAGTGAGTTCTTTCAAGTTCTATTTTGCCTTCTGGCTCTAAAATATCAGGGCAATTTTCCTTGAGAATTTTTGAAGGATGCTTTCTAGGTTCTTTTTTTGATCACAGGTTTCAGGTAGTCCAGTAATTTTAAAATTGTCTCTCCGGGATCTATTTTCCAGGTCAATGGGTTTTTCAAGGAGATATTTTACATTGCCTTCTATTTTTCATTTGTTTGGATCTGTTTAACAGCATCTTGATTTCTCATGAAGCCATTTGCTTCCATTTGCTCCACTCTAATTCTGAAAGAATTATTCTCTTCAGAATGTTTTTGAGATTCTTTTTCCAGCTGGGAAATTCAACTTTTTAATTTAACTTTTCTCCTCATTGGCTTTCTGGGCCTCTTTTGCCATTTGAGTTAATCTGTTTTTTAAGGTGTTATTTTCTTCAGTCAGGTTGTGCACTCTCTTTTCATGTTTTTTCTTTTTGCATCATTATCATTTTTCTTCCCAATTTTTCCTTCATTTCTCTTGTTTTTCAAAATCCTTGTTAAGCTCCTCTATGGCTTGTAACAAGTCTACATTTTTCTTGGAAGCATTTGGTGTGGGAGTTCTAACTGTGTTATCTTCTTCCTGTTCCATGCTTTGATCCTTTTTGTTCCCAAAAAAGGAATCTAAAGTTGTATTGCTGGGTTTGCTTTGCTTCCTTTACCTACTCATATTGTGAGTCAATTACTTGGCTTTTAGGTTCAGTAGAACTCTACTTTCAGAGAGGAGAGCTCTGTCCCTAATTCTAGGGTTTTTACAGCTGCTGAAGCTACTAGGAGGCCACCATTTCTGCAGCCCCCACCAGCTTTGGCTCACTGAAAACGCACCTCAGGACCACCACCCAAGACCATGATCCTGATGCAGACAGCTCAAGGCAAGAGCACTTAACCGCTGAATGATCACTTGCCCTTCCTGCAATCTGCAGGCCGGGAGCTTCTGAAGCAGCCATGTGGAAGTGACTGAAGGACAAGCCCTTTGGCTGCTCCTAGTCCTGCATCAGTTGGCCAGACCCTCTCCCCCAAATTTATCTGGGTTCCATTGGCCTTTCACTTCGTCCTTGTTTCTTATGGTTTGGTAATTCTGCAAAGCACCACAGCTGGTGGTGATTCACACTCCAGCCACAGCTTGTTCTGGAGGTCTTAAGGCTCCAGCTGTGGGTTCATGAGTCCCTTCTCATCTGCCTGCCAGGCTGCCTTCAGCAGGAGCTTTGTTACTCGATCATTTTGTGAGTTCTGGTGCTTTAAAATTTGTTTAGAGTCATATTTTATAGTTATTTGTGGTGGTTATGGGGAAAGCTGTGGAGTTTTGCTGCTTCTGTGCCAACATCTTGACTCTGCCCCCCTGAATCTGTGTCTTGATCACAGCTTCATAGTAGCTTTTTGTGGTTAGGTTATTTTTCTGTTGTTAGGTAATTTTTACAACATATTTCTTGACTTTTAACTTTATATAAATGTTATTCTCTATTCCCAGGGTGTAAAGGACATTGTTCTAAATTTTAGGGGGATTTTTTTGTACTATTATTTTCAGAGCTAGTTCTTGGAGTTGGTAAATTTTAGTTCTTCCAAGGTGGTATGATACTAGGACATGTGTGTCATTTTTGCTTTCCTGACATGTGTTCTTATAATTACCAAGAAAGATACCTTGGTACCCTGCAATCTCAAGTGCTGATGTTCTTTTTGGCACTGAAACTATGGCTAGTACCGCTGATTTCTGATGGCTATGAGTACTAGTTCTCTTTTCTCCATCAGAACTGAGAACAGGATCCCTACTCCTTTGTTAGCAACCACAAGTGCTCTTCTCCACACTGAAACTGTGACCAGAGGTCCCACTTTTCTGTAGCCACAAGAGCTAATATACTTCTGTGCCTTGGAACTGCAACCCTAAACTATGCATGGGCAATGCAACAGGGTCCTGCATCTAATATTAGCAAAGGGTCCCCTGTAATCTCTTTCTGACAAGTAGTCTGATCCACTTACCATCTCTGGACAGAGAGTTCCCAAAACTGCCGCTCCCACCATTACAGATGTCTCCCAGATCCACTGTTCGTGTTACTTTGATCCAATCTGATCTTCTCTTTGGTGTTACAGAACTCTACTGCCAACCTTCTAGGTTGTCTTAGGTTGGAAAAAAATTCTCACCTCATTCTTTTGTTGACTTTGCCACTCTAGAATTTGATTTGAGGAATTATTTAAAAATTGTTTGGAGGAGAATGTTGGAAGAATTCAACTGAGTTGCTGCCTCTAATCCACCATTTTGGTTCCAACTCTCTCACCTTTATTTTTTTTTCTAAAATGATAACCCATCATCTCACTTCTCTTGGTCAGAAGAAAGAGGTAGTGGGGCAGATAGAATTTAGAATGTGGCACAAGCACCTTCAGACTAAGTGAGGATTTTGGAAATGTAGCAGTTGAAAGGGGATATGTCCTTTCTTTCGGATCCACCATCAATGTGTGGACCCAGTGCCATGATGCAGATTTTTGTGAAGACTTTGAAGGGGAAGACCATCACCCTTGAGGTCGAACTGTCCAATGCTATTGAAAATGTCAAGACCAAGATACAAGATAAGGAAGGTATTCCATCTGATCAACAAAGCTTGATTTTTGCAGGCAAGCAACTGGAAGATGGACATACTTTGTCTGACTACAACATTTAGAAGGAATCCACCCTTCATCTTGTTCTGAGGCTTCGTGGTGGTGCCAAGAAGAAAAAGAAGAAGTCTTACACCACTCCCAAAAAGAACAAGCATAAGAGAAAGAAGATTAAGCTTGCTGTTCTGAAGTACTACAAGGTTGATGAGAATGGCAAGATTAGCCACCTACGAGAGTGACCTTCTGATGAATGTGGTGCTGGAGTCTTTATGGCTAGCCATTTTGATAGACATTATTGTGGCAAGTGTTGTCTAACCTACTGCTTCAACAAGCCAGAAGACAAGTAAATATGTATGTGTTAATAAAAAAAAGTCAACTAAAAAAAAAGAAAGTGGATATGTCCATGGTCACTATAGAAAACACTAAACATTTTGATTGATGACAGATGGACTAAACTTCACTTGTCCTGAGGAAAGAATGAGATGTGAACAAAAGTCTGATATTAGGTAACTAGACAATTCCCAGCCTGGCAGTGACTAGTTGACCTATTTCTGTTCTCTCACATTTAGAAAACTGAAGTTGAGTCCATAGGCCACAATAAAAATATTCATTGTCTTCTGCAGTGATCCTGGACAGCCATTAACAAGCTTACAGGGCTGCAATCCTCACTAGAATTTTGAATACCACGGTGTTATGATCAGGTTCAACCCTCTTCTCTGACTCAGAACCTGAAATGGGAAAATAGGATATCATTTATTATCTCGAAAAATGAATTACCAGGATTATAGATATGTAGATCTAGAGAGAACTTTTGTTTTGTGAAAATGGCATTGCTCCAAATCTACCTGACATAGAAATCCTAAAAAATATAAAAACAACCAACTATTCTAAAGTCAGGAAAGCTCAGCAAAGGGGTTTTATAAATAAAGTAGAGCCAGATGACTATACAATTTAGAGCTGAAAGGAACCTTAAATATCATTTCCTAAAAGTCATAACTTGCACAGATGTGGAAATTCAGACCCAGGTAAGTAAAGTAATTTGGCCAAAGTGATGCTGATAGTAAGAAGATACAGAATCAGAGGTAATAAAAATTTATTAAGTGCCTAACTTGTGCCAGACACTGTATGAAGCTTTGGGGATACAAAGGCAGGAATAAGATAATTCCTTTCCTCAGAGAATTCACTGGTCTAATGGGAGAGACAATACATAAAAAGAAGCTGAAAAGATAGGGTGGAAACAATGGGGGAAGAGGTTGCTCCTGGGCATAATAAATTTCTGCAGCCAGAGTAGGAAATGATCTGAGGGGGTGAGAGTTGAAGAGTTTTTTGATCTTGCAGAATGATGGATTTCTGCAGATGCTGAAGTTCCAGAAAATATCTGAGTGGCAAATGATGAGAATTCCCTGCATGCCCTCCCCAAATACTGGAAGATCTGGGAGAAGTTCCTAAATTGCCACCAACTACCCTCTCCAGTCAGAGGGAAGGAGGAGGCACAGAGGGAAGGAGTAAGAAAATTTGAGTTTCAGAACTCATGGGTTTCTGGAGATGAAGATGAGGAACTGTAGGAAAGAAGGATATCCAGGACTCAAATTCCATTTGACACCACATACAATGTTCTTTCTATTATACCACATTGCGAGTAATTACATGCTTTTATTAGGGAAAGGAGAAGGAGTTAGATTGAGGGCAAAGCAATTCTTTATTCCAGGAGAAAACAAGGATCAGAAAGAATTGTAATTATAGATCCCTACTACAATCTCCTTATAAGATTGGGGGTGAAGAGAGTTAACCAACAGAATTGTGCCACTAATTTATGAAAAATAAGAAGGGCATAAAGATAAGGAAGGTCAGTTAGGTAGCACAATGGATAGAGTGTTGGGCCTGGAGTCAGGAATCCTCATTTTCCCGAGTTCAAATCTGGCCTCAGATACTTACTAACTGTATGACCCTGGGAAAATCACTTAATCCTCTTTGTCTAAGTTCCCTCATCTGTAAAATGAGCTGGAGAAGGAAATGGCAAACCATTTCAGTAACTTTGCCAAGAAAACCCCAAATGGGGTTGCAGAAATAGACAAGCCTGGAGCAACTGAACAACAAGAAAAAAGGGAAGGAAAAAGAAGGGCAAGAATTTGCTAAGATCATAGAAGGATCACGCATTTAGAACTGAAAGGGACCTATGAAGTCATGTAGTGCAAACCCCCTTGTTTTATAGCAGATGACAAAAATGAGATACATATACTTGAGTCAATTTGGCTCAAGGTCACACAGCTAGTAAGAAGCAGAACCTAGATTTGAACTCAGGTTCTTTTACTCCAGATCCAAACCATATTCTCCTTTGTCACAGAGGAGTGAATCACTAACAGCTTTTACTTTCTCCATTCAGTAATTGTGCTTAAATTTAATCCTTTGCTTCTACTTCTAAAGCCAAAGCTTGGTTGACTCAAAAGTAGCTCTAAGGGCAGCACCAGTACTGTATCAATTCAGGGAAAAAGAGTAAGAGGAGGAGGAAGAGGAGGAACTGCTTTATTCTTATTTCTTTTTCCAGCTAAATCTTTTGCTCTTGATTTCCTTTTCTTTCTTTTTTTTAAATGGAGCACCCACAAAAACCACAAATGCAAAAATACAAAAGTGAAGGATGTGCAGTCTTTATATCCTGCCCCCTATTAAAAGGTTAATACAGAATGACTCCCAAGGAAATGGGATTACAATTCACAGCATTGGTACATTTCTTTGTTAAAACATATTTGTTTCTAGGTTCTGGCAGGTCTGTATGTAGTCAGCTTGTTTTGCTTTGATTTTTTATTGATTCCCTGTAGGAAAATGCATTAAAGCTGTCACTAAAAGGGGTTTGGAGCTTCCTTTAGGGTGGTGCCCATCTCACTTGGTGCCTGATTCATTTGTACTCCCTTCCACTACAGATTCTTAGGATATACTCAAGCCAAGTACATCCTGCTGCATTGTGTCTGGAAGGATCTAAGCATGGCTGAGAATAATGGATCAAGGACACAAATAAAATCACCTGATTTAAGCAAAGAGCTTTTCCTTTTGTATCACCATTAAAAGGCAAGGAAATGAAATTTGAGCAACAGATTTAACAGTGATCCAAAGGTTCATTGTTAAATTTCAACTAAGGAAATTGCAATAAGGCTACAGAATGAACTCTGTTGGCCCCTGATTTTGCCAGCACTCTGGAGTTTCTCATAAGGATAACAAAATTAATAAAGTCAAAGTAACCAGAAGTTCAGATTCATAAGAGATCATTAGTACAATAAGATATCACAGATCAATTTTGCTTGAAAGTTTGAAAGAAAGAAGGTTGCCTGGATTTTGCTGCATACAGTAAAAATTATGTTGTTCACTACTATCATGACTGGAAGCAGTGTGTTGTAGTGGATTAGAGAGCCAACCAGGAGGTCCTGAGTTCAGATCCTTCTGTTACATACTAGTTGTGTTATGCTGGGTGAGTAACTAGATGCCTTAGTATTAGAGACAACTTTCTAAGATCATGTTGAAAAAAGAGGGGCTGACCTATATTAATAGAGGGAACTTTCTCATCAGGGAGTTCCCTGTATGAATTAAATCCCGAGTCCAGTCCCTATCCCTCAAATGACCAGAAATTCTGAAAAAAGGCATAGCCATTCTTTTCCAATAAGCATGTTTAATGTCATAACTGTCATCATGGATAAAGGCTAAGAGGAACAGAAGAAATCAGACTTTGGGGAATAGAGTGGGGGAGCTATGAGTGATATAGTATAAACTGAAGATTCAATGTTACTTTTGGAGTGAGGAAGAAATGAGTTCAAATCCCACTGCTGAAATTTACTTACCAGTTGTGTGCAAAGATGGCTCACTTAACCTATCAGTTTCTTTATCTGTAAAATGGGGCAGTACCAATTCAGAACTCTGTTATAAGCTTCAAAAGTGTAAATATATCTAAAACTAAATATCATATAAATGGTAGATATTAGTAATATATTAGTAGTATTGCTAGGGAGTCACAGGATTTAGAGGCGATAGAATTTCAGAAATTACCTAACATGAATTTATTTTAAAATTCAATTTAATTCAATAAATGTTTATTAAGTTCCTACTATGCTCCAGACACTGTGCTAAGTGTTGGAGGGGAGAAATGTTAGATTTGGTGTCAAGAGACCTAAATTCAAATACTAGCAATAGTTGTATGACCTTAGCAAGTCTTCCTCAACCTCCCTCAATTAAAGACTTGTACAAAATTATCCCTAAGCTTTCTTCCAGTGCAAATTCTATTATCTTAGTTCAACTCCCTCATTTTACACGTGAGAAAAGTGAAGTCAAGAGAGTAAAGTAATTTGTTCAAATCCAGAGCCAGAGTTTGAGACAAATCTTTGAATTCCAAATGTAGATCTCTATCCAAAATACCAGCAGGTCTAAAAGTATGGTCCAAGGCCTGTGAGGTCAAAACTGATTTCATAATACTGAGATAATAATTTGCCTATGAAAATCATCCTCCCTTTCACAACTACATATCTTTATGAGGCTGGATTTTTTTTCACATACTTCAACCAAAACAACATATCACAACAGATCAAATGTGGAAGCAAAGATGAGAATCCAGCTGTCTTCTATTAAGCCAGACATTTAAGATATTTATAAAAATATGCAAAACAATGGCATACTTCTCACTATTTTCTTTGTTTTGGAAAATATAGTTGTTTTTAATAAGAAAATATGTCATTTATGTTGAGATGTCATGGACTCATTATTCTCATTTTTAAATGAATTAATACATATTTTAAACATTTTTGACTTTGAATTTCTAACATGCTGAATATCAATACATATAATACACATAAACAACAAATCAGGATTCCACAGTAATTTTCAAGAATGTGTTGGGGCAGCTGGGTGGTGCAAGAAATAAAGCACCAGTCCTGGACTTAGGAGAACCTGAGTTCAAATTGAGCCTCAGACACTTGACACTTAATTAACTGTCTGATCTTCGGCAAGTTACTTAACCCCAATTGCCTTGCCTTCCCCCCCAAAACAAAAAAGAGTGTGAACAGATCCTGAAACTAACAAGTTAGAGAAAGTGTACACTGTATCATGCCACTTTCTGACCTCAGTATATGCTTAATTTTCTTTCACATAAGGAAGATTTATCAATTGATATTCTCATCTCTCATCAGATGATGGTTACTGTTTAAGCACCCCCCCCCCACTTCCCCTTCACTAAGAATTCATTTCTTTAGCCTGAGGTGCCTCTGCCTTTTTGTAGATGGAACAGAGTGACTGTCCCATAGTCATTCTTTATAAATGACCCTTTCTTCTAAGATAGCTCCAAAAGGTTTATGATGGAAAATACTATCCAAATCCAGAGAAGTATGGAGTCTAAACGCAGATAAAAGCATATCATTTGTTCTCTCTCCTTTTCATTTTGTTTTCTTTCTTCTTTCTCATAGTTCATTGTTGGGTCTCTTGTTGGTAATGGGTTGAACCGCTCCTCAGCTAACAGGAGTGCACGTGATCACCTGGGGGCGGAATGCGAAGGTTGCACCTGTTTGCGATAAGCAGGATAATCTCTCCGCCTTTGAGGTGAAGCATGATTGTCTCGCTGTGGCAAGGGCATGGCCAGGGAAGGGGCCCTAAGGGGCCCTGGAGAAAGGACTTAAATACAGTCTACCTGGAGGCAGAGAGAGTTCCAGTCACTCCAGGCTTAGAGAATGTAGCTAGAGGCAAGTCTTGTGCCCTGAGTTTTCTGTGCACCTGTTTCTCCTGGAGTAATCAGGAGCTGGGGACGCCTGAAGCCTGTTGAGGAAGGGTATAGGTGAAACCTATACAGTCTGACGCCCAAAAATCATAGCAGTTCATTCCATTGGTTATAATTTTTTTAATTTATTTGTTCATTTACTTTTAATTTACAAGACTCAGTTCTATGATCCCTTGAGTTTTAAATTCTCTCCCCTTTCTTCCCCACCCCCCAACAGTGGCATGAAATCAAGCATAGGATCTGTAAATACTTCTACATTGGACATTAGTCTGGTTGTATAGAAGGGTTGTAACCAATGGAATGAACGATGGGAAAGAGAAAACAAAGCCAAACATGGAAAAGAATGAGAACATGTAATTTGCTCCAGTATTAAACTTAAACTCTGTTCTTTTTAGATCTTCCTCTGAAGGTAGACATCTCCTCCTATCCCGAGACTTTTAGAGTTGTCTTATAATCTCCTTCAAACATTTCTAATAAAAATACCAGTGCTTGGTAGAGTCATTGAAATGAAAACACAAAGATAATGACATTTGGGCAATTGAAAAGGACTAAATGAGATTAGTGTGCATGTTTTCTAATATAAGTGTCTAATATAAGAGCTATGTGTCTCTTTAGCATCCCACTGTCTTCAATGGTCAAAGAAAGAGAAAAGGGAGACTTCATGAGGACTATAGGAAGGAAGGAAAAGTCTTCTGTCCAGAAACCAGGTGCTGTAGGTTATCACTGTTGCTTGAGTCCCCTTTCACCTGGACTCTGTGTGTACTTGGGGAGATTTTGTCCCAGACTTCTGAGGGAGTCAGTGGCCCACTGTGACCCTTTAGGTGCTCACTCTGCTTAATTCTATAGCATTGCAAATAAGCCCTCTTAAATGCTCATTAACTCTGGCTAATGAACAGTCTTAGGAGGCACAGCACATTGGATCAAGCCTTTGATCTTTGGTGTTACAACACACACACACACACAAACCCTAGGTCATAATTCTTCTTCAAAACACAACTAAATATGTTTAATATGAATGTATATGTGGAGGCTTTATCAGATTTGGGGAGGGGAGAGAAGAGGAAGGAGGAGAAAATTTAGAACTCAAAAGCTTGTGGAACTGAATGTTGTAGACTAAAAATAAATTTGTTAATTTAAAAAAAAGAATAATTTTTAAATGACCTTTTCATTCACAAAATCCTAGACAAGAAGCAAAGGAAGAAGCATCTCCCAATGAACATGGCAATCAGAATTTTTAAATAAGTTTTTGTTGATATTGTGTATTTCTTACATCACCATAGTTATCCTAGATGTCACCTCTCTCCCTTCCCCAAAGCCATTCCATGTGAAAAATAGTGTTTTTAGAGGAAAAAAATCAACATCAATACACTGAAAAAGTCTGAAAATATGTGCAAAGTGTAATAACACCTGTGGATCTCCCATCTCCACCAAGAGGTAGTCGATCTAAATTCTTGATTAATACCTTGGTTCCCCTTAGTCACAATATATCAGATTACAAAGTTTTTGCCTTATTTGTCTTCAATAAGCAGCTATAGCAATAACTCAAACTCAAGGTTTCACTTTGGTACAATAGATGGTTATCCTACTCCTCTTCCATTTCAGGTGATTTATGAGCAAATGCAATTTGTGAGCATTGCTCTGAACCTGCACAATCCCAAATCCCTTTTTTCTATTTCAAAGCTTCTGGCATTGGTGCCAATTAATAAGCCATTTAAAGTACCCACCCCATTGAGAGTCTACTCTCCTTTCCTATGTAAGGTCACATAGGAGGGTTGGATACTGGAACATCATTTAATATTGAAAATGAATTTAGTCTCCATACATGGGAAATATTTTATCTGTCCATAATCAAATATTTAGTTTAATACCCTATTAATGCAATCACAGAAACTTGAAGATGGACTGGACATTAAAGGGATCATGTGGTTTTACAGATGAAAAATCTAATGTCTAGAAATGAAAAATAATTTAAACGAGGCCACACATCTAACTAGTAGAGGTGAGACTAAACCTAGAAGTCTTGCTTCCCAATTCAGTTTTCTTTCTGCTACACCACAGTGAGACTGAATTTCATAAGCTATATATCTGATGTTTAACTTGAGGATGCTGACAGTCACAAAAATGGGAACTGAATGATCATTTGTTCTTCATTTGCATCTGAGTACATGATGGCAAAGGAATCAAGTAATATTCCCCCAAGAAGATCTGAACCTGAGTCTTTTGAAATCTCATTTCTGTATCACTCAGTTTGGGAGCTCTAATCAAGCATCCTGTCTTGGTTCTCTAGAAAACACCTTAGACTGGTGTGAGTCCACTGTCATTTCTATGGGTTATTCTGAACATTCATTGATAAAATTTGCTTCATTGGGGAAGCTTTGTTTTTTGACACTTAATAAATTCTTGCTTAAATGAGTTGGGTTGTTTTTTCATTGTATCTCTCCCAGAGCACCTACAATCCTCTATACATGCATAATGCATAAAATAATCTGTGATTTCAATAGAATAGCATAGTGTAGGTATGCTGGCAAATATTTAACAATCAACTGTCCAGGAAAAATATATTGATACAGGACACAGTTTTAAACGTATTATAATGTTACCTATAACTTTCTTATGTCTAGATAATCAGTAAAACAATAATCAATCCTTAATTTTTAGCTCTTCTTGATTTTTAAGATGTAAATGTTCACACTGAAAATTTAACAATCTGCTCTCTCTTGCTTCTTCAAATTAGTTCTATCACGTTACTTATGGCTTATTAGTTTGTGGAACTGAACAATTTATCTTTTCTCCTCCAGCATCTAGTAAAGATCTCTGCACAGAGTATCTGTTTGTTGAGTTGAAGTATTTATCTTTATGTCTCTCCCAGTGTCTGATCCAGTGCTTGACACAAAGCAAAAACTTAATAAGTGTTTGTTGAATAAATAAATGAAGGCCATATGAGGTTCCATTGCTTAGCATATAGAGAAAAGAAGAGCTCCATGAGGTTGGTACTCAAGTAGTTGAAGAACTGTCATATAGAGGAGGCTTTCAATTTACATATTTAAAATCTGTGATTTTTAAAATTCTGTCAAATGGCAGGATATGCTGTTATTTAAAACTTGACTTTAAATACTTGTAATATGTCTACACAGTAATAATTTGTGGAGTTATGATTTTTGCCAAGAACATTCTTCCCTGAACTCTTTTTTGTCCCTTAATTTATATCTGATGATATTTTTCTAACTTCTTTCTCTCTAACAGCTGTGAAATCTTTGTGTTCAAAATCTTCCTGTAAGATGTTAGTACTTACTGAAGAGGACTGCAAAGGTGCAAAGCCTAGAAAGTCCATGTTCACTGGGGACCTGTTTTCTTCATGAAGGCTTTTATTTTCACAGCACAATAGTATTCTTAGGGTCATTTTTTTCTTATTGTAACATCAGTGGTAGAAAGAGCCCCACCCAAGAGGCATAGTGTGATTGATTAATTAATTAACTAATAAATTAACTTATGGAGAAGAGAAAAAGAGAAGACAAGGAAAAGTAGGTTTTTGGATGATAGGACCACAAATTTGGAGCTGAAAAAGATCACTCTAGTCTCCTCCAATACCCTTATTGGACAAACAAACAAATGAATGAACAAATGAGTGAATGAAAGTATAAGTAAATAAACATATAACAAATGGAGACCCTGAGCATCTAAATAACTTGCCCATGGTCATGTAAGTATAAGGGATAGAACTAGGATTTGAATCCAGTTTCTTCTTTCTTAAATTCCAAGCCCTTTTTTGAACCCACCAGATGTAATATATTCCAGGTTATCACATTGCTGTGGAGATGGTTCAAATGACACAAGCGCTCACAAATTAACAAAAAGTCCACATGTTAATAGTCTCATATAGAGCTTCCCATTTTTTGCATAAAGTTATCTCACTTTCAGGAGGGCTGCATATTCATGATTCTGTCTGCCTGTTCAAATAGCTGCCCTCTGATTTTAGGAGCAGGCTTTTGTGTTTCCTCTGAGGAAGTCAGGACTAGAAACTAGGATCATTAATCAGTTGAGCAGACAAAGTGCAGCATTATTACCCTAAACTCTCCATTCTGTATCTGCTGCTCTGCCTAATTTCAAATCCTGGTAACAAAATGCCACTCCTAAGTTAATCTCATCCCCTCTGATTTCTCATGGAACAAGATATTCTCTGGTCACCCTCTCTCTAGCCTTTTTTCCTCCTTCTGTATGTTATCTTTTCTCATTAGATTCATAAGCTCTTGGGGGAAAGAGACTGTCTTTTATTAATTGTATACCTAGGTATTACAGTGCCTGACAGAGTGGGCACTTAATAAATGCTAATTAGATTGAATCAGATTGTTAGGCTATCTGCCAATGAGGGTACAAAGCCTGTGCACTAACCTGATCTGTATTGTCTACTACTTTCCCATTCAGAAGAAAGGAAGGGGATCAAAAAATAGTTTTATCATCTTGGCCAATTCTAGGGAAAGTCTACCAGAGTATAGTATAATATGTGTCCAATCAGATACCAAAGTTACTTCTATGAGAAATGATATAAAAAGATGCTTGATGGACACATCTGTGTAATAGAGTTAAACCTCAATTGATATTGCTTGATAGAAGCATCAAACAATATCTGAGCAGTTAAAAATAAGTAGGATAGCCAACAGAGCCCTCAGAGATATCAAGTACAATTTAAAAGACAGAACTGCCTACCTTCTTTCAGAATTACAAACTCAAATATCACATTAGGAAAAGATTCTGAGGATGTCCAGAAATAGAAGCAGCCCAACTGAAAAGGTCATGAAATAAAAATTCACAGTTCACAGGGTTAATAGTAATTGTGACATTTGATGACTGCTTAGAAAGCCTTTCTCAAATGTGGAATGAAAAAGAACCTGAGCAATTAGATGATGCAATGTGACAAGTCTTTATCAAGCATCTGTCATCCACAAGGCACCATGCAGGACACTTAGAATGCAAAGACAAAATGAAAATAGTCCCTGCCCTCAAGATGCTTGTGCTCTACTAGGGCAAATGCTCTTTACCTTTTGGTGTGTTATGGACTCTTTTGGCAGTTCACCGAGGTCTCTGGACCCCTCCTCACAATAATTTTTGTTGATAAAGAAAATGTACAACTTTATATAGAGAGCAGTGAAAATAAAGATGTAATTTTTTTCCATGAAACTTCACAGATTCTTCTGAAAATCTATTCATGGACCCCTTGGAGGACTGTGGACCATAGTTCCTTAACTTAAGTAGTGCAATGGATAGAATCCTAGGCTCGCAATCTTCAAGGCTTAGGTTCACATTCTGCCTCAGACAATGACTTAGTTGTACATCCGTGGGCAAATCATTTAACTTTCCTCAGTCTCAGTTTTGTCATCTGTAAAACTGGGATAATAAGAGCACTTACCTCTCAAGGTTGTTGTAAGGATCAAGAGTGATAACACATGTGTATATATGCACACACACA
>CM053594.1:318383686-318400143 GCA_028646575.1 Pseudocheirus occidentalis
ATATATATATATGCATACATTTATATTCCCTTCACCTATCCTCATACTGAGAAAAGTTTCATAGGTTAAAATTACCATTTTTTATGTTGTTATGTAAATAGTTCAACTTTAGTTGTTCAATAGTTCAAATTCCTTATGATTTCTTTTCCATGTTTACCTTCTCATGCTTCTTGTATTTGAGAGTCAAATTTTCTTTTCAGTTCTGTTTTCCTCAGCAAGAATGCTTGAAAGTCCTCCACCTCATTGAATGACCATATTTCCCCCTGGAACGTAATACTCAATTTTGCTGGGTAGGTTATTCTTGGTTTTAATCCTAGCTCCCTTGATCTCCAGAATATTATATTCTAGGCCCTTCAGTCCCTTAATGTTGAAGCTGCTCAATCCTGAGTTATCACAATTGTGTTTTCACAGTATTCAAATTGTTTCTTCTTGGCAGCTTGTAATATTTTATCCTTGATCTGGGCACTCCAGAAGCTGGCTATAACATTCCTCGGAGTTTTCTTTTGGTTATCTTTTTCAAGAGGGGATCAGTGAATTCTTTAAAGTTCTATTTTGCCCTCTTGCTCTAAATTATCAGGGCATTTTTCCTTGAGAATTTCTTGAAGGATGCTTTCTAGGTTCTTTTTTTGATCATGGGTTTCAGGTAGTCCAGTCTGTTTGATAGCATCTTGATTTCTCATAAAGTCATTTGCTTCCATTTGCTCCTCTCTAATTCTGAAGGAGTTATTCTTTTTGGAAAATTTTTGAGATTCTTTTTCCATCTGGGAAATTCAACTTTTTAAGGCATTCTTTTCCTCATTGAGTCTTTGGGCCTCTTTTATTAATCTATTTTTAAGGTGTTATTTTCTTCAGTCAAGTTGTTGACTCTCTTTTCATGATTTTCTTGCATCATTCTCATTTCTCTTCCCAATTTTTCCCCCACTTCTCTTATTTGGTTTTCAAAATCTTTCCTAAACTGCTCTTTAGCTTGTAACCAGTCTACCTTTTTCTTGGAATCTTTTAATGTGGGAGTTCTGACTATGTTGTCTTCTTCCCATTCCATGCTTTGATCCTTTTTTTCCCCAAAGAAGGAGTCTAAAGTTGGATTGCTGTTCCTACTTTGCTTCTTTTGCCTGCTTATGTTCCCAGTGAATTACTTGACTTTTTAGCTCTGTGGAACTCTGCTTACAGAGGGGAGTGCTTTGTCCCCAATCACTGGGGTTTTCACAGCTGCTGAAGCTATTAGGAGGCTGCTCCAGCCCCCACCAGCTTTGGCTTGCTAAAAATGCACCCCAAGACCACCACCCAAAACCATGATCCTAATCCAGGCAGCTTAAGGCAAAAGCCCTTATTCTGCGAATGATTACTTGTTCCCCCTGCAATCTACCGGCTGGGAGCTTCCAAAGCAGCCACATGGAGGTGGTTGTAGGGCTGGTCCTTCTGCTGCTTCTTTGCCGTGGAGGCAGTTTGGCTGGATCCTCTCCCCCAAATTTAGCTGAGTTCCACTAACCTTTTACTTATTACTTATTTCTTTATGGCTTGATAATTCTGGAAATTGCCACAGCTGCCAGTGATCCACTCTCCTGAAGGCTCTAACTGTGGCTTGTCCTGGCAGCTCTGGGGCCAAGCTGTGGTTTCAGGCCAGGCTTTTTTTTTGGCTCCCACTCTGCTGTGATGAGCCCTTCCTGTCCTACCTACTGAGCTGCCTTCAGTGAGAGATATGATTTTCTGTAATTTTTGTGAGTTCTAGAGCCCTAAAATTTGTTTAGAGTCATATTTTATGAGCTGCAGAGTTTTCCCACTTCTATGCCATTATTTTGGCTATTCTCCCATCCAGACTCACTTTGATCCTCAGCTATACCTTATATATCATCACCTACCACTGATTATTGGGAATGGACAGGGAGAATATATTATTCAAGATATCCTTGATTTTTAGTGATGATAGAACCACACTTGGCATCTTATGGCCTGGGAGGACTGTGATCCATAGTAGAGGGCATAAGATTTAATATACAATGTACAGATCTTAAAATTTGTAGGCATCTTCCACTAGTGCCATTCCAGCAAACCCATCCTTGAGGTTCAGGAAAGCATTTGACAGAAAGGATTTTATCTATGCTCATGTTCTTACTGGCACAGACAAATTAAAAGGGGACATGTTGGTTTCAATACGTGACTATACTAACATGTCAGTGCAGGATTGGGACAAGAAATGGAAGTAGTTACAATGAAATACTAAAACTTTGGGACAGTGGCATAAGTAAGATAAATTGTCATCTTTCCTTGTACTCCTTTCATCTTGCCTCTTAATATAATATAGCATTGTCTTTACCATTATTACTTTAGCATCCTCAAAGATATTAAAATTCTAAAGCTGTGTACCTCCTGGTTTCATGTAGAATTTTTACTATGTATTCCACTCCCTTCGTATTCTAGGGAATTTTACTATGATTTTGAAGATTGATCCATGAACTGATTTGTCACCCTACCCAATTTGGATTTGTGAGTAGGAAAGACCAAGAAGCCACAAAATTCCATGAAATCTATGTGGAACCCACAAAAGAGAACCCACAGAAACATAGTGATAATTGAGGTATGAAAAAAAATGTTATCAGCACCCATTAGAACTATTAAGGCAGATGTAGCATTGTTGAAATCTGCTTATACTGCAGACAAAGCCCATTGAATTATTTATTCCTTTCCCCTCCCCTTTCTTATCCTCTCTCCTGAGAAGGTAAGAATCTGATATACTACCTTAGAATGAATGGGGGTTTTGTTTTTGTTTTTTAAAATGTATTTGCCTTTCTATGTTTAAACATTTTCTTTGCCTTGTAAGCTGACAATTGTGGTACAGTTTCTACTAATCACCCACACTGCTAAATTGTTGTGATTTTAATGCATCAAAGAAGAATGATTGGGAAGTGTGTTAGATGTGAGGAGGAAAATATTTAAAACAAGGGCATTTTTCCAGAGTCATATTCCTGGCTCTGGATGGGGGCTCAAGCTAGGAAAGAGAGTTGTTCCACATTTACAGCTCTCTAGGAAGAAAGGATAATTTTACCATGATTTCTCTTTACATATACATCAGAAACACTGAATATAGCTAGCTAATTTGTATGACTACCATTGAAGTGTGCAGGTACCATCTCCATTCCCTAGTGAAGAAAAGCCAGTGCTCTGTCTAGAGGCTGATGGGCCAAGTGAGTGGCTAGAGAGAAAGGCACACTTGCAGAGCAGGAATAGTTAAATTCACAAAAGATAAGAGGGAATGAGAATGTCTGACAGCAGTGCAGCATCAGCTCAGCATAGTTCACCATACCATTAGACTTGTATTGACCCCCTAGGATATCTTCTGCAACTATTTTTTCACTTTTCTCAGTTCCATGGGTTCGGTATTATAGGTAGGAATAGGGAAGAATTTTCCCAGGAATACTAATTGCCAGAATTGTCTGAAGCTTTTGAAGAATGCAAAGAACAGCAAAATGTTTTCTTTTTTAGCAATTCTGGAGAAAAGAGAGAGATTAAAGATAAGACAGGACCACGGCTTGGTGTAGATAAAATGATAACACATGATAGAGTGAAGATGGAGCCACTTAACTCATGTTTTCCTTCTGTTTTATCTCCTATGAAGAATAATGCTTGGATTCAAATGGAAAGACCAAAGCTCACTATTAGAGAATAAAAGCAAAAGACAAATAGGGAGATGATAAGAGACCCCTGTCTGACTTTGATGAATTTAAGTCACCACTTGCAAATAACCTCCATCTTGGGGAAATGGAAGAAATCACAGATATGATTATTTAGTCACTGTTTGTATTTCTTAAGAAATTGTAGATAATGGGGGAGATGCCAAAAAGAAAATGTTTCAATTTTCAAAAAATGAAAAAGAAACTATGGAATCTGTATCATTGCAGCTGCCATAGCATTTAAAGAGGTCTTTGTAGAAGTTATAGACTTGCCAATGAATTTAAAAGCATGAGTCCTTTATTTGGTGCATTTTTAACTTACAAAAGGATATGATAGAGGGCTTCAAGGCATAGGAACATAAAAGGAGAAAGCAGGAGCAAAAAGAAGATACAATTAGGACATCACACATTTTCATTTTCATTTTCCCCTGACTATCATTCTCCCCACCTCCAAGGGAAAAAAGCACAATTTTTCAACTAATACCAAAAAATCATGACTGAGAAATTCTATGAGGGAATATATCCCTTGACCCTAACCCCTGAATATGAAAGGATGGGATCTTTCTCAGGTCCATCTGATTTATTCCACTAATGCCACATCATAGGCAGAAGTTTCATTTATTAAAGTTGGAAGTTTCCAGCAGGGAAGATTCCAGATATGGAGTTTCATAAAAGGTTCATGGAAGGGACACTATATAGGAGAAAGTGACATACTTAGAATAGGGACAATATTTAACTTAAAGGTTAGATCAAGAAAACTAGAGGCTTGATTTTGATCATGGCAAAAATTATAGAAGATACCATTAAAGAGATTAAATATCTAGAAAATGAAGCCATAATTACAAAGAACCAATGTTGTTTTATCAGGAACATATCATACCAGATAAACCTCATTTCCTGTTTTGTGAACATTACTAGTCTGGTGTCCATAATATAATTTACCAAGATTTTTAAGGAGGCGTTTTGCAAAATCTCATGCTGTTCTTGTGGAGAAGGTGTTATGTGTATGAAATAACAATAGTTTGCTGACTTTGGAATAGGTTCAACGGCTAGACCCAAATCCCCTCAAAAATGTACTGGATTTATTTTAGTTAAGAGGTTCTCTTAGGGATCTTTTTTTAAAAATAAATTCCACACATTAATGAATTCAACATGTCATCCAAAAATTCACAAAATTTCTTGGTTGAAGCAGATGGTGCCACTCTGCATATTGCTGATTCCATTGATGAAATGCAAATATCAAAATGATGACTCGTGATAGGGAGTAGGTCTTTCTTGCAAATTTGTCAAAATGTCTTCATTTTTAAGCAAAATAAGTTTATGAGGGATGTTATTTTGGCACATGTTAGTTCTGAAACAAATACAATATTCTTCTAAGTGTTAATAAATTTCTTTGTTTCTAGAGAAATTACATTTCTCCCTATACAAATATAATGAAAGTGATACTTGTGCTCCAAATTACCAGTTATAAAAGAGACCTCTTATATTGTGTTAGCTCAGACCATAAAGCCAAGACAATAGGAAAAGAACTGAAGGGTCAGGGTGGACAGGAATTAAGTCATGTTGAGAGGTATATATTTCCATTCCCTGGCATATTTTTGACTCTAGCAATGCACCAGCAGTGAACATAAGGTAGGGAATTATTACATTTTATACAACCTATTCAGTTTGATTCATTTCAATTAAATAAACAGTACTGTGCTAAGCATCCTGGGGATACAGATAAGGAAAAGAAAGTCCCTAACTTCAAGGAACTTACAATATAATAGGAGAAGAAAATACACAAAAGGAAGCTGGAAAGAAGGATTGGGAGAGGACAAAAAGGGAGTACCTGGTGCACGGTCATCTTGTTCTGTGGAATTTAAATAAGGCAGATATGCAAGTGCAGCATGGCTAAGATGGAAATCCAATTTCTGTCCTCTATAAAGAAAAGTTTTTAGAGAAGTTTAGTGCTCTACTCTCCAGTCCTCCTATCAGTTGGAAGAGGAAACCAATTAAGATGGTATCTAAGCCCATATGATATCACCTCAACTGAGAAACAGAAAAAAGAACCAAAATTTAAAGACATCAATAGAGCAAAATGTGAGAAAAGTGACCAAAGGAGAAAAAGAAGAATCAGTGTGCCAGCTCCTAAGTCCTCAATCCTTCCATTGAATTTCAAAAGGCTATGAGTGAAGAATGAGAGAGAGAGAGAGAGAGAGAGAGAGAGACAGAGAGAGACAGAGAGACAGAGAGAGACAGAGACAGAGACAGAGACAGAGAGATGGAGAGACAGAGAGACAGAGAGATGGAGAGATGGAGAGACAGAGAGACAGAGACAGAGAGAGAGATGGAGGGAGAGAGAGAGAATCCTAAGGCCATAAGCAGAAAAGTCAAAGAAGAACACTGGCCATTTTTCCTGTGGGTGTAGTTAAGAGAGAGGTTTGAGTCCAAGCAACTAAACTATTTACAGGAACTCTTATGCTCCCAAATCTGGCTAAATGCCTTGGAAACTGCAGCAATGTAGATCACATGATAGCTACTTATATATATTTTATTTATTCTCTGATTATATATTTGTAAATAAGGACGATGTATATTTAAACCATACTCATATTAGTGACTTCATAATGCCACATGATGAGAGGGTGTAGTTTCCTATTGAGTGGGGACTAAAGCAAGAGATGATCTGAATAAATCTATGCAGACCATACTCCTATATTGACAAGGAAAACAATGATATTCATGAAAGGGTGATGTTGAGGGGCAAAGGTTGGAGTTCCCTGAGAATCAAAACCCGTTTGACATTTTCCTGAGCCACTATTAGGTAGCTACTGTTCTTCGTAGTAGGATATTCTTTGTATTTTAAGATGAGGTTTTACATGTAGCACACTGGGTAGAGTATGAGACTGTCAATTCCTGGCCTTTTCCTATTAATAAGAGTGCAAAAATGCTTGGTGGTGTAATGTCATATTTATATTCACCTGATTGTACTTCAGGATGGTGTTACACTACCTTTGATGGTTCATTTCTAATAGAATTAAACCCTATTACTAAAAAGGGAGATCATTTTTGTCATGTTTAACAATTGGCCCTCCAAAAAATGCAAACACAATACAGTTTTAGTATTAATCTTCATTATTAACATATTCTCCATCACTTTCTTAAGTCTAGATAGTCAACAAAATAATCAAACCCATAAATTTTAGCATTTGCTTATAAGTGAAGTATAAATGCTCACACTGAAAGTTTAACAATCATCTCTGAGGAGCTGGTTTGAACTGACTCCAGCACACTCATGACTATACCACTGTGTCCCCTGGCATACCTAATAGCTTTGCAGTAGCTGAATGTGAAATCTTTAGATGGATCAAACTTTAGTCTACATCAATTTAATGACACTAGCAAGAAATTAATTAATTAATTAATATGGTGCCTTGCATACAGTGGACATCATACAACTGCTGATCAAAGTTTTCAAAGTGCTTTAATGTCTTCAAACAGGGTGGAACAGAGAAGAAAGTCTTAAATACAAGGGTCGTCTTGAAGTTGGTACACCACCAAGAAATTACTACTGGAAAGTACCATGGAGAGTGATCCTTTTACTGTAGCTCATGACCTGTAATTTATCAGCTGGCAATTACTAGATAGCAAAAGAGTTTTTAAATAGATCCCAGGGACAAAATAGATATACCCAAAATCGCAAAACAAACAAATAAACAGCAGTTGACTCTATTATCACCATTTAAGGTTTATAGCACTCTTTGCGTATTGAACATGATTTATATAACTTCTGAGTGAAGTAGGTATCCCAGGTGTCCCCATTTTACATAGCTATATAGTGCAGTGGATAGTACACTATACCCTGAGTTGGAAAAACATGAGTTCAAATCCAGTTTCATGCACTCAGTAGCTGTATGGCCTTGAGCAAGTAACTTCTGTCTCAATTTTCTCATCTGTAAAATGAATAATAGTGAATAATAAATGAAATGAAATAATAGATGAAAAAAGTGAATAAGAGTAGCACCCACCTCCAAAGGTGGTTGTGAAGATAAAATGAGATAATAATTGTAAAGTATTCTACACAACTTATTGCATTTTGTCCTTTCATTAAGCTTTTGAGGTAGGTGCTACTATTGTGCACATTTTAAGATGAGAAAACTGAGCCAGACAGAGGTTAAATGACTTGCTTAAGTCATATACCTAGTAATTATAAAGCACTATGCAAACCTTAATTCAGCTTGGTGGCACAAAGGATAGAGCACTGAACTTGACATTAAAAAGAATAATCTTTATGTGTTCAAATCCAGCCTCAGATATTAGCTGTGTGACTCTGGGGAAGTCATTTGACCCTGTTTGCCTCAGTTTCCTCATCTGTAAAATGAAATGGAGAAGAAAATGGCAAACCACTCCAGTATCTTTATCAAGAAAACCCCAAAATCAGGTCAAAAGAGTCAGACATTGCTGAAATGCCTGAATACAAACCATATAAATACTAGCTATTATTATTATTATAGATAAGGAGAATGATGTTCAGGAAACCAATAGAAGTGACCTACCTCAGGTCTCACTATCAGCAGACCATTTGGATCTAGCCAGGACTTTCATACAGATCCCAAGACTCCATGTATTGAGTTCCACCATTATTCATACCTCTCTTCTTTTTCATAAAATCCCAGGAACACATTCTGCTCTCTAAACAAACAAAATAAAAAGATATGTGGAGTCAATCTTTCCTTCACAGGGTCTAACATGAAATACATGCCAATGTATCAAAAATAATGTATGTGTTACATATTATGGAATTTAAGATCCTTGAGGTCATGTGCTACTTTCCATTTCATTTCTGCACCTCTATCACAGCACCTATCATGTGCCTCACACACAGTAGGTATTTAATTGATGTTTATTGGAATGAATTGAATTGAACTGAAATTAGAAAGGAATACATTTAAATTAAATTGAACTGACCTGATGTGAGTGTAAATTTGCTGAAGAATCTGGCATTTGACAAAATGGTCGCAACATTATTACACCCAGAAGTACCCTGGATTCTGGGCTGTGGTATTATAGTATTTAGACCTGGAAGGAACCTGAGAGTTTATCTAATTAATGCTATTCTTATTACTGGTCTGGAAACTGAGGCTCAGGAGGGGAAAGTTGCTGGCCTGAAGTCAGGTAGGTAACAGCAGAGCAATGATGGGAGCATAGACCCTCTTATTTCAAATACATTACTGCAGCATTACCTCTTGGAAGTGCCCTAAGATTTAGTGTCTAAGGGTCTCCACATTTGGCATGATAAATTTAGATTTATCTTAATTTGAAATACTCTTTATAGTTCCTAAGAATTTTTTATGGCAGTGAGAGAGGACAGAAGGGAGACTTACCAAACTAGTTCACTTTGTCACCATCTATCTTCTACTCAGAATGGAAGTGGAGGGGTGGGAATGTGCTTCATTGTTTTAAATGGGTCATAAGAAATTGTGGAATGGTTAAAAAATTAAGGGCGGTGGTACAAAACTGGAGAAGCAGAAAGATTACAAGAATTAGGCAGAGGGAATGAAGACCAACGGCAGATACAAGGTGTAGTAGATAGAGCTCTGGGCCTGGAGTAAGGAGGACTTGTCTTTCTGAGTTCCAAAATGGCTTCAGACACTTACTAGCTGTATGACCCTGGGAAAGCCACTTTACCATGTTTGCCTTAGCTTTCTGGTATGTAAAATGAGCTGGAGAAGGAAATGGAAAAGTACTCCAGTATCTCTGCCAAGAAAACTACAAATGGAGACATGAAGAGTTGGATACAACTGGAAAAATGACTCAACAATGTAGATCAAATAAAGGGACACTAAGAAGGGGAGTAAAATCACAGAGGGATAATATAAAACCATAAATGATGAGGTTTCATAACTAAAATAATATAAATTTATTTTATTCCTATAAACAATGGCACCGTCCAGCTACATAGATTCAGAAGCAAGTATTTGTAATGGTAATATATTTATCATGTACTTGGTCCTTATTAACTAAGGGCTAAGTACTTCTGTGAACGAGGCAGAATGTATGAGCTCTGCCTCCTGTGTGAACAGAGGGTGTGAACTCTGTCTCCTGTTGCTGACATGGAAGGAGGGGTTTAGCTGAGACAGGAGGCCAATGTGTGTATATAAGAAGAATTCCAGAGACAGATAATCAGAATCAAGAATTGTACTCCAGGTGGAGGAAGCAGAATTATCTGAGCATCTGGGAGCTGGGCCTGCTGGACTAAGAACTGAGTTGGAGTTTTCTATGAGACTAGATTTGGATGAAAGCTGAAGTTGCCGCCAAGAAGGCGACTTTGTTTGTTTGTGGCTTGGTTGATCCCTGAGTTCCTGAAGGTTTTGAGATGTACTGGACCCTGTGAACTTCATTGTGTACCAGAAACTGCCCAGAGGAGTGTATGAGAACCTGGGAGCTGTCTGCCTTTGAATCCAGGTAACTGTTTGGTGGATTTAGATAGGAGCTGGGACCATGGAAGGGGATCCAAGGAATCTGAGAAACCATCCCAAGTCAAGATGAAGAATAGGCCTCCCCTTGGATGAGTGATGAAATTGAAGTTTACTAGACACCAAGGGGTGGAGGGTTTGTGTAATTTTCTAATGACTATACTTAGAGATTAATGATATTTAGTAATTGTGAATCTAGATAAGTGACTGATCAATTTAATCTATGATTGCCCCATGAATGAAAGATTGATTATTGTACTGAATGATTCAGTAAGGAGGGTTTTCCCCTTAGGGAAACCAGATGATTATTCTTTTGTTCTTTGTTCTAAATTTTGCTGCCATTGTAGTGAAACCTATGTGGCCATTCTAATATTAAGCTGTTGTGAACACTATATTGTGATTTTCTGTGATAAGATGTAATGTCATGACTATTATATTCTGATTTTTTGTGAATGGTTACCTTGATTTGTAATGGAATAAATGGAGTGTTCACTATCCTGTATAATCCGAACCTTAAAGGCTGTTAACAGTAACATTCTTTTGGGAAGCTGCTCATGCGTGGCATCACAGTATCATAGCTTGTCTCATTTTCTAATGAAAGATCTGTGACATTTTGCAAAAAGATATACCCAATTTTCTGAAGAAGAAACAGTTTGCTTTGGTTACTTTACTATTTTCTAGAGGTTTTAAGGACTAGATTTTAGGGAAGTGTGAATGAGAGGTAATGCTTATAGGAAGGGTCATCTTAACCTGTAAGGGGTGGGGAGCCTGTGACCTTGAGGCCACATATGGCCTTTTAGGTTCTTGTGTGTGACCTTTTGACTGATGCCTTTTTGTAGAAAAAATCCTTTTATTAATGGGATTTGTCCTGTGAAATTCAGATTCAATCAATGGGCCTCACTTGAAAACCTAGAGGGTCATATGTGGCTTCAAGGCCATAGGTTCCTAGTCCTTCATGGGATAGGCATGGATCATTATATGCATATACAATGACATATATAATGGTCCATTCCTATCCTATTTTACCAGAAAATATGCTCTGTGAGCTGTTGAGATAGAACAGAGCCAATATGAGATGATGAAATATAAAATGCATAATTAGCAGTCCTGTAAATTGCTTTAGGTTTAGATGGCTTTAAGTACTAACTTCCAGCTGAGTATGACAGAAAAACAGTAGTCAGCACTGCCACTTGCTTAGCTTAAGTCTTACTATTTATGCATGCTTGTGAGTGTCTTCTATGTTTAACATTCCTTTTGTGTGTAGGAAATAAGTACCTGTAATATGCTTGATTCATATTGTTTTTAAGTACTTTTATACTTCCCCACTTTTTGGAAAACTTTAGGTGTGAAGTGGCATAGCCTAAGCTATAAGTTTTTCCCTTGTTTACTAGAGTGGTGTTTTAATGAGCTGAAAGAAAGGAGGTAAAGTAGATTCTTTAGGAGTGAACCCAGTCAGATTATACACCTGGCTCCAGGGAAGGTCTCCTTAATGCAGAATGGAGTGGTGGGCACATTAACCTAGCCCCTCTAGTCCTAGCAACAGTATCTCAATGTTAGATAAGGAAAGAATTACCATGGCATAAGGGGAAAGCCAGAAATTGGAATGAGAGGTCTTGGTTTCAAATCCCTTTTGTGTTAATTACTATATACCTGACCTTGGTCAAATTTATTAACCTTTCTGAGTTTCATTTCTTCATATGCAAAGCTGATGCATTAGGATAGATAATCTCCAAGGTGTCTTACAGTTCTAAGTCTATAATCTTGTGGCTATTGTGGGTGAAGTAATTCTTTTTGGTCCATACCCCATAATAAGTGACAAGCCTGCAAGAAACATAACAACCATATTGCATTAACTTCCCTGACATACCAGGTCAAGTGGCTTCTAATCAACAGCTCACCGGAATAAAGTTGTCCCTGGCTTTTGCTCATCCCCTGGTTTTGCTAGAGGGAAACAATGATTGAAAATATTTCCAGTGGCACACCCAGGAGGAGAATTGCTCTGTAGGCATAATCAATTCCCCCTGGACATGGGCTGCTTCTCATGGTGCCTGTGATTGCATAGTAGTGCTTTCTGCTGACTAGATAGGGCCTTATTTTCCTCCATGGAAATACTCATCTTAACAAGATGTATGTAATTGCAGTAGAATCAGAAATATAGAAGCTGCTGATGAAATTAAGGAACAAGTCTAGCCTGCTCTGTTTTTCTGTAACAATATCTTCCCTTATATTAAAAAAATGCAAACATTTGCATAAGAGTACTACTGGTCAATCTTATTCCATATGCCCACTCACTTCAGGTGTCCCAAGGTTCTGTCCTATGCTTTCTCACTTTTTATTCTATTCTCTCACTTAGTTGTTACATTAACTACCATATGATAACTACTCTCTCTATGCAGATGATTGCCAATCCTAGTCTCTCTCATGAACTATAGTTGTATTTCACCATCTGTATGTCCCATAGACAACTCAAGTTTACCACAACCAAAAGAAAACTCATTTTATTTTCTCTCAAATACTTTCCTTTTCCTATTTTACCTGTCATTTACCATTGTCCCAGCAACCTTGTCCTGAATCCTCAGTGTCATACTCAGCCCCTTCATCTAAATCATCCTTCCTATCCAATATGGTGCTGTCTTGCAATTTCTCTCACATATGTCATTACAACTTTTCTTATATATGTTTACTTACCGCTCACGTGGGCAGCCTGTTTCAGTTCAGCCCTGATTAATAACCTAATGCTTTTACAATCACCATAGCCTTTTAAAATGACTCTCTGCCTCCTTAGGTTGAACTCTTCGTGTCAATCTATCCTCTATTTGACTCTCAGGGAGATTTTTTTCAAAGTCAGTCAATAAACATTAAGTGATATTTATGTAGCAGGCACTGTGCTTATCACCGGGGATACAAAAGAAGTCAAAAGATTGTCCTTGTTCTCAAAAAGGTCACAGTCCAATGAAGGAAATCACATGCAAACACCCATGTAAAAACAAGCTATATACAGGATTAATTGAAAATAATCAACAGAGCAAAGGCAGAGAAATAAAAGGGATCAAGAAAAACTTCCTGTAGAAAGTAAAGAACCTGAAGGAAGTCAGAGAAGGAAGCTGAGATCAGGATGGAGAGAATTCCAGGGATGGGAGAAAGCCAGAAAAATTACAGTTGGGAGAAAATATAGTTGGGCAGTAGGGAGTACAGTATCTTATTCTAGGAATAGCAAGGAGGTCAGCATCACTAGATTGTAGACTACATGGAATGTTATAAAGTGTACGAAGACTGGAAAGATGAAAGTGTGTGTGTGTGTGTACATGTGTGTTATGAAGAGCTTTGAATGTCAAACAGAGAATTTTACATTTGATCCTTGATGTGACAGGGAGTGACTGGTGTTTACTGAGTAGTATGGTGATATGGTCAGGTCTGGGTTTTAGGAAGATCCCATCAACAATTTAATGGAGGATGGATTGTAGTGGGGAGAGACTTCTTTCTGGGAGACCAACCAGCAAGCTACTACAATAGTCCAGATGTGAAATGATGAGGGCTAGGACCAGGGTAGTGGTGATATTTAAAGGCAGAAGGGATAATATATGAGAAATGTTAAATGGGTACAATCTACAGATCTTGGTAAACAGTTTTTTATGGAGAATGAGAGAGACTGAGGATTCAAGGATGGTGCCTGGACTATGAGTGCCTGGGTGGTTGGAAGGAAGGTTGTATGCTAGAGCGCAATAGGGTAGTTAGGAAAAGAGGTAGGTTCAGAGGGAAAGATGAGTTCAGTTTTGGATATGTTGAGTTTATGATGTCCAGGGATATTTGATTTGAGATATCTAGTAGACATTTGGACTTGTGGTACTAGAAGTTGGCAGAGAGCATAGAGCTGGATAAGTCTGACCATGATACATTCTGCTCCTCTGCTCAGTGAGTTCTAGGGTCTCTTTTATGTCAATGATCAGATATAAATTTCTCTGTTGGGCATTAATACGCTAGCTTACTTGCTGTTCTTCAAATACAACACTCCATCTACCCCCACATATACCTTTTTTGGTGACTGCCCCAGGCAGTTAAATCTTTACTTTTTAGTTTTTCCTGGCTTCTTCTAAACTTCAACTCAAATTCTTCCTTCTGCAGGCTCTCCTCCAACAGCCTAGCCAAACTCTTGACATCCTCTCATCTCCTATTAATTTTCATCTATTCCCTATATTTCATCTGTTTTCTAGTATCTTCATGTTTCTCTCTTTAGAATGTAAGCTTCTTGAGGAAAATGACTCTTTTTGTCTTTATATTCCCATTCAGTGCTCAGCATAGTACCTGCCATATATTAATGACTTAAGTGTTTGCTGACTGACTTTCATAGTCATGTAAGGAAAAACACGAGATTTTGAAACTGGAAACATTCTTTGACACTCTGTAGCTCCTCATTAGAGATAAGGAGATTGAGAAATGAGTGGGTCTTAGATTTTACTTAATAAGCAAACTTGGAAATAGAAAATTATGCTTTGTTGTTCAGTTTTATTCAAAAGAACCTGAGTGTCAATAAATATTCACAAAAGTAATTGCTGAATGCTGCATTTTAGAAGACAAACTCGAATTATATTCATGAAAGGAAAATGATTTGGGAAAGATGAAGTTATTGATGATTTGTGTATCATTTGTCATGCCTAGACATGGTAGAATTTTGGTTAGGCATTTGACTTTGCATGCTGGTGAGACTTTTGTTTGTCCTTTGTTTTCAAAGAGGACCTTGACATCAGGAAAACTTGCAGTTGACTTGGATTTCAGTGAGGGAGGGTTGTTCAAGGCCACCAGCCTGTCCTGAGTAGAATTATGGTTCAGATTCATTCCCACAAATGACACACTGTCCAAATAGAAAATAATATCTATTTTAATTATATACATAGAATAATACAAGATGTCTTAGAAAAATGAAAGCAAAGTCCCAATACACACAGAAACAGGAAGGATATGTTATAAGGTAAGCAGAGAAAGGAAAAAGAAAGTACCAAGCAGAGTAGCACCAACACCTGACCACACAAGCTGGGGAATCCCGAGTACAACAATCAAGGTTATGTTCAGGAGGGTCCCAGGCGAGACATCTCTCCCATGGGAGAAATTCAAATATGGAGATGATTCTGGGGGATTATATAGGCTTTCTGAACAAAGGTGGCTCTGAGCCAAGAAGTTTGGTGCCTGACTTTTCATATTTCCCCCCACCAAGGAAAGGCTGTGTGCTGCTGCAAGAGTTGATTTATGGCAAGCTTGGGAGAATTAGCCAGTTTTTTCCAAACATACCTCGGCACGAGGAATGGCTATTTCCTGAGATATGATAAAATAGCAGCTAAGTTACACAGGCATGTCCTTGATAGGTCATCTTAGGGGCAAAATAAACTTACTCACAATAGGGACATAAATTATCCCATTCACAGCCTCACTCTCCTCCAGAGCCATCTGGGTCCAGTGGCCAAATATTCTTCAGGGTGACTGGAAATGACTCAGAATTCAGTGGGAGGCCCTGACCCTTACTTTTAGGTTAAGGCCGTTTAAGGTACTCATTTAAAGTGAGTTAACACCCATTCAGTGAATAGATCTCTTTAAGAACTGAATGAAGGGGGTGGGAGGGTGGGCAGAGCCAAGATGGCAGTGTAGAAGCAGCAAAGTTTCACAGCTCCCACACAGCCACCCTAAATACCTCTGAAATACGACTCTAAACAAATTTTAGGGCTCCCAAACTCACAAAAATTCAGAAAACACATCTCTCACTGAAGGCAGCTAAGCAGGATGGGCTCATCAGGGCAGGCTGGGAGCCAAGCCCAGCCCAGCCCAAAACTGAAACTGCTGCCAAGCCCCAGGGTGGTCTGGAGGAGCCAAGCCACAGCATGAGTCTACAGAGAGCAGATCTACAGCACCTGGAGCAATCGCCACAGCTATGAAGCCAGGAAAAAGAAGGATTAGAGAAAGGGCACTGAAAGTGAAGCTTTCAAGCTAAATTTGGGAGAGGAAAAGCAGTTTGGCCAATGTGCCCCCAGGGCAAGGAAGCAGAGGGGTTGAAGGGCAGGATCTGCTACAACCGGCAACTGCCCCCCACTGGGCTGCTTCAGAGCTCCTAGCCTGTGGACCCTGCAGGGGGACTGAGATGATTGATCAGGGCCAAAGGCTCTTGCATTGAGTGGCCTGGATCCAGATCATGGTCTTGGGTGGTGGTCCTGGGGTGTGCTTTCAGTAAGCCAAAGCTGGTGGGGGCTCTAGTACCCCCCAATAGCTCCAGCAGCTGTGAAAACCACAGTTATTTGGGACAGAGCTTTCTCCACTGGAATCAGAGTTCCACAGAGCCAAAAAAAAA
>CM053594.1:318400643-318411610 GCA_028646575.1 Pseudocheirus occidentalis
AACTGCGCCTCCAGTGCAGCTGATCTGCTCTCCTGTAACCGCAGTTCCCGCCCGATACCCCAGGGCCTGAGCTGGCCAGGGTTTCAGGGGTGGGTCCCAGTCTGCTGTGCTGCCTGTAGCAACAGATGTGCTTTCAGTCTTGTGGAGAGTTTTGGAGCTTGAAAATCTGGTTAGCGTCCCATTTTATGAGTTTTTTAGCATGTTTGTATGGGAGCTGCGGTACTTTGTTGCTTCTATGCTGCCATCTTGGCTCCGCCCCCCCCACATATTTATTTTCTAATGGCAAATAGCATTCTGTCTACCACCTATTGACCTACTGTAAAACAAATTCTCCAGTCTCCTAAAAAAAAGCCTTTTCCCTTCCTTCCTTCCTTCGTTCCTTCCTTCGTTCCTTCCTTCCTTCCTTCCTTTCTTCCTTCCTTCCTTCTCCCTTTCCTCCCTCCCTCCCTCATATATAAAACCTTTTGTTTCTAACAATAGTATGCAAGTTGAGACTTTAGTTTTGTCTTCCCATTCCTGGGGACTATGATGGGGCCCTAATAGTCTGGCTCTCTACCATTAACTTGTTGAGAGAGAGGTCTTGAGAATTGGAAGTTATTTCACTTCCCTGAGTTTCACCTCCTTATCTATAAAATGAAAGAAATTGAACAATGTTGGGAACATCTAACATCCCTTCCAGCTCTAACATTCTCTGATTCTATCAGTAATTCATTTACCACTGCCCTACCTCTTCTTGGGTTATGTGATTCTGTGAGTATAATCTATCTATGCACCCCAGAGAAATTTGATATTCAGAATTACTCATGAATAAAGTGATGGAACTTTGCTCAATAGAAATGTACCCTTGCTCATATTGACTTTGCTAACATTGTAGCTTCTACAACTAAGCACCCCATGTCCCCAATGGCCCCAAATGCCACCCTCTTTAACCTACATACAAATGTAAGCAATAGTATGAGTTATTGTGATATTTTATTTTTGTTTATTTAAATTTGAAATGAAATGGCCACATGAAAAAAATTTCCCAAGCTCATCTCCCTATGATTTGCAGTTCACTCACTTGCTCCCCTACCCCTTCTTCCATGCTAGACTTTTGACTAAGATAAGATCATACTCTCAAATTCCTGTGAGACTTTCATTCTTCCATGTTTCTAAGGTTCTAGCCAGAAGCAGAGGGAAAGGGAGAAAGAGAAAGAGAAAGAGGGGGGGAGGGAGGGAGGAAGGGAGGAAGAGGACAGAGATATATTACTGAACTATATAAAAGATATGAACAATTTAGTGAGATTTTTGTGTGATTAAAAAGTTGGATTGATGTAGTTCTATATCAATTGAGTATTAGTGGACTTCATTCTTTCATTGTCAAAGAAAGTCTTGAAGGTCTGTGACATCATTTTTTTCAGAAATTATCCCTTGCTAGTTGTTCTAAACTTAGAGTGTAAGGACCTCAAGGTATCTGTGAATAAGTTTCAGGAAATCTGTGCCCTTGGATGAGGAAGAAATATATATTTGTATGTATGTATGTATGTATAGATAGATAGATACATACATACATACATACACAGACACACACATACACAGACATATATATTCTATATACATATGTGTGTGCTTATTTTCATGAACCATTAACTAAAATGTAACACTTCCTTCAATTATGAGTTTAAAACAATTTCTTCTGAGAAACAATCCATGAACTTGGCCAAACAGCCAAAGGGGTTGATCACAAAAATAAGGTATAATATGGTGGAATCCCTGCTCCATATGAAATTATGTGGGAATAAAGTGTTGATGATGGTGGAGAGAAAGATTAAAAAATGATGCTATATTTCAGTTAAACTGTGAGGGGCTGAACAGATGTTAAGTTACATTTCACTCACAAAAACCTCTAAGGGTCTAGGAACAAGTGACTTATAATTCCAGAGTCATTAGTAAAGGCAGCTTGGAGTATCTACAACGAGCACCATTAGCTCAGCTTTAGTTCAATTGTAGAAGACATTGCACAAAAACTTGGGAAACCTCAGCAATAGTCAAAGCCTTGCCACGATGTCACTATGTGATTGTATACATCACTTTGCCTCTTCGGGCTTCTTAGTCTCCTCATCTGTAAAATTAGAGTGTTTAGAGCAGATGAGCTCCGGCATCCCTTCTGGCTCTGAAACTCTATGATACATTCGCTCAATGAGTTGTGAGAGGATGTTGATGGATGAAGTTGATACAGTCTGGTGGAGTCTGGTCAGATTAGGTCCCTTTTCCCACAGGGAAGGAGGAAATGTGAGAGAAACAATGATGAATCCCCTAAGTGTAACAACTGAATACCTACTCCTAGGTGCCTTGTTATCTAGCTTACTCATGATGGGTTCATTTGAAGGTGACTTGGGTCTGCCTACTCTGGGTTGGTGCAAAAAGGTACCAGTTCCCTTTATAGAGTCATGAAGGGCAAGTCATAATATCATAGACTTAGAGCTGGAAGGACTCTTAGAACCATGTAGAACAAACTTTCATATTTAGATCTGAGTAGAGTGAAAACCAATGAAGTTAAGTGGAGAATAAAAAAGATGGTTGGGGAAAGGGAATAAATCTCTATGTTTTAAAGTGTTTATAGAAGCTCTTTTTGTGATGGCAAAGAACTGGAAATTTCAGGGATACTCCTCAATTGGGAAATGGCTGCACAAGTTGTGGTATGTGACTATGATGGAATACTGTTGATTATCCTTTAAGAAATGATGAGCTCAAGGATCTTAGAAAAGCATGAATAGACTTAAGTGAAAGAGCAAAATGAGCAGAACCAAGAGAATGTTGTAGTATTCATTTTGAAAACTTTGAGCTCTAAGTTCTCTCCCTTCCTCCCTCACCACCCTCATTAAGAAGGCAAACAATTCAATAAAGGTTATAGATATGGAGTTGTGCAAAACATATCCATAATGTCATGTTGTGAAATCAAATATAGATAAGAAAAAAATCAAGAAAAACAGTTTTAAGAAGCATGCTTTACTCTGTATTCAGACAATGTCCATTCTTTCTCTGGGGATGGATAGCATTTTTCATCCTAAATCTTTCAGAATTTTCTTGGATTGTTGTATTGCTGGAAATAACCAAGTTATTCACTGCTGATCATCCTACAATAGCCCTGTTATGTTGTACATAGTACATTTCACTTTACATCAGTCCATGAAAGTCTTTCCAGATTGTTCCAAGAGCATCCTACTCTTCTCTTCTTATAGTACAATAATATTTCTTCACAATCACATACCACAACTTATTCAGTCATTCCCAAAATGAATTCAGTCATTCCCTCAACTTCTAATTCTATACCCTGAGAAAAGATCTGCTATAAATAGTTTTGTACATATAGGTCCTATTCCTTTTTTATTTTTATCTTTTTGGGGGATACAAACCTAGTAGTGGTATTTCTAGGTCAAAAGGTATGCATGATTTTATAGCCCTTCAGAAATAGTATATAAAAGAAAATTGAAAAGATAGGCAGAATGATGCTAGAAGATGAAGGTGCAGTGATGGAAAAAATTCAGGGAGTCAGGAATGGGACTTGGAGAGGAACTTTAGCCCCTTCAAAACCTGGTTTAAGATCACCTTTTAAGTCCTATTTAATATCACTCCATAATTCTCTAATCTAACCAAACTGGACGCTAAGTTATTTCCCATATTTGACAGCCCACCTCTTGCCAGCATAACAGGTTGCCTGTTAGGTCTGGATTGTGTTTTCTGCTCACCTTAGGCTCACAGAACACCTAGCTTTTTTGGAAGCCCAGTTCAAGGGCTATTATGTCCTGTTATACATGAGTGCTCTCTCCCTCTTGATGTTACTTTGGATATTTTTTTTTTGTATTAGTTTATCTATTGCAGGTTCTACCCCCAGGATTGAAGGTAAGCTTAATGATGAGGGTAGCTGTTTCCCTAGCTCCTAGCCTCTCATTGCACATAACAATTAACTTATCAATAAGCATTGATTAAATTCCAGGCACTATATCATGTACTGGAAATTCAAAGACAAAAACAATATTGTCTCAGCCATCAAAGAGGTCACATTCTTTTAGAGGAAAAGAAATTGTACAGACAACAGTAAGTAAAAAAAAAATACCAGGTAAATTCAGGAAGGTGGAGAAGGGAAGGCTAGCAGGTAAGAGAAATAGGAAAAACTTCAGGTGATTTGACTTGACTTTGAAGTAAGCTAAAGATTTTAAGAGTGGAGGTCAGGAGGGAAAGTCTTCTAGGCAGGCAAAAGCACAGAGTAAGGGATAGACTAATGTGTCTCATGAATAGCAAATGGACCAAGTGAACTGGAACAAAGATTGTATGCGAGTGAAGGGGGTACTACATCCTGAAGGACTGGCTGAATCCAGACTGTGAAGGGCTATAAATGACAAACAGAAGAGTTAGTATTTGATCCTAGAGGCCATAGGGAACACCTGGAGATTTTTAAAAGGGGAGTCAGACCTGTGCTTTAGAAATATCATTCTGGCTCCTGGTGCTCAATAATTGTTTGCTGAATTGAACAGAACTGACCAAATATTTCCTTCATGAAGCCCAAGTTGAAATTGACACATTCAAAAGAATAAACATTTAGCTCTTTCCTAAAAACTATTCCATGTGTAAAACACAAGGAATTCTCCTTAATCTTTTATGAAAACTTTTCTCTATCTTGTTGGAGAAGGGTGTTGATTTCTAGGTTCCAAGATCCATTATATGGAAATATGTAATTTCTTTCTCTGATCTAACCCTCCAAATGCACAAAATGAACCCTTCCTTTGTCTTCAGATGTAACCTGCAAATATAGCCCTTGTTTTATGTATATTTTCAAGTGTTTGTTAAGTTAGTGGTGTCATAACAGCATTTCTCCTCTTGGCTCTTGAGAATTCACCTTGATTAGGGCAACATTAAGCCTTGCTCAGGACTCTGCTACTGAGTAACATCTAGAAAAACTTAACGTCTCTGAGACAGTGCTGAATTCAATGGACAAAAGTAATATACAGCTCAGAGACTGGCTTTTGCCCTAAGCATATCGTTATTTGCTATGGTCACCACTGCCCTCTAATGGATGCATAATGGGATCTATGTCCCCCACATGTCTATTGCCTAGTCTGGAGTGGAAACAATGCTATCTTTTGTAATTCTTGTTAGCATAGTAAGCATTCTGTTTTGTTTTGTTTTGTTACGATATCTGTAACCTAGAAGCTCTATATGCCCTGCCCACCTATAGCAGTCTAGGTACAACACAAAAACATTTAATTATTGATCTGTCTCCAGGTTTGAAGACACATTGGGTTAAAGCTTACCTGAATAGGCATTGATATCTAATCTTACATAATCCACACCCAAGCTTAGATGTGATGATAAAATGAGAAACACATTGAGCATGATTTTAAGTGCATCTGTTTGGTTAATGTATAATTCAGGAAAACATCAGAAAACAGCTCCAAGACACTAATAACCAAGTTACTCCTAGGAGGGGACTGCAATCCATTCCTTAAGTAGGTCAAATACTTTATATACTGCTTTAAAGAGAAAGGACTGTGGGAAATATATTTGCAAAACCAGAAAGATGTCCAACATCAAAAAATCTTTATATTATCACATTTCTTTCCTCATCCCAATAAAAAAATAATATATTAACATATAAAAGGAAGATACATCATTCCAAATCACTGTACTCTATTAATTGGCACATTTTGGTGAGCCATGAAATGCTACTTGTTACTTTTAATTTCAAGAAAGGAATTCAGCTATTCAGTTGTATCTGATTCTTCATGGCCCCATTTGAGATTTTCTTGGCAAAGATAGGAAAGTGGTTTGCCATTCCCTTCTCCAGCTCATTTTACAAATGAGGAAATTGAGGTAAACAGGGTTGAGTGACTTGCCCGGAGTTACATAGCTAATGTCTGAGGCTAGATTTGAACTCAGGAAAATGAGTCTTCCTGACTGCAAGCACAGCATACTTTCCAATGTGCTACCTAGCCACCCAAAACAAAGGGAAAGGCTAAGTTATTAAAGCAAAACAGAAGCACCAGTACCCTGCAACACTTCTATCTCATTATTACAAGTGAACATCAGGGGAAAAGGATGTGAGACAAAGCTACCAAGAACTCTCTCAAAGAAGGCTATACAATTCACAAAGTCTTGGGAGGAAGATAATGGCAGAACCACAGGCAGAAAGCTAATGTGATCTTAGACTACATTAAGAAAATAGCTTCTAGACTTTTTGTCCTAGTCAGATGACATCTGGAATCTTGTATTCAGTTTTCAGTGTCATATTTTAGGAGGGACATGAATAAGCTGGACAGGGTGCAACACTCAGTGAGCAGGATGACCTTGAGATCATATCATGAAGACTGATCAAGTAATAACAATTAACATTTACAATCAGGCTTCAAAGTGTGAAAAAGAGTTTTATCTGCATTATCTCATTTGATCATCATGATGACAATGCATGGAACTAAGAATGTTTAGAAAACATTTAAACAATGTTTAAAAAAGAGAAAACTTAGGAGAAAGGGATATAATACATAAAAAATGTTTGAATGGCTATCATGTAGACCAGCGGTTCTCACCCTGTGGGTCACGACCCCTTTGGGGGTCGAACAACCCTTTCACAGGGGTCAAATGAACCTTTCACAGGGGTCACTCAAGACCACCAGAAAACGCATATTTCTGATGGTCTTAGGAACCAAGACACTGCTCCTCTATCCATATCCAGGCAGGTCTGCCCACACACAGATATGCCAACATATGACATATGAATACTAAAGGGTTGCAGCATTAGGAAGGTTGAGAACCACTGATGTAGACAAAGAATCAGACTTGTTTTACTTGATCACTGAACTAGGATCACTGGTTAGATGTTGAAAATTTAGATTTGATTTGACTTGGTCACAATTAGTTGCTAAAAAGTAGAATGGGATTCCTCGAGAGATTCTCCCTTGCTGTAATTCAAGCAAAGGCTGGAGGACCACCTGTCAAGAAGGTAATAGAAAATATCCTGACTTGGGGACAGGTTGGGTTAGATAGGCTTGGAGATCCTTTCCAACTCGCATTTCTATTATTCTGTAAACACATTTTCCCTACATAAGAAGACAAGTGAGGTCTGCAAGAACACAGCATGAAAGGATTAGAACCTTTGCTTCTGGTAGATGTGTCTAATAAAGGCAGGAGGGTGGTGACTCCACTTCCTTTTTTTTCATCATTTTCTTCCACCCTCTGCCCCTTGCCACACTGAGTTTCTTTTGACTGTTGATCAAAGAGGAACTTGGAAGAAACAGAAGCATTATCACCCTTGCCCAAATACAGCTTCTAGAAACTTCCCTAAAGTGGGTTTTGGAGATACAGGCTCACAATCAGGGATTTGAGAGGAAATAACATGATGGTAATCAGAGATGTGACACTTAGCAATGTTCTTCTTCCTAAAGGAGATGACTCAACTATAAGAAATAGACACTCAAAAGATAACTGTACAATGACATCAAGAGAGGACACTGACAGTTTACAGACTCATTGGTGTGAGTTACCCTTGCTACAAATAACTCTATGCTTTTCTTATGTGTACCCTGACCACGTGGATGACAGGAGTGTGCAACTTCAAGAATATTCCTGGGCTATATATGTTCCGTACTTGCATTTTCATCAATCAATTGTGTTCTCTGTGTGTGTCTATGTGTGTGTAAGTTGCTCCATCATTGATGTTATGGTAACCTGTAGAAAGTATACCTTATGTGCTACTGGGGAGAGTTTTTCTTGGCACATTATTTGTTATGTTGTTTAATTATGTGCTATTTACTTTTGAGTTGACCTGTACCCTAGATTGGTCAATAAAATACAGACATTGACAGATTTAGGCTATACTTTTGGATGAGAGCTGACTCAGATTCTTTCATCCTGATAAAGTTTTCTTTGGGGGCCTACATAGGAGATGTCCATTTCTTTTACAAATGATGAAACTGAGGCTGAGAGATATTAAGGAACATCAAGTAAAGAACTGATACCTGAGGCCAGGTCTCCTGGTTTCAAGTTCATTGCTTTACAACATGCTTCAGGTGGGAAAATTCTCCATCCCCCCCCCCAAAAAAAAGAGTTCTCTGGTGTCAGTTCTATTCCTCTAAGGAAGAAAGCTAAAATGGAGCTGTAGTAGGGAGAACTGGGTAAAAGGATAGAAAAGGAAGCATGGGAACAGTTTTACTATAGATCCAATATCTGTCTGGTAGGGTTCCCCAGGAAAAGAGATAGAGAAGAGACTAAGTTTGCAATATCAAATCTCCATCTGTCCATGGGATAGAAAGGAGACTTGGCTTCAGTCCAGGCACAGTCACGAGTGAACTGGTCACCTCAGTGCTGCCAGGCAAAAAATGACACGAGTTTCCAAGAGGGAGGAAGTTTGCATGGTGGCAGATGGAGAAGTAATTCATTGGAGACTCATACTTCAGAGATTCATGCCCTTGCTCCTTTTGAAGATGTCACTGGGCTGTTCTTCCTAGAGTGAGTGAGTTTCAAGCTAGAGTACAATGGAGCAGTGATGGTGACTACTCCTCCACTCCCTCCTTGCCACTCAGCTGAACATTCTGAATTATGAAGCTAGTTGCTCTGAAAGGGCCATTGCTTCTCAATGTGAAGACCCAATTTCAACAATCTGGATGAAAAACCTTTCAGCCAGTAGTCCAGAGATGTAGATTTTAATCCCCATCCTCACACTAACATTGCATCTCTTTTTCTTACTCTGTGGTATGAGACAAAGTAGTGTCTAAGGACAGAATTAGTTTTAATAGTCTGAGATATGGGTACAATATGAGTCCACCTTATCTCAGCTTTAATTTCAGTAATAGGTGAAAAAAAAACCTTATCAAATTTAAGTGGACAAGTCACTTCCATTTTTAAAGTCTCATTTCCTTCCTCTGTAAAATAGAATTGAAATAATTGCTCCCTAAGATCCTGTCCAGGACTCATATTATGCCATGATCCTTTAATAGTCTCTCTTTTAGACTTCTATCCCCCATGTATCTGTTCTTATTATACTTGGGCTACTCCACCAATACTCCTAGTAATTAGACTTCTTAGTAGGATGCCAGTTGTGAAGAAATGATTGACCTCATCATCTAAATATCAAGAATAATTCATTAAAATAGAAAGCTATTGGATGGCCCATTTTCTCTTTTTGGAGGTGGCTTCCTTAGTAGTGATTTTGCCCACAGAGTCAGCTGTTTTGAGGTCTCTATCGCACCTCCCATAGGGAGATGAGGGGGGAGAAGAGAAGATGGGTAGTGCCTCTCCAAAGAACTTGTGTGCATTTTGAATAACTTGCCCCAGGAAGAGTTTTTGCAGTTTTTCTGAGGTGCAAAATAATCCTAGATATTTCTCAGATGTTCTCTGTATATTTATGTGTAGAAGGTTTAATTACGGAGAGTAACAATTAGTATGATCATGAGAGCAGCCCCTAGCCTAGGGATATACAATAGACAAATTTGTGTACAGTAGAAACAGATGCTTGATTTTAGGAAAGCACAGTATTTGCCCATGAGGAAATAAATATTACCATTAGTCTTGATGAGGACAGCAAACCTGAATGTTGACAACACTGCATCTGTGACTTATGGTCAGTGCCCTAAAAATTAATAAAACCCACCCTACTAGAGCTGGCAGACTTCCAGAAAATAAAGTAATGAGACTCCTCCTATAATTGTAAATTTTAAGATATTTTATTTTATGTTGGAAAAAGAACAACAATGTTATGGTAACTTCCTCTTGCACCTGCACAGCACCTGCCTATATACATCAGAGGAACACAGTGAGGAACTAAATATGACTTTCCTCAATTAGATGGAAGCAGCAGAGAAAATATGGGGATATATATGAACTCAAAGGAAAAGAAACCCCACGTGAAAAATAAAATGATAGCTATTCTACATTTAAGAAGAGGAAGATGTACTGTAATTCATACTTCTAGACAAAAAACCCCTCAGATCATAGATCATAAAGAAGGTGAAGCAGTATGCTAATGGAAGATGGTAAATTTTACCACCTTCTCTTTCCTCCTCTCTGAGAATCATCTCATATAAAAAATAGTATTCCATTAAAGAGGTGAGACTGGAAAAATGAGAAGGGAGGGAGGGAGGGAGGGGAGAGACAGAGACAGAGACAGAGAGACAGAGACAGAGACAGAATGGAGAAAGGGGAAGAGAGAAACAGAAAGAGAAACAGAGTTGTTGGACTCAAAATGCAGAAAAAAGTAATTTGCTTTGCTTGCCTACATATATTTATTAAGGAAATTTCAATTATTTGTTTTTAGTTAATTGAAGGAGAGGAAAAAAATGTTAATTAACAAACAAAACATTACTTTAAAATTATATTGTTTATTTATTTTTAGTTTTCAACATCCGTTTCCAAAAGATCTTGAGCTACAAATTTTCTCCCTATCTTTCCCATACCCCCACCCCAATATAGCAAGCCTACTGAATACCCCTTCCCCCAGTCTTTTCTCTTTTATATCCTCCCCTATCCCCCTCCCAACTTTCTAATACAGCAAGATGGATTTCTATATCCCAGTGCCTGTGTATCTTATTTCCCAGTTGCATGTAAAAGAAAAACAACATTTGTTTTTAAAACTTTGATTTCCAGATTCTTTCCCCTCTTTCCTCCTCACCCACCCCCACTGGGAAGACAAGAAATTCAATATAGCTTGTACATGTGTAGTTACACAAAATGTTTCCATTGTAGTTATATTGGGAAAGACCAACTATATTTCCCTCCATCTTATTCCACCCACCTTCACTTATTCTGTTTTCTACTTTGATCCTGACCTTTTTCAAAAGTGTGTGCTTCTAACTGATCTCTCCCCCAATCTGCCCTCCCTTCTATCATCTCCCCTCTTATCCCCTTCCCCCCTACTTTCCGGTAGTGTAAGATACCTAATTTAGTGTGTATGTTATTCCCTCCTTAAGCCAAATACATTGTGAGTAATGTTGACCCAT
>CM053594.1:318418336-318434152 GCA_028646575.1 Pseudocheirus occidentalis
TTTTTCTCCACTCCTACATTTCTTCTTGTTCTCTGTGTAGCCCTCTTCCTTTGCACCATCCTTTTCTATTCTGTATCATACTTATCTATGTATATAAAATGTTCCCTCTTCCCAAGGAGTTTTAAGATTCTTAAGGTACCTTATATATCTTTGAACTACCAGTGCCTAGAAGAATAACTTGTAAAAATTCCATACATAAGAGATAATTTCAATTATTATGTTTATTGTTTCAATACCCAAAGGTAGAGACATATATGTATGGGGGTAGGATGGGGAAGAGATAGCCCAGAGTGAGATTGTGGCAAGGGTCTAGTTATTCTCCATACTTAGTAAAAGTCTATGATAAAGACATATACCCATCCACGCACTCACCACACACTTATATACCTATAGGTCTCTCTCTGTCTTTGTCTCAGTCTTTCTCCCGCTCTCCCTCCTTCCCTCCCTCTCTCTTTCTCTCTCTCTCTCTGTCCCTCTCTGTCTCTGTCTCTCTCCTTCTCTCTCTCTTCCCCACCCCCCCTTAAGAGAGGGGGCGCATGATCTGACAAAATTCAGGGTGGATTAGTGTCAACTGTAATAAATATTTTCTTTTATAGAAAAACTCATCTAAATGAATGAGCCATAATCCGCGGTGGGTGATTATGGTCCAAGGCTAGATAATGAACTAGAACAGGAAACCTACTATTTACCCCAGAGTATGACTCCTTTTGCATCATATCCTCAAATAAATTTATGGTTTTATCTGTGTGGCTATTCCCCCCATGCTATAGTTTGCATCCATGACAACCCATTTTGTGTGACTATTGTCCTTATTCTCTTATTCATTTCCAATAAGGGTTTCACCAAAATTCCTCTTGATTTCTTGTGAATCTAAGTGGAGGACATGTCCTGTTCATCAGTTATTTTGTACATTTGCCACATGCCCAGAACATCTTTTTTCTTGGAAATTTCTTTGATGAACACTTTTTACAAATATATACAGATCCATGAATGTTTATATCTATATTATATACTATATACTACTATAATATATATATATATATTATATACTGTATCAATAATGTGGTATTCACAACGCCCATGGTGGTTATGAATATGCTGGTATAGTTTTGAATCACAAAATGTAGCAAACTCTCCACATAGAAGGCAGAACCAAGGTCTTTATTCAGAAACCAAAACACTGAGTCCCCAAACCAGAAAGCCAAAGTCATTATAGTGGTCACAAAGTTGATACACATGATTAATGCAGTGGACACCCACATTCCCAAGCCTTCACAGGCTCCCTAAAGCAGGGATCCCTCTCAGACTCACAACAGTTCCTCAGCCTGGTCCTTAGAAGTTCTCAGTAGAAGCTGCAGAAGGAAGATCTCAGCAAAAGGTACAGTCTCCAGGTGGTGACTGAGAGAAAATCTGAAGGTCCTCCTGATTCTCTTCCTTATATACAGCATAGCTCTTCCCTGTTCTGCCCCTTCCTGTTAAGGTGTTAACTACTCCCAGGGAGTTAACTTGAAGGAAGGAGCTAAGTGCCTTTACTAGGTGCCAATAGAAAGGGGCATGGAAGATCTTCTGATTTCATTAACATTAAAGTTAACTTGAAATAAGGAGCTAAGTGCCTTTACTAGGTGCTAAGTGCCTTTACTAGGTGTCAATAGAAAGAGGGCATGGAAGATCTTCTGATTTCATTAGCATTACCTATATATATAGGCATATATGAATATACAGAAATGTCTGTACATGTTTATGTAAATATATATAAGTACGTACACAGGGTATCCCAAAATTTTAGTGTGGCTTTTAACTATTAAAGCTTATAACTGCAATAAGACTACATATATAGATATGTACGTGTGTATGTATGCATATACAGCAAGAGACTATATATACATATACAGCAAGAGACAAAGAGAAGAGAGAACAGGAGAACACACATGAGGAAAGTTGAGGGGAGATAGAACAGAGGCAGAAAAAGACAGAGAAAGATTGAAAGAGAGACACAGATATAAGAAGACAGAAAGAGAGAAAAATAGGGACAGAGAGACAGAAACAGAGGAAAGAGAAAAAGGGGAGAACAAGTGGAGAAATGAGAGAGAGAGAGAGAAAGAGAGAGAAAGAGAGAGAGAGAGAAAGAGAGAGAGAGAGAGAGAGAGAGAGAGAGAGAGAGAGAGAGAGAGAGAGAGAGAGAGAGAGAGACTCTGATTGGATAATAGGCATTCTTCATCTACATGCTTTTCTTGTTTGGGTAAGGGGGTAAAGGTGAGGTTAGCCAGGCGATGGGGAACCTGCAACCTTGAGGCCAAACATGATCCTCTAGGTCTTTAAGTACAGCCCTTTGACTGAATCCAAACTTCACATAACAAATCATCTTAATAAAAAGATTTGTTCTGTAAAACTTAGACTCAATCAAAAGGCCACACCTGAGGACCTAGAAGGCCACATGTGACCTCTAGGCTGCAAGTTCCCCACCCCTGGTAAGACAAACTCATTTAAAGGCCTATATATCTCATTTAAGAAGTTTCATAATGTTTACAAGTCCTTTTTCCTCCTAAGTGAGAAAATCAGCAGTGGTTTATCTGTCAGTAACTCAGAAGGGCAGGACAATTCAGCATTTGGAAGTTTTCTCTGAAGAAAACTGACAAGCTGCTGAGTTGTGTTCAACACTTGTGCACAGATAATCTACCTTCCCTCCTGCCTCCCCCAGGTCTAGATTTAGCTCTGAACTTTTTTCTAATTGCACATCATCAACAAGCCTAGATGCTACTAAGCAATTCAATTATAGCCCAGAAAAAGCAAGAGCCGGATAACTCGAAGCATTGATTTTATGCTGTGTATTCCCTGGTAATTGTGGTTAATCATTTTACTGCTGAAGTGCAGCCACTTCAGTTCAAGCCCATTTAACAAGCAATCAAGAATTCAATGGAAGAGAAGAGATGAGGAAAGTGTGCTTATTAAAAAAATATATATTTGAATATTATTTATCAAGGGCCAATACACATTTAGGTAGTAATTTATATACTAAAACTCATTTTGACCTTTGTTCCATTAAAATGACAGTCCCATTCTATTCCAGGAAGTTTCATAAGGAGATATATTAACTCTTTAAGATCCTGAGGTGTCTATATAAGGGATATACTAAATTGCCCTTCATCCCCATAAGTTGGTGTATCTTTCTCAATGTCTAAGGTATTACTTAGGTTCAGTAAAAATGGACTTATCTGCAATTCAAACAGCCTAAAGTTCTCTACTATCTTTCACTTCTGCCATACTAAAGCATAATCAAAGTATCATGGAGGGTTAGAATTAGAATGGGACCTTATAGGCCACCTGGTTCAATCTCCTCAATTTTCACAGGAAAAAAATGGATACCTAGAAAAATGAAATTGTTCTCAGACTGATGACCCAGAGGCACTGCAAGTTCCTAAAGTCTATTCTTGATCTTCAAAAGAATAAAAAATTCCTCACTCTCATTATAGTTTAGTGTTAAGCATATTTTATTACTCTTTGAAAATGACCAATTCATGTAAATGAAGGAACTCACCACTAACTAAATGTTTGGTTAACTGAGACTTTGCTGTACTTGATAAGAGAGTTTATAATAATGGCTCATCTCCATCTTTTTTTATTTCCTAGCAACAGTGCTCAAAGGAAGCAAATGTTATTTTAAAGCTAGGGAAATTGAGCTACAAAGCTATTAAAGCCTTTTTTTTCAAGTCATGGAATATAAGAGTAGCAAAGCCAGAACCCAGTTGCTCTTCTTCTAAAGCTTATTCTGTAAAAGATCCCATACCGTGTGACTGGGATTCTGCAACCTCTGAGCCAGAAAAGGGAACAGTGTAGTAACCGTGTTTGGGGAAAGGATGTAGCCAGCACTGATCTGGTGCCTCAAAATCACCTTTTTCAAACACTTCAATGTCTTCTGTGCTCAAGATTTCAGCAGAACATACCAAACCTCTTCAGAGGTATACAAAGCAAAGGAGACTTCCAATAGACAGAAAAAGAAAGCCACTGAGAAAACATTAGACCCTTTCAATCTTATTGCTCCATTCTGTAGAGTTCTTCCATGTACTTTTCTTTATTCAGGGGTATTATGGCTTTATAAGTTCAGAGACATAAAACTGGAAAAGGCCTTGGAGGCCATCTAGTTTAGCCTCCTTTGCTTTACAATGTGCCATTATATTCAGGTAGCACGCGTTAGGCATTCAAAGAAAGGGAGTGTTTTCAACAAATGAAGACAGAGAAAGATACCATATGAGGTCTGGTAGACAATATGAGCAAATGTCAAGATGGGAAAAGGTGGGGTTGGACCAGTGGAGAGAGAATAGTCTGAGATTATGGCAGCTGCGTGACCTCAGGATATGCAGAATCCATCCTGGGAAGGAGGAACTACAATGTCCCTCCCTCTTAGGTCCTTAATTATTATATTTTCTATAGCAGCATTGGTACTGGGGCTTGACTAGTGGCAGGTCCCCTTAGAACTGGGTCTGTTTCCTTAACAGAGACATAAAGGCTTCACTGCATTCATTCTCTCTGCATGGAAAACAACATTCCCATGTTAGTCACTTGTATTTTTTAATCCATTGTTGTTTTGTTTCTGAAATTAAAAAATGTACGTCAAATTGGAAGCCTTTCTGGGTTTTTTTGCCTATACAAGTATTGTCTTCTCTTAAGAATATCTTATATTCTTTAGCTGTGCTTTGTAATGTTTTCTTCACTTCCTTAATGATTTTCTGGGCATATACTAATAACAGCTTGTGTTTATAGTGTACATTATGGTTACAAATGCTCTTCACACATTACTTAATTTGATACTCACAAGAACTCTCTGAGGTAGCTAAAATAAATAATAATATCCCCACATTACAGATACAAAAAGTTCAAGAGGTTAAATTTCTTTCCTTTCTCAGCTCTGCTCCTGACTTTTTGTAGATGTCAAAAACCATTCTTCTACCTCCCATCCCCCACCACTGCCGGTTCATCTTGGAATATCTTACAGCTTCTGGGTCCACTTTGCCCTGGAAAAGCCTACCACCTACAAGGCCCACTCACCATGGGTTTTCCCTCCTTAAGACCTGCCTCCCCTTTACCATTGGTGAGATCATCCTGGAACTTCTATTTTGGCATTCATGGTGGTTTCAGCCTGGCCTCCCTTCATCTGTTCCTCAAAATCATGCTCCTCTTCACCCTTTCTCCTTTTTCAGCTTCTTTTTTTGTGCATTGTCTTTCTTCTGTTAGAATATAAGCTCTTTGTGAGCAAGGATTATCTGTTTTTGTCTTTGTGTCTCTTAACACTTAACACATTGCTTGGAGCATAGTAAACTCTCAAAAATATTTATTTCCTTCATTCTTTATAATGTCCTACTGAATATCAAATAGTCATTAAATATCAGAACTGGACTTTAAGTCCAGATCTGTATACTAGAACATGCTGTCACTTTGATTCATGCTGCTGGTTTGCAAGAACTTTAAAAGAGGAATAATTCATTTTTTTAAATTCAGAAATAATAGAACAGCCAGTACATTTTTAACCTACTGTGTTTGTTTTTAACATCTCTACCTAAATGTAAATCGTGACTTCCTCACATCATGATGGCACCACCTCTTGGTACTGCCTACCTCCTCCATTCATCCTCCATTATTAAGTTGATAAAATCTATTAAGTACCTACTGAGTACCAGACACTGTGCTAAGCACTGGGGATTCACAAAAAGGCAAAAATAATCTCTGCTCTTAGGGTGTCTAATGGGGGAGGCCACATACAAACAGCAACATTCAAACAAGCTATATAGAAGATAAATTGGAAATAATTAACACAGAGAAGGTGTTTGAATTCAGAGGAATCAGAAAATCTTTTCTGTAGAAGATGGGATTTTAAATTAGACTGGGGGCTAGGAGGCAGAGACAAGGACAGAGAGCATTCCATGCATGGTGGACAGTCAATGGAAGTGCTTAAGCTGTCTCTTAACCTTGACTGTTCTTTTCTTCTTTCTTGTACCTTGTGTGTATGCATCTGGCCCAACCTTATTCTGTTCCCTTAGCCTGATCCCCTTTCTACCTATTTGAATACCAGAACTAGGAGAAACCTCAGAGATAATCTGGCTTAGACTTTTTTTTTCATTTTGCCAATAATAAAATAGTCCAAAATAAATCAATCCTCAAATCATAGCTAGTTTTATGACATTCATTCATAGAGGAGCTTAGACTGCCACTCAGCCCTCTACCCTCACAGTATGGCCCTTTTTTCCCATTATTCTTTTGGTTCCCTTTCCCCAATTGTATTGTTATCAGCAATATTATCAAGCTTCTCTATGAATGTGCTATCCTAGGTCTAAAGAGAACTGAACATATGATAGATACATGACAAATAGATAAATGAGAGACAGACAGATAGATAGATAGATAAATAGATAGATAAATAGATACATAGATACATAGATACACAGATACATAGATACAGACAGATACATAGATAGATAGTCTTTACAAGATAATAGTATAAAAGACCTAGAGCTTGAAGGGAACTTTGAGGTCACTGATTCATCTTACAGATGAGGAAACTGAGGCCCATAGAAATGAAATAACTTGCCCATGGTTAAACAGCTAGTAAGGGTCTGAGGCAGGATTTGCTTGCAGGTTGTCTTAACTCTGATTCCAGAACTCTATCCACCTTAACAAGGTACCTCTTATTTACTCTACTTTTCCATATGCTTTTTCCTGATGTTTTTTCCTTTCTCCACTAAAGGGCCTGGCAAATCCAAAGCAGAATTTCTTCTTGACTTTACCATTTCCTAACTCATTATTTTTGTAGAGAGACTCAGGATACATCCTGATTAGTATGCAGATGTACAGTTCTGCCTATGTTTAGATATTTTCTAAACAGTGACTAATTAATTTCCCTTCTCAAATGTACCTGACCAGAATGTGCAATGGAAGCAGGGACACATGGAAAAATTCTTTGCCTATGGCTTCCAAAGAAAGGATCCTGCTTCAAAGATTCCATCCCTTACTCCAAGAGAGTCAAGTACTGCCTTATTTACGAAGCCTTTCCTGAATTTCACCTCCAGCTGCCAGGGTTCTAATGCTTTAAACCTTATGTGGGGTATGTGTGTGTGTGTGTGTGTGTGTGTGTGTACACGCGTGCATATATACATACTGTCTCCTCTTATCTGATTGAAGGGAATTGCTTTTGGCCAGGTACTATTTTTATATTCCCAGCACTTATCACATTGTCTTGCACTTAGTAGGGGCTTAACAAATGCTGATTAACTTAACTCTGAGATTTTTAAGTCTACAGAATTGTCCTTCATCCTTTCTCAGTTTGCATTCCAGAATTCAGCACTTGTCACTTGTGTATCTCTTTTCCAGCAGGGATCTTAGGATGTATTTAACTCTGTATGCCAAAGAATAAGTGGTGTCCTTGGGGGTTTGTCATGTTTTTATTTCTCTCAATCAGTTCCACAGGTTAGAGAAGCTTTGAACATCCCTACTCTTTGCTTGTTAATTCAAGAATCTACAGTATGTCAGATGGAAAATTCAGGACTCATGATCCCCAGAGTCAATCCCCTGAACTGCTACAAATTAAAGAGGAAATAGGGAACCATGGATAATAATTTCATCATTGTATAAGTGCTATGGAAATACCAAGTTAAAAGAGGAGTCCAACCCTTAAAAGAAAAAGGGAAGTAAGCAAAATCTTTGGAACTTGCACAAACTTGAAAAGGCTCAGACTAGGGACTAGTCTGAGTACTACATGCTTAAATATGAAAATCAACAAGTACTTTCAACCTTGTTTTCTTTCCAAGGTATTTTAAATTGATTATAATGATTTCTCTCTCAAATTTAAATAAAAAAGGGAGGCTAGGTGGTACAGTGAATAGAGCACCAGCCCTGGAGTCAGGAGGACCTGAGTTCAAATTCAGCCTCAGACACTTAACACACACATACACACACACACACACACACACACACACACACACACACACACACCTAGCTGTGTGACCTTGGGCAAGTCACTTAACCCCAATTGCCCTATCTTCCCCTCTCCAAAAAGAAAAATAAATAAATAAAAAGTAAGACAATTCAATTGGAGAAAAAATGAATTCATCTGAAAGTTCCTTTTTTTCCCTGTGAACTTTTCTTATTCCAAGCCTCCACCACCTATATAAGTAGATCATTTCTTTCTATCATCATATTCTAAGAAAACTTTCAAAATGATTTGGAACTCTTTTAAATTAATAATAAACTCCCCACTCTCTGTTTCTCTGTCTATTTCTGTCTCTCTCTGTGTTTGTCTGTCTCTCTGTCTGTCTCTTTTTCTCTCTGTTTCTTTGCCTGTCTTTCTCAGAGTGTGTGTGTGTGTGTGTGTGTGTCTGTATTTGTCTGTCTGTCTCTCAGTCTCTTCCTCTGTCTCTCTGTCTCTCTTGCATCATGTTGGAGATTGTTACGCAAGTTAGGAACCTTAATTAGCTCTTTCAGGAAACCAATGCATTGACTAAGTCCAGAGGGAGCAACACAGAATGTACCCAGGACAAGAACAAAATTAATTCAAATTTAACAGAGCATACATCCCTATGGTGGGGGAGACAGAGACCTTGGAAGATATTAACTTGCCTTAGGAGGCCACTGGGTAATAGAAGGAGCAGGATGGGTCCAGATCAAAGAAAACCTTATTTAGGGTGTGGCCATGGGGTCAGGGAAAGTCATTCAACTGGAAGAATTCTATTTTAGCTAATAATTCTTGTTACCTAGCTGCTAAACTCAGCTGCTTCCTTATTATACGAGGACTACAAGTGCTGTCAAAGCCCTCTAAATTTCAGTGCTTTTCCTCAGTTGAGGGAATGAATGGACAATTTTTGGTAGATGATCCTGATGCGATATGAATGTGCTTTAAGAAATGATGAACCTGTTGATTTCAGAAAAATGTGGATAGACTTCCACAAAATAATGAAAAGCAAAATGAGGGGAACCAAGAAAGCATTGTATACAGTGACAACGATATTGTTTTGAGAACAACTTTGAGCCAATATATAATTTTGACTATTATAAATACCCAAATTAACTACAAAGGTCATATAAAGGCAGCTGCTATCTGCATCCAGAGAAAGAATTAATAAACAGAAATATGTATAAAATGATTTTGTGCACGTATGTATCTGATGGTAGCCATTTCTAAAGAAGAGAAGGAATATAAAAAGGAAACAAAAAGAAATGTATATAACTTTATTATATATTTAAAAGAATATCAAATTATACATAATAGATTTTCAGTTTCATGTACAATAATCTTTTATTCTACTATGCTATGGAAATCCTTATTTTATAAATTTAAAATAAAATAAAATAAGTATATCAAAATTGTTTTTACATGGAATTAGAAAAAAACTAAGCATAAAAATTAAAAAAAATAAATTTAGTAAGACTGATGTTACCACATGTTAGTTAGGACTCTGTTATTTGGTGTCTTGAAGATATAATTTATTAGATGTCATTTTCTAAGAGATAGAGATCTGAAATATTTTTGTTTTACTCCCCTTTGAAGACATTAGATCACTGATACAGAGTCAGGAAAATGACCCCTACAAGGTCTTGACATTTTTCTTCTTGACAATTTAAAATTTCTTGACAGAATATATTGCCTCATTATGTGCAAACTGTCAAAATACATTTAAAACAGTTATTCTTATTTTTATTTTAAAATAATTTTTTGACATCTTACATAGATATGATAGATTGGAGATTTTTTGAAACAATTTTTTTGAACCTGTTCTCCATTATTTCCTAGTTGACATGTTATTGCCATTGGGCATGTTTAATTCTCTATCCATAAGGAGAAGCATATTTTTTTAAAATATGGGAGTTTGTTATATTCCATGTGATCTATGTATAGGGATATTAATTTATACAATTCAGATGATCATTCAGTCAGTAAACATAGTGTCAACTGTGTTCCAGGCATGGGAAATGCAAAGACAAAAAAATGAAATAATTCTTGCCCTCAAGGAGCTCACATTTTATGAGAGGAGACAAAATATTCATACTTAAATATTTATAACATATACAAAATGAATACAATAACTTTTTGAGGTGGGAAGGAGGTATTAGCAGCTCAGAGAATCAGGAAGAAATTACATTAAGAAGCTTGCCCATGAGTTAATTCTGGAAAGAAACTAGGATTCTAAAAGATAATGGTTAAGAGAGAGTACATTAGGGGCAGCTAGGTGGCACTGTGAATAAAGCACCAGCCCTGGAATCAGGAGGACCTGAGTTCAAATGCGGCCTCAGACACTTAACACAAAAACCTAGCCGTGTGACCTTGGGCAAGTCACTTAACCCCAACTGCCCTCCAAAAAAAAAAACAACAAAAAAAGAGAGAGTACATTCTAGGAATGCTGAATAGGACAATGTCATGGAAAGGGCAGATAATATTAATAATAATAATAATAATAAAAAACATCTTCCATGTATATACCTCTTTGAGGTTTTCAAAGTACTTTACAAATATTCCCTCATGTTATCCTCACAACAACTCTCTAATGTAGGTGCTATTTTTATGCCCATTTTAAAAATGAAGAAACTAAGGTTGAAAGAAGTTAAGCAACTTGTCTAGGGTCACATAGCTAGTAAGTCTCTCAAATGTTATTCACTTAAGGTCATTTACTAATGGACTCTTGGTAGAGTCGGGAAGTAATCCAACCATTTTGGACAACATCTTGGAATAATGTTCAAAAGGCTACAACACTGTGTATACCTTTTGATCCAGAAATGTCACTCCTAGATCTGCTTCCCAAAGAGAATTTTTGTAAAAAAAAAAATAAAAATGACTTATTTGTATAAAAATATTTATAGCAGCTCTTTTTGTGGTGGCAAGGAAATGGAGGTTGAGGAGATAGCCATCAGTAGGGAAATGGATGAACAAGTTGTGGTATATGGTTGTAATGGAATACTATTGTGACAGAAGAAATGATGAGAATCATGATTTCAGAAAACCTTGGTAAGACTTAAATGAACTGATACAAAGTGAAGTGAACAGAATCAGGAGAACATTACACACAGCAACATCAATATTATATGATGATCTAGGACAATTTTGACAGATTTGTGATGAAAAGGCAAGGCATTTTACCTTTTTAGCCCCAGTTTCCTTAATTGTAAAAGAAAGGTAATAATTTATTTTATGTCTGCCTCAAAGGGATGATACAAAGATCAAGTGGGAAAAAGTTTGCCGCAAGTATTAAAACACTATAGAAACATGAAATTCTTTTCTGCTGTGGAATCACAGTGGCTATTAGAAATCAAGGCTTGTGGTATTTAATTGGTTACTAAGCATATGATGAGAGTTCACCTGTTTGTTTTACCTAAATCCTGGGAAACTCAGCAACAGATTGCCTACTTGGCCAATGATCTTTGCTCATGACTTCTCAGTTTTGTTCATTTCATTTTTCTCTAGTCCCAGAAGATACAAGATTGTTCATACATGTTTTTCCTTAAAAAAAATCCCAATCAAATAAAATTTAAAAAACTAACAGATTAAAAAGTAATCTTTGGAATTGTCTGTTGAAAATAATTTATGTAATTTTCCCTCATTATCTTAAATATCCTAAAGGAGTCTATAATATACTTTTAAAAGTCTAAATTTGTGATTTCATTGTGAAAGAAAAGCCCTACTAGAGAATCTTTCTCTACTAAAGCATTTTGGGAATTGTTCTATAATTTATCATCTGTGGGAGTTATCTGGGACACTAAGGGGCTAAAAGATTTGACTTGGGTCATACAGTCAGGAAATACCAGAAACGGCAATATTTTAACCCAGGTCTTTCTGACCCAATAGCTCTTTATTCATTAAAAAAACATTGCCTTTTAGGGGTCCGTCCTACTTCTAATAATTTCTTGTTTTACTTTTCTTTGTTATTTCTTTCTTACTCTTCTTCCAGCTCACATCATCTTTAGTGAGGCAGAGAAGCAGCAATGTCCTTAAATAGTGACAGCTTAGGCCAAAAGAACTGTGAGATGCAATTGAAAAAGAAGGATTGGGTCTGTCTGATTGGTTGGGGAAAGATCATGCTAGACATTTAGGCAAATTCATGCATGAAAATATTGAATTAGTGATGTTAGATTCTGTTGCAAACTGTTTTCACTTGGATTGCTTTTTAATTTAATTATCTTGTCATGTTGAAGTTCTGAGATATGATAATTTTCTGGTATTAATTAACTTCTAGAAATTTTAAATATGTAAATATTAAATGATCAAATGCATATTTCTCTCTGGCTCGATGGAGTTCTTTTTCACGCCACTTCACCTTACTCAGTTAAGGTTATTGTTTCTAAGAGGTTTCATGCTCTATTGGAATGGCTATAGTCCTAGGAGGCAAGAGATTGGAATTATAGTACGGGATTTGTCACTAACTAGCTATGTGACCATTAAGAAAGACACCTTACCTCTAGAAGTCTCCTTCCCCACTTGTATGTCCATGGAATGGACAATTTGAATAATCACATTCTAGTGATGCTTTCCTAACTTAGGAACCTAGAAGTATTAAGACCATGTGTGTATCAAGAAAGAAGATGTTTTGGGGCAGAATTGATGCCACATCATAATTCACATAGTGGGTACTTAATAAAGGTTTGTTGATTGACTCATAACAATAGTTTTGTACCCTTAAAAACATACCAGACACTGTGTAATTGTAATGACCAAGCATATACCCAGTTAAGAGAAGAAGAAATGTATTTCCCTCCCTTTACTTGAAAAAGCCAAGGTATATGGATATATAATGTCATATACATTGGCAAATATGGTGATGTTATGGTTGGTTTTACCTATTTTTTTCTGATTAGTGGTTACTTGATTTATGATGCAAGAGGAGGTATATACAAAAAATAACTATAACTTAGAAAAAAATCAATTGAAAAATAAAAATACGCCCCTATCCCCCAATACATACTGGTCCATTTCCCAGGAAAAACCTAAGAAATAGGCCTTAAATTAAATTATTTTGAGAAAAAATAACCTGTGATAAGATTTCTAACCTTCTGTGAAGAGATATTTCATCAGCAAAGGCAGCAGGGACTTAAAGTCAAAGAGGCAAGAATTCAAGTCCTACTTCAGACACTTGTCGTGAGACTCTGAACAAGCCACTTAGCCTCTGTTTTTCATCATCTGCAAAATTAGAGGTTTGGTCTCACTGGCAACTAAGACTTCTTCTTTCTCTAAATCTATGGGCTTATGATTACACGATGATAAAATTAAGCAAAAACATTATAACTGCTCAGGAACACACACTTAATATGCAGCTATGAGTACCAGTATTATCCCATTTGGAAAGTGCTAAAGGCTCTATTTTTCTATAAATATAACTTGTGTTTTTTTAAACTTTCTCTTTCCTTTTATTTCTTTTTATATTTTTAATTACATGTAAACAACAGTTTTTAGCATTCATTTTTCAAAATGTTGAATTATAAATCCTCTCCCTTCCCCCCCTCTCCCATGCCCACTCCTTGAGAAGGCAGATAATTTGATGTAGATTACACATATGCAGTCATACAAAACATATTTCCTTATTAGCCACATTGCAAAATAAATCACAGATAAAAAATTTAATAAAAATAAAGAATTACGTAAAAAGCATCGTTCAATCTGCCTTCAGACTCCATCCAGACTTCTTCTTTCTCTAGGGATGTATAGCATTTTTCATCATAAATCCTTTCTAATTGTCTTGGATCATTGTACTGCTGAGAATAGCTGTTATTCACTACTGATCGTCATGCAATATTCCTGTTACTGTGTTCTGTATTCTCTTTGTTCTGGTTACTTCACTTTGCATCAGTTCATGCAAGTTTTCAATCCTTCCCAATTAAAGATAAGAAGGGGCCATAACAGCCATTCTACCTCTTGATAATATCTGTCATTGGTTATCTGTCATTGGCCATCTGGACTCTGAAAACTTCTCCACTCTACCCCACCCCCATTGAGTCTCTGGATGACCAACCACGATAATCAGCCTTGGGAATGAGGAAAACAGTGAATTATGTGATTGAGTTTAGGGGTCAACTTCTTTTTCTTAATTTTGTTAGAATCTCTTTGATTTAATTCTGGTGTGGCTGTCTTATGAAAGGGTCAATTTTCTACATCTGGCTCTCAATCAATCATTAAGCACTGTGCTAAATGTGATGGATATAAAGGCAAAATGAAAATATTTCTTGTCTTTAAAGAGAAGGAAAATAATTCTGCAAGATCTGAGCATAACTGAACATACAAGACATGCTTAAAAATGCATGTCTTCTGTGCTCCTTTTTTCTAAACTTTACTCTTCCTGGTAGGTGTTGGTGATATTTTTCACTCTCCAGAGTAGGACTATAAAGACAAAAATCAACAACGCATTCCCTGTCCTCAAGGAGCTTATGGGATACAGTATGTATAAAAGACTAATAACAAAAGCACATGTCAAGAGTTTTGCTTTTTGTTCTTTTAAATTTTTTGTCTTTATTTTAAGTGTTGCTGTTGTTGAGTTCCAGACTATGTTTTAATTGGGCTAAAGAATGCATGGTAAGTTGATACTCTTCACCAACATAAATCAAAAGCTGCCCTTCTAGTCATCAGTTCATAGAGTTATCTGAAAAACTATAAGTTTTAGTAACTTTTCTGAGGTCATGTTACAGTCAATATGTGTTAGAGACGGGACTTAAACTCTGGACTTCCTGAAGCAAGGTCAATTCCCTACCCATTTTTCCATGTTTCATATACCACACAATTCAAATTGCTTGCATTCAAAGGCTTACATGGCTTCACAAGTTGCTTCCTTTTGACTTAGATCAGGTACTCTAATGCAATCCTATTTATAGGCATACTTGTATGTCTGTGTTGAAAATTACATTCTTAATTTACAGAAGTGATTTTTGATGGACTTTATGTTTGTACTGAACTAGAGATTTCTTCAGAAGTTCATGTGTTTCCTTTTTATCTCATTAAATATCTCTCTCTTCAACAACGTTTTTAGTCCAAGAGGTTAAGATCCTGTCTGTGTCACTAACTTTATGTGATCTCCTATGTGGGACTCAATTTCCTCAGATGTAAAATGAAGTTGTTCATCTAGAGGACTTCTAAGGTCCATGCCAGCACTAAATCTGTGTTCCTATGATTGGAGTTCAGGCAGCCCAATGTTCCACTACCCAGTATTGAAAAGCTCTTGAGTTATGACCTGGCTTAGAAATTCTTCCCTAGAGCAATGGATCTGGTCAAGAGAAAACTTTGAAGTGATCATTCCTATTAACAAGCAATAGAAACATAATGGTCAACATAGTGCCTTATACTGATTACCTTAAAAGAATCAAGATTTAGAGCTGGGAGGAACCTGGGAGGTCATTTACTTAGATTCCCCTCATGTTACTAATGAGGAAACTGAAGTTCAGAGATTTCATAATTTGTGTAAGATCACACAAGAAGTAATTAACAGAGCCAGGATTTGAGCCTGCTATAAAATGTATTCCCATGTATTACCACTATTTCAGCTGTTCAGCCATCCCTAACATGTCATGACTCCATATTGAGGTTTTCTTGACAGAGATACTAGAGTGGTCTACCATTTCCTTTTCCAGCTCATTTTACAAATGAGGAAACTGAGGCAAATAGTGTTAAGTGACTTGTGCAGGGTGTAATGTTAATGAAATCAGATCTTCCATGACCCTTTCTATTGGCACCTAGTAAAGGCACTTAGCACCTCTTAAAGGCTTAGCTCCTTACTTCCGGTTAACTCCTTGGGAGTAGTTCACACCTTAACAGGAAGGGGCTGAACAGGGAGGAGCTACACTGTATGTAAGGAGAGAACC
>CM053594.1:318434652-318451667 GCA_028646575.1 Pseudocheirus occidentalis
GGGCAGGGAGCCCCTCCCTGCCCTGCTAGAAAGCTAGAGAGGTGTTGGAGGAGGGCATAAAAGGGAACAGATTGTGGGAGGGGCCTTATAGTGGGACCAATGATCTGGGTTGTGGTAGGGGCAAAAAGGGGAGAATATTTTTAACTCAAAACGTTGTGGAAATGAATGATGTAACCAAGAAAATAAATTAAAATTAAAAAAAAAAGAAATACAATGGTTGATCAATGGAATAGATGAGGTAAACAACATCCAGAAATGAATAAGCACAGTAACCTACTGTCAACAAACTCAAGGATTCTAGCTGTTGAGGCAAGAACTCAATATCTGACAAAACTGTTGGGGAAAATAGAATTTCCAATTATTTCAATATTGAGCTGTGTGCAATAATTAGAAAAGAAGGCATTCTTCTTGATGCCTAATTCAATGAAAACAAATTTAAGAAAGTAAACTACATCAAATCACTAATGAAAAATCATGTAAAATTTTAAATACAATATTTAAATAAGATATTTTGTGAATAAGATATAAAAATATTTATGATTTGTGTGGGTTTATTAACAATTTTGAGCAGCCAGGTGGATTGAATGCTGGGCCTAGAGTCAGGAAGACCTGAGTTCACATTTGACCTTAGTCACTATCTGTGTGACCCTAAATGGATTACAATATAGGAATATACACTATAATTGGTTTAGTTTTATATTAATGATGCAGAGTGCATTCAGAATTAGAAAAACTATATATTAAACTATATGTAGTAAACATGTTAATCATTTAAATAATAAGCACTATATGATCATATCAATAGGTGCTTGAAAAAAATTTTTTGACACAATCAAGCATCCATTTCCATTAGACACCTAGATGGCACAGTGGAGAGAGTGTTGGGCCTGAAGCTAACAGGAGCTAAATTCAAATCCAGCCTCAGACACTTCTAGGTATGTGACCCTAAACAAGTGATATAACTATTCTTTGCCTCAGTTTCCCCAACTGTAAAGTAAGGATAATAACATCACGTAAGTCAAATGGCTTTTGTGAGGACCAAATGAAACAATACTATAAAGCCTTTAACATATGTGCCTGGCACATAATTGGCAACATATAAGTGCTTATTTTCTCTCCTCCCCCCTACTAAAAATTTTAGAGACCATATGATTAAATGGGCTTTTCTTGAATGTATCTCATCATCTATATCATTTGAATATGTAAAAATGTAAAGTAATGTGTTAAAATGCTTATTATAAATATTTACATTATATATAGAGATATAGATGTAGATATAGATATATAGCATTATATGAGTCCTATTTTCTTGTTATATGATCAAAGTATTTAAGCTTCACCTTTAGTATTTGGCTTCCAGTAAATATTGAACTAACTTCTTTTTTATGAATTTTTAAAATTTATTTCCTTGTTTACATCACTCATTTCCATAAGATTTTTGAGATACAAATTTTCTCCCCCTCTCTCCCGTACCCACAACCCCAAAACAGCCATCCCACTGTAAAACCCCTCCCCCAATCTGCTCTCTCCTGTGTCCTCCTCTATAGCCCCTCTAACTTTCTGGTAGGGCAGAATGGGTCTCCCTACCCCAGTGCCTGTAAATCTTAATTCCCAGTTGCATGTAATTAATAATAATAATAGGAATAATAATAGTAATATGTGTGTGTTTTTAACATTTGATTGTAGAACTTTAAATTCTAGATTCTTTTAGTTCCTCCCATGTCACCCTCCCCCACTGGAAGAACAAGGCAATTCCATACATGCTGTACATGTGTAATTGCACAGAATATCTCCATAGTGGCCATATTGTGAGAGACTAATTATGTCCCTCCTTCCTATCCCGTTACCCTCCCCCCCACGTTCTATTCTCTACCGTGTCCCTGACGATTTACAGAAGTGTTTGCTTCCAGCAACCCTCCCTGCCCTCCATCATACCACCTTTCATCCCCATACCCCCTATTGTCCTGTGTGGCAAGATACTCATTTTAGAGTTTATGTCATTCCTTCCATAAGCCAAATTCAATGAGAGAGTAAAGTTGACCCTTTCCCTTTCATCTTCCTGTTCTTCCCCTCCATTGTAACATTGTAACCTTGCCTCTTCTATGTAGGATGATTAACCCCATTCTGTCTCTCCCTGTCTCCTCTCATTCTAATCCTCTCCCACCTCAGAAATTCACCTTTTAAAATATCATCCCTTCATATTCTCTTGATCCTGTGCCCTCTATGAACTCATATACATACATACTCAGATATGTATTCATATGCATATATACCCTCCTATATAGACATATGTGTAGGTATACACACATACATACACATATACATATATACACATATATACATACATACATATGTATGTATTCCCTTCACCTATCCTCATACTGAGAAAAGTTTCATAAGTTACTATTATTGTTTTTCCATATTGACATGTAAATAGTTCAACTTTGATAAGTTTCTTATGATTTCTTTCCTGTGTTTATCTTCTCATGCTTCTTGTGTTTGAATGTCAAATTTTCTGTTCAGTTCTGTTTTTTTCAGCAAGAATGCTTGAAAGTCCTCTACCTCACTGAAAGACCGTATTTTCCCCCGGAACGTTATACTCAGTTTTTCTGGGTAGGTGATTCTTGGTTTTAATCCTAGATCCATTGATCTCCAGAATATCATATTCCAGGCCCTTCAATCCCTCAGTGTTTAATCCCTAACTATTTAATACTATCTTGACTTCTCATAAAGTCATTTGCTTCTATTTGCTCCACTCTAATTCTGAAGAAATTATTCTCCTTGGAATGCTTTTGAGATTCTTCTTCCATCTGGCACATTCGACTTTTTATGGCATTCTCCTCATTGGCTTTTTGAGCCTCTTTTACCATTTGAATTAATGTGTTTTTTAAGGTGTTATTCTCTTTAGTCAGGTTGTTGACTTTTTCTTGCAGCATTCTCATTTCTCCTTCCAATTTTTCCTCCACTTCTCTTATTTGTTTTTCAAAGTCCTTTTTAAGGTGAGCTATGGCTTATAGGCAATCTTGTTTCTTGGAAGCATTTGGTGTGGGAGCTCTGACTGTGTTGTCTTCCTCCCATTCCATACTTTGACCCTTTTTGTCCCCAAAAAAAGATTCTAGAGTTTGGTTACTCATGATGCCAGTAAAGTATTTGTGTTTTTGGCTTTGTGGAACTCTGCTTCCAGAGGGGAAATCTCTGTCCCAAATTGCTGGGGTTTTCACAGCTTCCAGAGATATTAGGGGGCTGTTGCCACCCCCATCACCTTTGGCTCACAGGTCACGCACCCCAGGATCACTACCCAAGGCCATGATCCAGATCTAGGATGCTCAACACAAGAGCACTTGGCCTCTGAACAATTGCTTTACCCCTCTGCAGTCTGCATGCTGGACACTCTGAAGCAGCTGGGTGGAGGCGGCTGCAGCCCTTTCTGCCACTACTGCCACTTTCAGTGCTTCCTTGCCCTGGGGGCAGTTTGACCGGACCACTTTTCTTCCCCAAATTTAGCTGAATTCCACCTACCTTTCTCTTAGTCCTTATTTCTCCTCGCTTGATAAATGTGAAAACTGCCCCAGCTGCTGCAGATCCACTCTCCTGAAGACTCCAGCTGCAGCTCCTCCTGACCACCCTGGGGCCAGGCCAGTATTTCAGGCTGGGCTGGTTTTGGCTCCCAGCCTGCTACAATGAGCCCCACCTGCCTAGCTGCCTTCAGGAAGAGATATGTTTTCTGTATTTTTGTGAGTTTTGGAGTGCTCAAATTTGTTTAGAGTCATAGTTTATGGGTATTTGAGGTGGCTACATGGGAGCTGCAAAACCTTGCTGCTTCTACGCCGTCATCTTGGCTCTGCCCCTCAATTAATTTCTTTAAGTATTTGATTGATTTAATCTCCTTGCAATCCAAAGGACTCTCAAAACCACTGCATTGTTTTGCCATTTCTTCTTCAACTCATTTTATGGATGAGGGAACTAAACATTAAAGAAGGTTTAATGACTTTTCCAGGGTCACATAGCTAATAAATGTCTGAGGCTGGATTTGAACTCAGGTCCTCCTGACTCCAGCATTGGCATTCTATCCACTGTGCCATCTAGCTGGCCATTTATTGGCTACTGACTACATATTAAAAATATTTATCTAAATACAACACCAAATATTACATGGAATGGAGAAAAGTTAGAGGCCTTTAAAAATTGATTCAGATTAAACTTAGAATGCCTATTACCACTAGCAGTATTTAACATAGTGCTAGAAATGCTATCTGTAGCAAAAGTACAAAAAAGAGAAATTGAGGGCATAATACTGGGCAAAGAGAAAGTAAAATTATCACTTTTTTGTGATGATATATGATGATTTACTCAGAAAAACTTACTTAAAAAAAGGATCAATCAATATTAACTGAAATACTTCAGCAAAATTGTGAAATATAAAAATCTGAATAAATCATGAGCATCCCTATATGTTACCAATAAAATGCAGTGAGAAGTACTAAAAACAGAAATCCAATTCAAAATTATTACACAAGCTACAACATATTTGGAAATGTTTATGCCAAGATGCAATTAGGAATATATGAGTCCAATTTACAACCTTCTTCCTTGAAATAAAGATATCCAAATAATTAGAGAATCACCTATTGCTCATGGATAGGTTGAGCCAATATAATAAAAATGATAATACTATCTAAATTAATGTTATTGAATGACATGCTCATCAAGCTACCAAGATATAATTTATAGACCTATCAAACTAATAATAAAATTCACATAGAAAAACAAAAGTTCAAGAATCTTAAGAATAACAACAACAAGAGTGTTAATGGAGGTGGGGTTGTCTATTAATGCCACATCTGGAATTCTAATACAAAGCAATCAGTAATTTAAAAAAAGTTTGCAACTGGTTAAAAAGAAGTAGCTCAGTGGCACAGATTAGGTATAACACTTAGAAGAAAACAAATACATTACCATAGTATCTGTTAAAACAGACACCTTACATACTCTGGGAAAGACTCACTATTTTGACAAAAAATATTGTGGAAATTGAATAGCAGTCTGACAAAAATTAGTTTTAGAATAGTATCTCAAATTATATATCAATTTATGATATAAAAGGTAAAATCACAAGATAATTAGAGAAATAGAGGAGAAATTATTTTTGGAAGGCTTTTGTTTTGGGCACAAATAATTACCATGTAGTTAAACATAGAAGGAAAATAAGTAAATGGTGTGTGTGTGTGGGGGGGTATCCATAAGTTTCTCTGAAAAAGGCTTCATATGCAAGATGTATAAGGAATTTATTCAAATTTGTAAGATTCAAAGCCATTCCCCAGTATATTAGTGGCCAAAGGATATAAAGAGACAATTTTCAAAGGAAGAATGCCAAGCCAACAACAATCATATGAAAAACACAGTACTCCAAATCACTAATAATTAGGGATATGCAAATTAAAGCAAAGTTGAGGTAATGACTCATACCTATCAGACTAGCAAAGATGACAAAAGATGAAAATGACAAATGTTAGGAAAACATGCACACTGATGTACTATTAATGGAACTTTGAAATTTTTCAACTGTTCTGGAAAACATTTTTTAACTATGTCCCCAAATGTACCAAAATGTACATACCCTTTGACTCATCTATACCACTACCAAAGAAATCAAAGAAAGGGGGAAAAGACTGTATGACATATATCTCAACTCTTTTCCACATTAACTAAAAATTGGAAATAGGCTATCTATTATCTAATTAGCAAACAGATTGAATATGATTTATGAATATAATAAAATGCTATTTCACTATAGGAAATGATGAAATGGAAAACGTCAGAAGGACGACCTCTATGAACTTCTGTAAATTGCTCACAACTAGAAAAGTTTATACAACATAAACATTATAAAGAAAATAATTTTGAAAGAATTTAAAACTCTATTAAATGTAATGTTATCCCATGGATGGAGAAGACTGAAGGCACAACAATCATTTCATCACATGGCACAGAGGTGAGAAACTTAAAAGGCAGAGATAGACAACCTTTCTGGTCACAACCAAGGTGGGAATTTGCTTTGTTAGATTTTACATGTTCATGATTAGGGCTTCATTTTCTCACTTTTTTTTGCCATTCCCCAATTAGTGTTGAGGAGGCTATGAGAAGAGATTATAAATTCATTTAAAATAAATTTATTTGTTAAAAAATACATTTTTTACTTCAGTTTGTTTCCTTTATGTTGTTTTGTATTTTTTTACACTTAAAACATGATTCTGAAAAGAGGTCCATAGGTTTTATCAGTCTGCTAAAGGTGTCCATGACACAAAAAAAGTTAAGGATCCCTACTCTATAGAATTTCAGGCCTTTCTCTGAATTCAAAATCTATGGCACATGTCAAATTATGTTCTCTTTCTCTATCATAAATTTTATGACAGAGTGGCCAATTCCCACGAAGGCTCCCATAACTTCCACTTCAGCAACCAGTTCCTCTTTCCTGGGAGGAAATTATACATTATTTCACTTTTGAGAAGCCTCCAACTTATGTCTAGAAAAATGTTCAGCCATAAATACTGTATCATACCTTTCTGCCAAGTCTCTGTACTTTTTCCTGTGCTCCTTATCTATTGCCTCCATCCGTTCAGGACTGCAATGAGGATATTGCTTCGATTTTTCTCTCCACTGATCTTTACCCAAATATCCTATGCAATGCTTCTCATCCTTTCTTACAAGCTGGTCCATGAACAAAATATAATTGGCTTAAGCTGCTGGGTAGCTACCCTGAAGAGGATGATCACTGTGTGGGCCCTAATTTTGATAGCCATTTCAAAGAAAGTTCCTTTCCTTAGAACATTTAAGGGCTGCCTCTCCTTTCTGACCCTCAGGAGGCTCCTCAGGTTCAATTCTGTGGAAATGTATAACAACTTTCAATCTGTTATTGAATTTTCAATTCAAATATAATGAATGGACTTTCTAATAAGAACCCAAACTCATTGTGTATGCCTCATTTGATTATTGTGGCCTAAACTGTTCCATTTGCATTAGACCAAAAAACAAACTAAAAAACCCACAATCCTTAATAGAATTAATGCTAGAACAAGGGTAGGGTGATTTAGTCAATAAAAGTTTATCAAGTGTTTAACTTTGTGCCAAGCACCATGCTAAACAATGGGGATAGCAAAAGGGGCAAAAGACAGTCCTTACCCTCAAAGACCTCACAATCTAACAGAAGAGACAACAAGCAAATAAACATATGCAAACAAGATATATACAGAATACATAGGAAACAATCAAAACAGGGAAGGCATTAGAATTAAGAGATGCTGGGAAAAGCTTCCTGTGGAAAATGGTGTTTTAGTGGAGCCTTAAAGTAAGCCAGAGAAAGCAGTAGAAGGAGACGAGGAGGAAGAACATTTAAGGCATGGAGGATAGTCAAAGAAAATGACTGGTGCCAAGAGATGGAGTGTCTTGTTCAAGGAAGAGCAAGGAAGTCATTGTCATTGAGTCTGGGATGATGGCATGAAAGTCCACAAAAGATGGAAAAGACAAGGGAAGCCTGATTTCTAGGTAACAGCACAGAGTATAAGACATTTAGCACAAGAGACCTCAAAAGCTGACTGCCTCAGGAAGAGCCTAAATATATAGGCCCTAGGGATGAAAGAGTAGAAAAGAGACCCTGCTTAGAGACTAAACCTGTCCAAGCTGCTGTGACAGATAACCCTGATCGCCCATGGGGTAATAGGAGGAAGGTAAAAGTCAGGAGGTAGATGTTGGCAAAGTATAATTAGGTGATTAACACAGATCATCTAGAGCAGGGGTTCTCAATCTTCCTAATGCCATGACCCTTTAATACAGTTCCTCATGTTGTGGTGACCCCCCCCCCCAACCATAAAATTATTTTTGTTGCTACTTCATAACTGTAATTTTGCTACTGTTATGAATCGTAATGTAAATATCTGATATGCAGGATGTGTTTTCATTGTTACAAATTGAACATAACCCACAGTTTGAGAACCGCTGATCTAGAGGTTGTGGGTAGTTGGGGAGAGGGGGAGGGCCATAGAAGGGCTGCCCCATTTGTCCTTCAGGGAGCTCCTCAGACCCAGTAGCTTTTACTCAACTTAATTAATAGGTTTTTGAAGTTCATTTTGCATTTGAGTAAACCACTGATTCAAGTACCATTAGCCCAAGTGTTATACAGCTGTGTCCTGATTAGTGTAACTAATAAATGCCATGAAGTGGTAGAATTATTTGAATTTATACTGCAGATTTCCATTGGTCTGGGACTGATTATCATATTTTTACATAATTATAACTTCAAATAGTGCAAATTTGAACACATGCAACCACTTCACTGGATTCATTAGGCATACTCTTCAGGACCTAACTGTATTAGAGGCAGACTAAAATGAACAACCTTACTTTTGGGATACCTTACATAAGTGATTTTAATATAAATTGGTATAACAGGTAGACTTATGCAAACTGATGCCAACAGAAATAAACAGAACAAGAAAACAATATACACAATGGTTACAACAGTATAATAAGAAGAGCCAAAGAACTAAATGGAACGCTGTACAATGATAATGACCAAGAAGTTTGACTTGGTCATTGTTAATGGCTACAAGAAGTTTCATCCATGTGAATAGGTTAGAAATTTTACCTCCCTGCTTTCTTTGAAGAGGTGGGGGCAGTGAGTATAGAATATTGCGTATATTGTTAGATTTGGTTGATGTGCTTGGTTAGTTTAGCTTAACAGATCATTTCTTTTTTCTTTCTTTTTTTCTTTTTTACAAACAATGGATTCCTTTGTGGGAGTACAGACATACTTCACGAATGATGATGATATAAAAGCAAAATACATCAAATATTTTTAAAGAAAGGTTAAAAAATATGATCCTACCTTAATGTTGCCTGTTTCTCTATGCCCAAATGGCAATCATGCTGTCCATACCCTTTTATCCAAAATAACACTGCTAGGTCTGTATACCAGAAAGATCACAACAAAAGGTGAAAGTGCTCACGTGTACAAAAATCTTTGTAGTAGCTCGTTTTTGTAGTGGCAAAGAATTGGAAACTGAGGGAAAACCCATCAATTTGGGAATGGCTGAACAAGTGGTAGTAAATTAGTGTAATAAAATACTATTGTACCATAGAAATGATGAGCAGGTAGATATCAGAAAAACCTGGAAAGACTAATATGAACTGATGCATAGTGAAGTGAGTAGGGAAGAATATTATACACAGTAACAATTATTATGCAATGACTATGATTGACTTAGCTCTTTTGAGCCATACAATGAGTCAAGAAAACCAAAAAAAAAAAAAAGAAAACACCTCATGATGGAAAATGTTATCTACATCCAAAGAAAGACATATGAAGTCTGAATGTAGACCAAAGCATACTATTTTCACTTTTTTGTTTTTCATATCTTTCCCCTTTTATTCTGTTTCTTCTTTCACAACATGACTAATGTGGAAATATGTTTAACATGATTGCATATGTGTAACCTACATCAGATTGCTTGCTATCTTGGAGAAAGGGGAGGGAAGGGAGAAGAGATAAAATTTTGGAATTCAAAGTCTTCTAAAAATGAATATTGAAAATTATCGTTACATGTCGTGGAAAAATACTATTTACTAAAAAAAAAGGAAAAACAACAAAAAAGAAAACTATAACAAGATTTTTGAAAATTGCTTTTTTCTATTCTGTTCTTTTTTAATGAGATAGATCCCATTCTAATGAGTCTTTAATTTATAAGGTCAAATTTTCTTCCTTGAATCAGTACCCCTTGTTTACCTAGTATGTTATGCATAGTCGGTGCATTAAAAATAGATATTTGAGGCCACAGTTTTATTCCTTTGACTTAGCCTCCTGTAAATTAGTCTACATTGGTTTTTTTCCCTACCTCCATTGATGCTACTCTCTAGTTTCTCTCTCAGAACATATATTTGTAGACTATTTTCTTCTGTCCTTTGCAATTTCATTTTATGCCCTTTATGTTAGATTCATAAGACTCTAGCAAAATTCATCTTGAATAGCTCTTGTTAGATGCATTCCATCCCTGGTCAAGGGGCTATGATAACTATATATTAAACTCTTTTCTAAAAATCTAGATCCCATTCTCAGACAAGGGCTGTTGTTTTCTCAGCTTTCCTCTCTCATCCAAACTCCCATCTCCTAGCAAAAGTAATGATAAGAACATTACCAGAACGGCAAGTCTTAATTTCTTTACCAGAATTTCATAATCCTTTGTAAAATCCTTTGGCAGAATCATTTGCCCTCATGTGAATCAGTGGCAGTTGGTACTAATTTTCAGATCCAACTCTTTGGAGGACAGTATTTGTCATCCTGGTTACATCCTCCCAAAAGCCAAGAGACTTCTAGGGTCAGACTGAAAAGAGCTTCCTCTGTGCCCTTCAGCAGAAAATCACTATTACCTTCCTCCCTGGATGATCTCATTCCTGACAGCACTTGTGGATTAGCTACTTCTCTTTCTTAAGCACAAGATCCTGCTCCCAGAGATCAGGACCTACCTCCATGTTAAAAATCCCAGGGCTGTGACTTGGCTCCAAGTGACCCATGATCATTTTTCATTTTTTCTTCTATCACATTTTTTCTACCCTCCAACTGCCTAATATAGGTCAGGTTGAACCTACTGTCCTTTAATATGTCTCTTTTTTTTCTTTTTCATCCTGAAACACTTCTACTTTTTAAAGAAATAGATGTTTCATTTTTTTGTTAATATCCTAAAGAGAGGGACAGCATTTCTCCATTCCTTATATCTTACCAAGAGGAAGACAATCTCACATTTTGAAAATACATAGCAGTAACTGCTTAGAGAATAAGCCTGAGGAGCTGAATGAACATGGGTAACTACCATGAGTTTTGGGAAAACACCTCCCTATACCTCTGAGACCAAGGAGACAGAACTGTGGAGTTTATAATTTACTTCCCTCCTCATTGTCAACAAAGGATGAACAAAGATGATTCTCTTTTTTCTTTTATTAATATTATTTTTGTGTTTAGTATTCCATTTTCCCCAATTACATGTAAATATAGTTTTCAGCATTTGTTTTATAAGATTTTGGCTTCCAAATATTTCTCCCTCTTTCCCTCTTCTGTCCTTTCCCCAAGACAGCAAGAAATATGACATAATTCATACACATGCAATCATTTTAAACATATTTCCACATTATTGCATTGTGGAAAAAGAAACAACAAAAGGTAAATGCCATGAGAATAACAAAAAATGTGAAAATAGTGTACTTAGATCTGCATTCAAACTTTGGATGTGGATAGCATTTTCCATCATGAGTCTTTTGGAATTGTCTTGGATCATTGTGTTGCTGAGAAAAGCTATCTATCATAGTTGATCATTGCACAATGTTGCTGTTACTGTCCACAATCTTCTCCTGCTTCTGCTCACATCACTCATCATCAATTCATGTAAGTCTGGATAATTTTATTTAAGAAAAAAGGCCCCTACCAATGTAGAGACTTCTTGCCAACACAGGGAATTCTGATAAGAATAACCAGAGAGAAATGCATTTCCCACAGAAACAAATTTGACCAATTTCAATAACTCCAAGACTTGCACACTTCCCCTATTTTTTTCTGCATTTCAAAGCCACTGCTTGGCAAGGTACTGAAGTGAATATAAAAAAAACACCTATAAAAACCCAGTCTGTACCCTAAGCCAATACAACTAATATGAGGGAGCCATCTTCTTAATATGCCAATCAATTATTTTCCTTTCAGTCTGGCCACTCACTTTTTCACCTCCAATTTTACAGATATGATAGTGGATAAGATTCTCTCCAGGATCAGATAAGTGAAACTCCAGGCATGGAGTCAGGAAGACACGAATACAAATCTGACCTCAGACACTTGCTAGCTGTGTGACGCTGGGCAAACTGTTTAACCTCTGCTTGCCTTAATCCACTAAAGAAAGAAATGGCAAACCTCTCCAGTATCTTTGCAAAGAAAACACCATGGACAGTTTGGTCCATGGGGTCATGAAGAATAAGACACAATTAAATGACTAAACAAAAAAAACATGACTTAAATGTTATTGTCTTCATTATTGTTATTATTGTTTAGATGATCCCAGGCGGAGAAATTTATGTGCATGTCTATATTAATCCCTTCACTGTAGGTCTAAAAACAAATTATGGGTGGCAAAGAAAAAGTAAACAGAATATTATCTATTTTTACACCATTTCACTGACTGCAGGAGTTTATTCTGTCTTGAAGTGTTTGCCAATATTAAGAGATCTGAAGATTCGAGCTTTCTTTTAAAAACCTGATTGCTAAGTAAACATATGTACAGGGCAACCAGAAATTAGAAACATAGATAAAATGTAATAACTATTGACCATTCTTTTTCAAAGTTATATTTGGCAAGTCTTAGTCTATTCTCCATTTCTTATCCCCAGGTCTAGGCAAACTGACTTGCTTTTTTATCATATGAACTCTACTACTAGCACTTCTAGTTGATATTTAAGAGGTATGGTATCCTGAGGTGGTGGGAGGGTAGGGCAAGAAAGACAGAAAACCAAGATCTGGGTCAGAAAGTATAGGATTTAATCCAGGGTCCTGCAGTGTGCACCCAGCCACTCACTATCTCATGACATGAATTATTTCATCTGGAAAAGGGGCATAATGATACCTGCCCTGACTACCTCACAGGCTTATTTTAATGCTCAAATTAGACAATACGCTTGAAAACGCAATGAAAACTAAACCACTTTATATAAGATATAATTGAAGATATTAACTTGCCAACCTTGTATAACTCTCTATGATAGTGTTTATCACCGAAGTATAGGCAGGTATGTTAACCCTGAAAAGCACACAGAACTCTGAAGGTAGAAAACAAGCTCAATGGGAAATTAAAATATAAGCAAATTATGTTGTTTTAAGAATATTCTACAAAACTTCATTATAAGACAATACAAATCAAGAGACAACATATATACAAAGCAAATAGAAAGCAATAAATGGTTAATTTTAATTATATCAAAACAAAACCAATGCAAGATTAGAAGGAAAGCCTAAAACTGAAGGAAATTTTTTTATAGCAAATTTCTTTAAGAAAGACTTTGTTCTTCAAATGCATACAGAACTGAGTCAAATTTATAAGAATACAAATCAACCCCAATTAATAAATGGACAAAGGATATGAACGGTCAGTTTTCAGATGAAGAAATCAAAACTATGTAAAATCTGATCTGAAAAATTAGAGAAATATTAATTGCTCATTGATAGGGCAAGTCAATATAATAAAAATGATCATTCTGCCTAAATTAATTTACATTATTCAATGTCATACCAATCAAATAACCAAAAATATTTTGTAAAGCTGGAAAAAATAATAACAAATTTATCTGGAAGAAAAAAGGTCAAGGATAATAAGGGAAGCAATGAAAAAAATGTTACATAAGGTGGTTTAGAAGTACCGGATCCAATGTCCAAGTATCATTAAACAATCTGTTTCTAGTTAAGAAATAGAGTGCTGGATCAGTGGAATAAATTAGGTACACAATACGCAGTACTAAATGACAATAATAATCTAATATTTAACAAATCCAAAGATCCAAGATTTGGGGCTAAGATGACTAGTTGACAAAAATTTCAAGGAAAACTGGAGAACAGTTGTACAGAAAATAAAATCATTTATTCTGTAAAATTTGGATTCAGTCAAAAGGCCACACTTAAGAACTGAGAAGACTGCACATGACCTCAAGACCTCAGGTTCCCTACCTCTGTTATAGGCCAACATCATATATCACATTATCAAAATGGATGCATGATTCAAATATAATGGGCATATGGGATCATGAGCAAATTATGGGAGCATGGAATATTTTACCTATCAATTTTATGGATAAAAGGAGAAATTGATGACCAAACCAAAAATAGAAGACATTGTGAAATGTAAAATGGATAATTTTGATTATATCAAATTAAAGTTTTTGCACAAAAAGAACCAATGCAAGATTAGCAGGGAAGCTGAAAACTTAGGGATAGGGGGAGGAATTTTTACAGCAAGTCTCTCTAATAAAGGCCTCATTTCTCAACTATATACAGAACTGAATCAAATTTATATGAATATAAATCAATCCCCAATTAATAAATAGACAAAGGATATGAATGGGCAGTGTTTGGATGAAGACATTAAAGCTTCTACAGTCATATGAAAACATGCTATAAATCACTATTGATTAGATAAATGAAAAAAATAAAAATGCTGAAGTATCTCCATGCTTATCAAATTGGCTAATATGACAGAAAAAGAAATGAAGAAATGTTGGAGGGAATGTGGGAACATTGGGATACTAATGCACCATTGATGTAGTTGTGAACTGTTCTAACCATTCTGGAGAACAATGTGGAACTATGCTCAAAAAACTATAAAACTGTACATACTCCTTGACTACTAGGTCTGTATACCCAAAAAGATCAATAAAAAAGAAAATGATGTCTATATACAAAAATATTAATAGCAGCTCTTTTTGTGGTGGCAAAGAACTGAAAGTTGAGGGGATGCCTATAGATTAGTGAATGGCTTAGAAAGTTATGGTATATGATTGTGATGTAATACTAATGTATGATAAGAAATGGTGAGTAGGATACTTTAATAAAAACCTAAGAAGATTTACATGAACTGATACAAAGTGAAATAAACAGAACCAGAACAGTGCACATATTAACAGCAATATTGTACATTGATCAATTGTGAACAAACTTGCTTTTCTCAGCAATACTATCTTTCCAGATAATTCCAAAGCAACTATGAAAAATACTATCAATCTCCAGAGAAAAAACTGATGGAGTCTGAATGCAGATTGAAGAATATTTTATCTTTACTTTATTATTGTTTTTAGTCTGCAGTTTCTTTTTTCATTTTGGTTAATGTGGAAATGTTTTGCATGATGGGACAGAATTTGGAATTCAAATTTTAAAACAAAAAGTGTTAAAACTGTTCACTTAAATGTAATTGAGAAAAATAAAATAAAAATTAAATGTTAAAAAATGTAGAACTAGAAAAAATAATAACAAATTCATCTGGAAGAAAAAAAAGGTCAAGAATAACAAAAATAGCTACCAAAATAAAGATGGTGTCCCTTAAGGAGTAAACCTTACTCTCAATCAGAAAGAATTTTGCAAGGAGAAGCCAGACTTCTCTTTTCTCCTACCTGAGGGTGACAAACCTCAAAACCAAAATCCTAAGGAAGCCAAAAAAGTAGAGGTTTATAATAATTCTAGTTTAAGGATCAGTGCCTTTGCTGAAAGAACACAGTTGCCCTCTAGCCAAACTGAGAACCATAATATTCAGCACAAACAGAAACTTAAGACATTGGAGATTGTAGCTTCCTAGGGAGTCTAGTGTATCAACCTATCCATCAGAAACATTGTGAAAGGCCCAAAATTTGAATTACATACTTATCCCAGTTTGACAGCAGTAGGCCAGTCCAAATGTCAAGCCACCCTTTTGTTCTAGCATGGCAGGAGATACAGGGGGAAAAGTGGGAGATGGCAATGTCAGCAAAGATATTGTGTCCTATGAAGAGCAAGTCTAGCTGAGATGATATACCCTGGGAAGAACTTACAAAACTTCATAGAAGAATAAGTCAGGGGCGGGTAGGTGGTGCAGTGAATAGAGCACCGGCCCTGGAGTCAGGAGTACCTGAGTTCAAATCCGGCCTCAGACACTTAACCACAAAAAACTGGCCGTGTGACCTTGGGCAAGTCACTTAACCCCAACTGCCCTCCAAAAAGCAAAAAAATAAAATAAAATAAATAGAAGAATAAGTCAGCTATCATATTTGCAGCACCTCAAAGCAAACCTCATGAAGACTTTCAAGAGAAACAAAAAAACATCAAAACTCTGATGTTTCAGAGTTGTGAGTACCTTGGTTCTACTATTCCCTACACTGGTGACTCACTAAAATTGTATTTTATATTTATGTTTTCCCTCTCCTCCAGTGACTGCAGTGGGGGAAGGAAAGTGGAAAGGAGGGGTAACATTTCTGGGAGAAATGTTTTCTTTTATTCTTGCTACACTATTTGACTAAATGGATTAAAACAATTTAGTCTATTGGTTGATTATGAATGGAAAGCTCCTTGTTGGAGGCTTGTGAGCTACAACATTAGGAACCCACTCAAATGCACCTGGAACCCTGTGTAGATTCTGTGCAAATTGAGGAAGTGAGCCCAGAAAGGGTAACATGTCTGTTCTTCTCTCCCTCTCCCCATCTCTCCCTTCCTCCTTCCCTTCCTTCCTTCCTCCCTTCCTTTCCTTGTTTTTCATACTGATAAGGATTCTGAAGATTTCTCTGCTTCCTCTTCTCAATCAAAAGTTAATAGGCTTAACACCCACTGATTATTTACAATTCCTCTACATGATTGAGAGGCAGCAATAACAAAGAGATTATAATCTATTTTATTATAACTTACAAATATCGGAGGGGAAAGAGTTTCAGTGATCCATGGGGTCAACAGAGACAAAACAAAATATATTTTCTTTATGACTAATGTTTTCTTCAGAGAAGCCTCATCTCAATGAAGAAAAGCATATGACTTTTTACATATATAATAGCTTATATTCATATTGGTCTTTACAAATGTTGTACCATTTTAACGAGGTGTAGGCTCTGGGACCCCCCCCCCCTTTTTGAGCTCTCCTTGATTCTTTGAGGTACAGGCTCTGGGAAAGTAAACCTTCCCAGGGAAGACATTTGCCTGAGGTCATGAACCTTGAGATGCAGCTCTGCCCAAATCTTTAGCACCCTTTGTTCCAATAGTTTCCCACCCTTAATATTCCTGTTCCCACCCTTGAACTGGCCTGGCCCACCATTGTCTCTGGTCTCCAGGCAGCCTCCAGCAACTTCCCACCCTTAATCACTCATTACTGGAGTCTGACCTCATCTGACTCCTCTTGAAGTCCCTCCCCAATCTCTTCCTCTGGACCACCCCTAGATTCCTCCCACAACCTTTCTGTATATAGAATCCCATCTTCCCTCCACATGGT
>CM053594.1:318451767-318472419 GCA_028646575.1 Pseudocheirus occidentalis
CTTTGCTAGGTGAGAGCACCTTAGAATGCCTTAGCAGAGACTTGCTCTATGAGAGCACCTTTAAATGGCCTAGCACCCCACGTGGGGAACTTGAACTTTCAATAAACTTTACTTTTTCCTTGGCTGAGAAGACTTGAATGGAATTCTTTCAGCAGGACCCGGCATGTTGGTATTTTGGGGTCTCAAGCAGCCCTAACCCTCTTTGGGCTCCTCTTCAACTTGACTCCCTAACAAGCTTTTGAAACAAGTACAATCAGTAATCCACATTTTACATAATATGGAGTAGCAAATGGCAAACGGAATCTTTGCCAAGAAAACCAACTACGAGATCACATAGGGTCCAATGGCTGAAATGACTCAACATGTTACATATAAGGAATGAACAGAGAGGTCAAGTAACTTAAAAAATCACACATTAAGAAGAATTTAAGTCAAAACTGAAACTCAGGTCTTTTTGACCATCCCTGCACAGACTAAGCTAAGCTGATTCTCTTCTTTTTACGTATATGAAACAGACCCTTACCACTCTCCTTTTCCCTCTCACTCTCACTCTGTTCATGTAGGGTATCATAGATTTATTTCTTAAGGACCAAGCCTTAAACCCAAATCACTCTGGCTCTCACTGATTGACCAACAAAAGGTCCCAGCCCAAGACCCAAAAAGTCATTGTTTCGGCCCTGAAGCTTCATAATGACTGTAAATAGCAATTGTTTCTATTTTGATCAGAAACCCTGAGAACCTTCCCCTCCCAGACTAACACTTTTTTTTTTATTAGATAAAAGAGGTCATTCTTTTTCTCATTTCTTACCTACCCTTAATCACTAAATGAGCATTGACTCAGTCAAACTGAGACCTGGGAAAGACCTTAGCTTAAAAAGACAAGGTCTTCTACTGTATCTGGGATCATCTCCAGATGCCCTGATCTATATCTTGCCACTGGATCTAGATGGCTCCAGAAGAGAAAATAAGGCTGGTATCTTTGCACAACCCTCTCTCCCTTAAATCCAACTCAATTGCAAATTCTGGCATCACTTGGGAGAAATAATCATCAAGACCCTAGTTTATTCTTTGCCAAAGCCATGATTGATTGGAAACACTATGATAGGAAATTATTCCCTTTGTGGTTAAAATTAGGGGAGATGAAATAAACCACTTCTAACAAAGGTGATAGGAACAGTCATACACATCAGACAAATTTCACAGTTTGTCCTCTTCTGAGGCAGAGTAGGTTACAGCCTAACATGATGTCATGTAAGGAATGTTGACATGTCCCCACCTCAAAGTGTGCCCTCTACCAGTATGTCAAAGTCCATGAAATGACCAGTTTAGCCACTTCTTTTTTAAAATACATGTAATTGAAGAAAAGCAATATATTGATTTAATGCGATAAATTGATAGTTAAACTCAAATTAGTTCATCAGATTGGAAAGTAGGGTCCTTATAAAATGAGAGGGAGCTGGAGTAGATAGGAAAAGGCTGAAATAAGAAGGGCTATCTGGGGTGTCCAAGGAAGAATAGAAAGAGAGCTCAACAAATTTAGAGAGCAATAGAGTGTGACACAATTGGCCTTACAAATTGAGGAAACACCATTTCCCCCTTGGGACTGGCTATAAATGAGTCATTAAGCACACAGCAAGGATTCTCCAGTTATCCCAAGGGATAAGCAGGTGCCAAATAGAACACCTGCAACACAGCACACTTCCTTGTGAGGAAGTAATAGATGTTAAATTACTCACCCACATTCCCACTCTGACATACTTTTTGGATCTGATAACAAATGAAGAGGTAATAGTAGCTTTTTGTAATGTGGCATAATTAACTATTGCACCTGCCCACCACCTTCATACAACTTCTCCTATGTTATCACACGCTATTCTCATCTTCCAATTCTGGCATGGTTAATCCACAAGCATTTCTTATGCATCTAATAATTATTATTATAATAGAGTTTATAGCATTTTAAGGTTTACAAAGCACTCTACAAATATATCATTTTATTCTTACAATAGCCTGGGAACTACTAGACTGGGAGCTGGGCATGCTAAAGATAAAAATAAAACAGTACCTACCCTCAAGAAGCTCATATTTTTAAGAGAAAAAAATGTCTCTCTCTCTCTATATATATAAGTATATATTATAAGTATATGCAAAATCTACATGTAATAAATACAATCTAATTGATGGATGGAGGGAAGGCACTGCCCCCTGGGAGATCAGGAAAGTTCTATTGGTTTTGAGGCATTTGAGCTGAGTTATAAAAGAAACTAGGGGCTCTAATATGAGATTAAAAGGGACTTCTTCGAGGTATGTGGGAAAGTCTAGAAAATGAGTATTTGATTCTTCTAGGTACTTACTACAGCTCTGTCAATAGTGTGTCCACAGGAACCACCAGCCTATATGAACAACTGTATACATCATTTTATATATAAGAGAGGTAGCACGGATATAAATCTGGACTTGGGGTTCAAAAGTTGTTATTGTTATTTAGTCATTTCAGAGTCTTTGTGACCCCATTTGGGGTCTTCTTGGCAAAGATACTGTAGTGGTTTGTTATTTCCTCCTCCATCTCATTTTACAGATGAGGAAACTGAAGCAAACAAGGTTAAGTCACTTGCTCAGAGTCACATAGCTGGTAAGTGCCTGAAGCTAGATTTGAACTCAGATCCTCCTGACTCTAGGCTTGGCACTCTATCCACTGTGCTACCCAGCTGCCCTGGAGTTCGGGAGACTTTGGTTCAAATCCTACCTTAAATACTTATTAGTTGTTTAACCATAGACAATCCCCAAATCTTTCTGAATTTCAGCTTCCTAACCTATAAGATAAGGATGATAATATTTGTAGCATCTACCTACCTCACAATGTTGTCATAAGGATCAAAATTTCATATTCATAAAGAGCTTTGTAAACTTCAAGATGCTACGTAAATAGAAGTTAATATTGTCACAATTTTATAAATATGATTATTTCCTCCAAATTTCCTTCCTTTTTTTTTTACTGCTTCCAATCGTGATTCTTTCATCATTGAGTAGTAAGTGGTTCTAATAAATTAAGCTGTTTTGAGCATAGGGACCACATATTACATTTGGTTTTGGATACCACACTTTGGAAAGGATATAAATTAGCTGGTTGGCATCCAGAGGACAGCAGCAAAAATGACACAGGGACCAGGGTTTATGGCAGATTGAGAATTGGTAAAAGAAATCAATAATTTTAGCCTCAGTAATAGAAAAGTAGCAGTAATAGAAAAGAAATAAGAAGGGCATTATCGCTACCTTCAGATCCTTGAAGGTCTGATAAATGCAAGAGAAATGAGACTTGTTATGTTTAGTCCCAAGGAGTAAAACTAAGAAAATGCATGGGATTTGCAAAAAGATAAATTTAGACTTCATATGAGGAAGAACTTGCTAATAACTGGAGCTGTCCAAATAGGAAATGGGCTGGTTAGGGAGCTAGTTTTCCTTTTCCTTGAAGATCTTGAAGCAAAGACTGTAGTGCCACTCATTTGTTCTGTTGGACTGGATTTTCTCTTTTTAAAAATTCAAATATTTTTTCAATGAACAAACATTTATTTTCTGTCCCTTCCAATTCTCCCCGCTTACATTTACAAGTTAAAAGACTAAAACATGATCACAAGTATAGATTGCATTAGATGGCCCCTTAGCTCCCTTCCAAGCCTGAACTTCAGTGAATTCTCTCTTCCTTTGTCATCTCCAGAATAGCTACTACATCATGAAGTGTACGTGAAGTACTAAGTGGGTGAGTTCATCAGTCCTGATTACCAGTTTATATTAATATAAAATTCCATTGAAAATCAGCCTGCCTGTTCAGATCATACCCCCACAATTCAAACACACAAATGTTTTAGTCTCTTCTGGATATGCTGCAACTGGACAAACTCAAGCCCTCTATCTCTTCCTGTGACAAATCACAACTGGAATATTGTAAAGATTCACTGGAATGATTTCATCATTCCCAAAGTTGGCATACATATAGCCCTTGAGCAATGAAAATTTTGAAGCTGGATTAACATTTTTTTCATGGCTATGATCACCTGCCTATGTGATGAGAACTACCTTCATATTTAAGTTTCTGGTTTCTCTCCTTTTAGATGATAGGAATTATTGTTATGAGATTACAAAATGTGAATTGTTCTAAGAATGAATCTGGTAATATTCATTGCTTTCTTGTCTGTGCATCTTCAAAGTTAGTAAGGGTAAAGAAACTTAACTGAAGATAATCATGGAACTATTTTTATGGGATATATTTCAGTTTCCTAGAACACTGGCAGATTCAAAAGGGAAATGTCTCTGTATTTGCGGCATGTTCTTCATATACAACACTCTACCTCCTCACTCTAAGCCTTTTCATTGGCTGCTGTCCATGCCTGGAATACTCTCCTTCCTCATCTCTGCCTCCTTAACTTCCCAGGCTTCCTTTAATTCTCAAATAAATTTGAACTTTTTTTCAAGAAGCTTTTCCTTGTCCTCTTTAATCCTTCCTTCCAAGACTATGCCAATTTGTGTTGTATATATTTTATCTGTACATAGTTCTTTGCATTTTGTCTCCCCCACTGAACTGTAACCTCTTTGCGAAGGACTGGCTTTTTTGTTTCTTTTTTGTTTGTTTGTTGCTGGTGGTTTTTATTTTTACTTCCTTATCCTTAGTTTTAGTGCAGGGTTTGACACATAAAAGGTACTTAATAAATGTTAGTTGACTGTGTGATTACACAGTGCTTAACAGAAGTACTTTATCTAAGATCCTTAAACTTTCTCTTTTAATATTTTGATAGCTGCACTTCATTTGTAATCACATATACTGTATTTCATGCATTTAAAAATATTATTCAGAGAGGGGTCCACAGATTTCAGTATACTGCCAAAGGTGTCCATATTTTTAAAAAAAGACTGAGACTGGTCTAAAAAAACCTAGAAAAACAGAAATTATATATAGAAAAAATAGAAAAAGAAAAAAATCATCCTCTAAGGGATTGTAACACCAAGCACAAGCATAGTAAACTCCACTTATTCAGTGACAGATTTAGGCAAAACATTGATAGAAAATCAAAATGCAGCATTCACCATGTGTAACTCAATAATTTGGTAAATCCTCAATTCAATCACAAAGTTCTAAGGTCCAAGTACATGACCCCTGGGCAGTACACTCATTTAGTTAATCACAAAGTCTTCTCTCTATTCAACTGGAGATTAGTTTCCAATCATAAACAAAGTACTTTCATTTGGTCAGTGCAAAGTACAAAAGTCACAACTTTTCTACCCCTGGATAACAACTGAATTACAATGCCATCCATCACCACCAAGCATCTCAAGAAGCAGTGGAAGGCCATTCACCCCTAGGTTACAACTAGGTTACAATATCATCACAGCATGCAATACCCAAGGAGAGATCTTTTCTTCATCTTGACCTGAGGCAAGTTCTCAGCAGTTTTTGTTCCAGGGAACACACAGATTAACAGAGACACAATAACAAACATATGCATTGCTGTGTCCTCATAAATTCACTCTCAGCCTGTGAAATCAAACTAGACTCAACAACAAGGCCAGAGGAATGAATACAAATCATCAGTACAGTCCCAGGACCCCTGAAAACATCAGCAAGACCCTCCTCCAGGATTTCTGTAAACATGCAACAAAAAAAAAATCCTCTTTCAGGGCTCCTGAACCAGCAGCAAGGTCCCAGGACTTCTGCAACAACAGCAACATCCTCCATTATCAGACAAATCTGACAAAGTAATAACAGAACAAATACGGCACCACAACCATGCTTCTTCCCACTTCAGTCTTCTATTTTCATTTCTCTCTCTCCAGCAGTAGCAGCAGCCTCCAAATGCTGGCTCCCAGAAGTTCTTCTGGTCTCTCTCTCTGCTTGGGCCTTCTCTCTGCCTGGGCCTCTCCCTAAATCCATGGCACCAGCTCCTCCCAGTTCAGCCCCCTCTCTTCATGTCAACAAGTCCATCCCAAAAGTAGGATTCACAAGCTCTGGGTTTTAACAATTAACCCCCAAACCAAGCCAATACAAGGGGATCTTTAAATTCCATTATAATTACAGGGACTGGTTTTAAGAAACAAACTGGGAAAAGTAAAAATTCGAAGGCAATACAATTTCCCAGGGAATTAGCATTTATAGCTTCCTTACTGGTCTGCTCCATTGATAAAAAGGTCATAGATTGTTCCCATTCTAGATGTCACTATTGTAGCTGCCATTAGAACTTAAATAACAGAATCTATATTGAAAGGCACCTTGCAAGAGTGGGTAGCAGGTTGATCATGCAATTAATAATTCAATAAGATCATTTCCTGCTTCTGACACATAGTACATGGCTGAATCTGGGGAAATTACTTAACCTCTCAAGACCTAGGCAACTTTTAAAGACTCTTAAGTTACAGAACAGTTGTTGATCTGCTTTGAGATAGGGAGTTTCCACACCAGCAGTTCCCTACACTGATGAAATTGCAGGTCTGGACAAGAAAGAGCGGAATGCTACAAGCCTTATATACACTGTTTCATATAATCTAACCTATGGTTAACAGAAAACCTATTGATTTAGTTCCGCCCACACAAAATCTCCTTGCAACCAGGAACTATTTCAAATTTTTATTTCTTTCTCTACTGTCTAGTATAGTGCCTATCACACAGTAGGCATTTAACAATCACTTGTTGACTGATTGATTAATAAATATGTTTCGCCTATGTTTGTATTCACTGTAAAAGAGCTTTCAAATTTATAGATTGTACAATTGTAGCTTCAAACAAATCCTGCCAAATTTGTGTCATGCAGTAGCTACTTCCTGACTTTATCACAGATGCACAGTACTTACATGCCGAGTATGGCACCAAGAAAAACATGCATTACTGTGCAAGCCATACATTTAAATACATAGGCACATAGCTCTTTTTGTGCTTCTGACTATAAAGCCCCTCAAAAGAATATGGAATATTAGTAACTACACAAAAGAAGATAATACCTGTATTCCTTCTCTAACATTCCAGGTTCACTACTGGACCAAGTACATGGGAGCCCATGAAACATTTGAAACTGATTGAAGGCAAGCGTGAATTATTATCGGATTAAAACCCTATAATCCCATGTTGGGTAGGGAAGCAGAGAAATCTTGCTGAAAGGAACAGAAACTAAGCAAATACACAAAATTAGCTTAAAGATATTTTCATCATGTGATGAAGTTTCTGATTGGATAAGGAATGTTAAATTTATAGGCAAAGGCCCAGGTTTTAAGGCCTAGCTCCTACCACTTACTTCCTATGTGACATTGGGCAAATCATGATGCTGAGGGAAAGATTTCCTCAATATCCCTCACCTTTAAATGAGTGGGAGAAAAAAGATTACTTCTAAGGTTCCACCCTGCTTTTAAACCCAAACCTTTATACTTAAAGCTTAGTTATTATTATCCTTGACCACTTTTAAATTAAGCCATTGTATGACTTGGATACCTCTCTGAATCTCATTCCATATCTGTAAAATTAAATTGCTAAACAAGATGGTCTTTCAGGTCTCTTTTTTTCTGAAATTCTGCAAGCTACCAAATCTCACCAATTGAAATGTCTTTGTAATTATGTGTACATGTATATTTTAGTTAAAATCCATTTTCAGTCTTTAACAAAGAAAATATTTTTTTAATGCTTTGGCTTGAACATTCGTATGTATTCAGTAGCTATGCAGAGGCACCAAGTTGCAGTTGCTAAGACTCACACGTGGCGTACCAACAGTGAAGCCCACAGATGGGTTAAATGCCATGAATTTTCCTAATTCCTTGAATTCTTGACCATAAACTTTCCATTTTATTCAACTCAGTTTCCTCAGTCATAATCCCCTGTTTCCCTCCCCCTAGCCTACCATTTTCAGTCCTACCTCCTGTTCGGTCTGCAAAAGTTCTACTCTACTCCCTTCTACCTATCTCGTTGCTGTTAAGTCATTTTTCAGACATGTCTGACTCTTCATGATCCCATTTAGGGCTTTCTTGGGAAAGATGCTGAAGTGGTTTGCCACTTCCTTCTTCAGCTCATTTGACAGATAAGGAAACTGAGGTAAACAGAGTTAAGTGACTTGCCCAGGGTCACACAGCTAGGAAGTGCCTGAGGCCAGATGAGTCTTCCGGACTCCAGATCTGGCACCCTGCTCACTATCCCATCTTCACCTCTCTAGGCCCAGCTCATGGCCCACTTTTTAACTGCATTCCCCCAAATGTCCCAGACTGCACTAATTTTTCTTTCCTCTCATATCCTTCAGTACTTATTATCTGTACCAGGTAAAAACAAAGCAAGAAAAGAATCTGTGCCATGCTTCCTTTGAATCTCCTAGGGATGTGCTGGTTCAATATTTAACAACCAATACTTGGGGTGGGAGGAAAGTGTACCCATCACATTTTAAAAATTTAAATCTGGATTATTAACATTTTCACCATCATTTTCTTGTCCATATTATCAACAAAACAGCAAATCAAGACCCAACTTGATTGCAGTTTTCAAGGTCTAAATGCAGTCACAGGAAATTTAACAATCGTCTCTTGAGAGCTGGTTTGACCTGCCAATGCCACCTAGCACAGTGAATGTACACAGGAGCACAGGAGCACAGGAACATAGAACCACAGAACTAGAGCTGGAAGTGACCTCAGAGATCACCTTGTCCAAGCCCCTCATTTTATGAATGAAAAAACTAAGACCTGCAAGAGGTTAAGTGACTTGTTCAAAGTCACATTGGTAGTAAACATCCTAGGTGGTATATCAGTTCAGATCCTTTGCCTCCAGAGCCTTAGCCCTTCCACCACGGCCAAATTCATTGACCCAGGGTATAGCTTTGATCATTTCATGTGATCATCAGACCAGAGATCTAGAGCTGCAAGAGATGTTTAAGGTCATAACATCCCATTCACTATTGTGATGGAAAGGGAAAGGTTCTCTTTGGCTAGCGTAACCCAGTTATTATGCTTGAGGCCAAAATATTTCTGTCACTGTACTCAGTTTTGAAATATTTCATAGAATCAGAGGTTTAAAACTAGGAAGTATCTCCAAAGTCATCTAGCTCAGCTCATTTTGTAGATTAGGAAAATAAGACTGCAGAATTCATACACGGAGTAAACATCAGAAGCAAAATCTGAACCAGGGTCCTCTGACTCTAACATCAGTGCCTTTTAACTTTGTCATGCCATAGTTAGGAAAGTAGCCCTCAGAGATCCCCTCCTTGTTCCTTAGGATACCAGAGACCCCTTCTCTGTTGACCTTAACGTATGCTCATGTAGCTTAGCCATTCATCATCCCACCCATCTCCCCTGCCATGGATCTAAAGCAAAGAGACTGTTAGGCTCCCAAGTATAGCAAATTTGATTGGCACCAAGTGAGGCCAAATATCGGAGAGTAATTTTTTTCAGATCTGAAAGACTTATTAAACTACAAATGCTCATAGGAGAGGGAGCATATTGAGTTGTCATTAACTCACTTCTCAATGGAGAGTAGTTTCAACTAAAAGAAAAGTCCTCTCATACCCCCCAGCAATATGATACACAAGAGGGAAGGATGAAAGAGTGAGGGCACTGAGATGGGAGTGGAAAGTTGTCCTCTACCACAGCTTTGTCTCTGCCATGGATAAAGATGCAAGTTCTATAGAGTAATATTTTCCATAGCAGACAGAAAAGGAAAAAAAATAAAGATGCACCAGCTGTTTACTGAGCAGCCCAAAGCCAAGGAAGCACACTGTACAAGCATAGTATCACTGGAATCACCAAGTGACCATCCCATTCCACTGGGACACTAATCAGCAGAAAGATTTAAAGATGAGCTTTGGCAGCCGTGAGTCACTGGTGTTTTCTTGACTAAGTTGTATGACTTCATTGCAACAGGATAAAGAACAGCAAGGTTCTAAAGAAAGTTGGGAATGGTCTCCAAAGCAGATAAACTTTTATGATCATAGTGATCCTTAAAAAGGCCATCATTCTTTTCCTTCTGTATTAGTTCTTCGTGGATCTCTCATACCTCTCTAAGTTCAAGAAGTGGACCAAAGACTTTGCACTGTCTTTCCCCTGGGGTGTGGTGATCAAGACACCTCTGATATTATCCATATTTGACTTCAAAGGGAAATATTATAGAAATTTAGGGAGAGTAGGAAGATTTATACAATGGCATAATGTATGACTTTAGACTTAGATATTTATCTGAAGTTTCTGTGGTGGGAAAGCAAGCTACATAAAGGTGTGGAAGGAATTCTGATTTTTATATTCATCGATATGGTATGTGGAATGAATATACTAATAATTTAGTTTTCTCAAGAGCTGCCTCTCTGGCTCAGGAGTTAGAGCTCATGCAGCTTGAACCTTGACAAGGCTCATATTCTTTCTGCCTGTGTACTTCAAGTGAAGCACATCAAAGATTGGAGAACCTGTTCCTGTCACAGAACACATAAAAAGTTTATATACCCCAAATCTTAGCTACCTCTTTTCAGTGTTGCTTCAGAACAAAGCTCTCATACAATGACTAATCATTTATTTTCAGTGAAACACAATTTTGCATATGTCAAGTCCTATTTTAGAAACAAAGTCATTTGCAGCATGTACCTGAATGCCTTTGAAACACATTTTTTTTTCACTAACAACCTATTGAGTATAGTGGAAAGCCAATTAACCTTCAGAGAGAAATAATTTTACAATTAACTGTTCAATGTTTTAAATAGTATATGCCTACCACCAATATCTACAAACTGTCTTATAGATGGTCACAAAAACCTTTGGCTTTCACTGGGTACACTCAGAGGGACTAGATTTCTTGCACTTGACCCCAGAGGGCAGAACTAAAAGCAAGTAGATAGAAGTTGCAGAAAAAACAAATTTAGACTTCATGTCAAGAAAAATTCCCTCACAATTACAATTATCTAAAAATAGAGTAGACTGCCATAGGAAGCAGGAAACATCCCATCCCCAAGCAGCAAGCCTTTAAACAAAGGTTAAATCATTAATAGAGAGGCTGTGGGGAGGAGAGGGGTGTTTTCCTTGAGATACAAATTGGATTTCATGATTTCTGATGCTCCTTTCAACTGTGAGATTCTTTGATTTCACATTTCCATAGCTAGAACCTTTCCTAAGACTCCTTTCCTCTGCTAGTGCCTTCCTCATGGCAATAGCCTCCTCTTTTATCTTCTATTTGTTGTTGTTGTAGTTGGGGTATTTCAGTTGTGCCTGACTCTATGTGGCCCCATTTGGAGCTCTCTTGGCAAAGATACTGAAGCTGTTTACCATTTTCTTCTCCAGCTCATTAACCCTGCACATATCATAAATGTACACATTTGTTTGGTTGTTCTCTCCCCCATTCAACTGTGAACTTTGTGAGGGCTGGGCAGCTTTTGGGGCCTTTCTTTGAATTCCCAACACTTAGCACAGTACCTGGCATATATTATGCCCTTAATAGATGCTTGTTAACTGAGAGACAATCCAAGAAAAATTACTTCAAATAGGTTTAATAGGTTCCTGGGTCTCCCCAGCATAAAAGTAAGCACAAACTTTTCTGCTTTCTGCAGTGCTGCCCAGCAATCAGCTTCTCTCTCTCATCTTCCATGCCAAATTTCCAAAAGAGCAGCACACACTTGCTGCTTCGACCTCCTTACTGCTCACTCATCATAGCTCTGCAATTCAAATTTTGTCAAATTAAATAGTCCTTTCCAAGTTTGCTAGTAATTTCTTCCTTTCCACATCCGCTCACTTTCTCACTTTTAACAGGTCTGCTACATTGAACTATCCCCTTTTTTTCATACTCTTCCTCATTTGACTTCTATGACACTGCTCTTTCCTACTTATCTTGCCTCTATGAATATCTCTCTTCATTCTCCTTTCTCAGTTGTCAGCTGCTATTCCTTCTCCTGATGTCTCACAAAAAAGCTCCCCTGCCCTCAATTCTATTACCATCTTGTTTTAAATATTTATACTCATTTGGTGACCATATCCATTCCTTTGACTTCAATTTCATTGCTATGTGGATGAGTCTAAAGTTTACATCTCCAGGCCTGACCTATCCCCACACATCCACTACCACATTCCAGATCGCCTTCAAGATATATTCACCCATATGGTTATTGCTATTCACTCATGTTTCAGTCACAACTGACTCTTTGTGACCTCATTTGAGGTTTTGTTGACAAAGATACAAGAGTGATTTGTCATTTTCTTCTCCAGTTCATTTTACAGATGAAGAAAGTGAGGTAAACTGTATTAAGTGATTTGTCCAAAGTCACACAGCTAGGGTCTGAGGCTAGATTTAGGCTCAAGAAGAGGAGTCTTCCTGATAAAGCCCAGTGCTCTAGGGCCCACCGCTCTATTCCCACTGCACCACCTCACTGCACTTACACCCATATGACACCTTATCAAAATCAATCTATCCAAAACAGAACTCATCCTCCTCCCCCCAGCCTCTTCTCCCAATTGTCACTCTATTGCTACCTATGAGGATGACATTACCATCTTCCTAATACTGTAAGATTGAAAAACCTTTGAGTCAACTTGACTCTTTCTTAGTCTAACCTTTCACACCCAGATATTTGCCCAGTCTTGCTAATAATAAGCCCCACAGTATCTCTGGAACACATCCTTTGTTCTCCAGTACTACTGCTGTCTCCCCAATACAGGCCCTCATCACTTGTCATCTGGACTATTGTAACTTTCCCCTTTTTGGTTTTCCTGCCTTTGGTTTCTAGTTACTCCAATGCATCCTCTACCCTACTGTTAAGATAATCTTTGAAAATTATGTCACTCCTTTATTCAGAGACTTTTTCTAGCTCTCCATTGCTTCCTAACATTCAAGGGCTTCCATAGTCTACTTGTCCATCCTTGTTTCATTCCATTTCTTTTCATGTATTTCTATTCTATCCAAAGCAGAAAACTAGCCATCCTCTAGTGCTTTCTGGGCTTCTCATTTTGGGTGCATTTTTGTAGATTATCCTCTATAGCTGGGAGCATGGAATTTTAGAACTCGAGTTTGAAGGGGCTTCAGAGATCATCTAACCCAAGTCTCTTATTTTACAGTTGAGGAAACAGAGATTGAAGATGGTTACATGCCTTGTTCAAGGTCACACGGGCAATAACATGTCAGGCAGGATCTGAACTTCTGTTTCTCAAAGTAGGCTCCACCTACATCTCAACCTTTAAATTATTACAAATATTTCTGAAAATGGTCTTTCTTTGACATGATTTTTGGTCCCTCACAACTGTGAATCTTTGAGGCCTAAGGAATTCCTTAATTTTCCAAAATAAAACCATTAGTAGAACAATAAGTATTATTTTTAATGAGCTGTTAAAACAGGAAATAGTTGCCTACTCCAATGCCTCCTGGTCAAGCAGATAATGCTGGGTTCTCAAAGACTATGCCCAGGAAGAACAAGTTCTACAAAGCTCCAAAGGCTTGCAGTGGGTTAGTGGTGAAAGTATGTGTGCCATCTGTCCAGGGCCTAAAAACAGTGAAGCTCAGTGTATAAAGATTAACTGCTACTTCACAATTAAGAAGACATAGTAACACACTAGACTTTTAAAAAGTATTTCTTTTCAACAGATTTTTATTGATATTCTGTATTTTAAAAATCCTACTGTATCCCTTTCTTCCTACCCATGTTCTCCAGAAAATCAAACTTTATTTTAAAAAAAGATTAAAAGAAAAGAAACGAAAGACAAAGAAGAAAAAGTAGAGAAAAATCAACCAAATCAATTGATCCATTCCACAATTCTATCTGACATTATATGCAATGCTCCACAGCCACAAAATAACTGCCTGTGCAAAGGATGGAGGGGAGGTGTCTTCATTTCTCTCCTTTTGGACGAAGCTTATTCTTTGTAATTTTGCAGCAATCATTTTAAAAATTCTTTTGGGTCTGTTATTCTTTCCTTTAACATTGTTGTAGTGCCTGTGTGTGTATACATACACATATGTGTGTATAACATTATGTGTCTGGCATTATTATTATTATTATATACACACATATAAGCATATATGCATATATACGTACCCAAATAATACATACACATCCATATAACATTTACATATATATATATACATAAAGTTTTCTTGGGTTAGCTTATTTCATTTTACATCAGATCATGTCTTTCCATGCTTCTCCTGTTTATTATTTGTTATAGCATAGTAATATTCTGATACATTCTCAGTGAAACTTTTGATTGACATTGAAAATCATATTTTTCCTGACCTCTCTTCCCCCAATTTAATTTTCCTCATAGGCAAGTTTACCACAAGGAAACCAGAGAAAACAGTGATATGAGAAAAAACAGGGATTGAACTTAGCAACAAATGTGCCTGAAAGTACTTTTTCTTTAATAAAAGTTTTCAATTTTATGAACAACATTTTCTTCCTCAGAATGCCTGAAGGGTTTATGGATGACCCATAATGAAGACCTATAACTTTTAAATTGTGACATTTGAAAATATTAGTAAACCCTGAGATCTGAAAGACAGAATGTTCTCTTAACAAGGTCGAGTTGGTTGAAGATTGATCATCTCCCAGGACCTTCCAGAAAAGAACAGATTCTCCACTGTCAGGTTATGGAATGAGTCCTTTGAGGTAAAGCACAGGTTTCTCCGATTTTTGATAAGCATGCCTGTCATGAGTGAGGATGCTATTTGTTATTTGGAGAGTTTATTTTATGCCCTAACAGAAGGCTGAGCAATAGCATGACAAGTGTTTATTTTCTTTGCCAGATTTCAGACATTCTGGAGAATATTTTCAAAATTAACATAGGTTCCTATCATTTCATTCTAAATTAAGAAGGTCACAGGATCATGGACTTTGAATTAGAAAACATATTAGAGGCCACCTAATACAACCTCTTCATTTTACAGATAAGGAAACTGAGGCTCAGAGATTCAAGGACACACAGGTAGTTTCTATTTCATGTCAGATAATTCACACTAATAATAATAGCCAACACAATCAAGTTTAGACCTTCACAAAGCACTTTTCATATAATACCTGATTTGATTGGCACAATAATCTCAGGACATGGGCGTTATTATTATTTCCATTTTACAGGTGATGAGACTAAGGTGTGGAGAAATTAAAGGTCTTGACTAGAGTCGCAGCTAGTAAATTTCAGAGATGACATGCAAACTCAAGGTTGACAATTTGAGTTCCTAAATTCATGTCTAGCATTCTGTTACTACAACATGCTGCCTGAAAAATAGAGGGTATGAAGGTTACATCCCTGGGTGTACATCCTCTGGGATGAATAAAATCATCTCTTAAAGCCCAACAGTAAGGCTAACCTCTTGCTCTGTGGACCATAATACTAAAAGCCCATTAAAATATGTACCAATACCATCCTCGTCTTGCATGACTTCCAGTTATGGAACATTATAGTCTCCATAGGATTATAATTGGGGATCACTTAAAGGACAGTGAAGAGAACCATGGTGAATATGAGTGGGCTTCAACAGGTTAGCAATTACAAAGGAGAGTCAAAGTAAAGAATGTGATAAAGGAAATTTAAGGTGGAGATAGACTGGTCCTGTAGCTAGAGACAGCAAAGAAAATTCCCAACATACTGGCTAGATTCCAAAGGGTGAGAATATGAACCAAAGGGATACACATAGGACATGGGCAGTCCTGGATGTGTTGTGATATGCATCAATGAAGGGATTTCTTACATTTATGAAATGACAGATCATGGGCATATTGCAGCATACAAAATTAGTGTAAATCTTACCTGACTCTAATCATCATTCTTACTTATTTCATGCACTTCCTTCAATCGCTAAGCCTTTCCTGCCTCAGGCAATGTGTCCAACCGTTATGGAAGGGTCCATAGGTGATACAACTGGTCTGCTTATTAACATTTATTGCATAAGAAATTGCAGTGTTCATGATAATTCTCAAATAAAGAGATTATTCTTTGTTTTCTAGAAGCCTGTAATCTTTGGAATAAAAAGAACACAGTTTGCTTTAAGTAGAACTTTATTGGTTTTTGAAGAACCCAAGGTACACTGGGAGTCCACTCTTCTAAACCAGCTACTAATAAGTTTATGTCTGTTCTCCATTCTTTAGCAATTAAAGCTCACTGCCAGCTGCCTCAGAGAAGACCCACTTGAAATGCAGTTTCCCCAGAGACAGTAATTACATGTGCCCACACCTTCTCTACACATACACATGGAGCACAAGCTCTCCAACTGAGATGACTTAAGCTAACAATCACACCAATTACCAGGAAATTTACAGCTGCCTTATCTGTTGTGCGGCTGACAGTAGAATTGAGCCTTCAATATTTACCAACAAAACTGTGGTTGATTCCCAGATAATTAGTATGGCATCATTGCATAATGGCCTAAAAACCTTCTTGGATTCTCTTTATTGCTCCTAGTCTAACTTTGATGTAGGGACAGACGTTGGGCTGATTTATATTTACACATCAGGACTGAGGGAAAATAATAGATGAAACAACAATACATCATCTCCTGAGTAAATTGTCACTGGAAGTCCTCAAGACCTCAGGCACAGGAAGCAATCTTGGAGTTTTGTTGTTGTTTTGCCTAATGGTTGGCCCTACTGCAACACTCTACTGGTACTACATCTGTACTTCTTGCCATCCTCTTCTTCTGCATCCAGGTAAAGAGGGTATTTTGATAAAGAAGAATTCACATACCCCTATTCAGGAGGGGGGGGTGATCAGAATTTCCAACAGAACAACATAGTCATATGAAATGACTGCAATAATGTAAAGGAAAAGATGGCTTAAAAGAAACTGAACTCTATACAATTGCAATCATTAATCTTGATTCTAGAGAACAGAATATGCAATGGACCATCCCTCTCTGTGTAGTTGTAGTTGATTAGGAAGGCAGGGTGGTTGGGACAGATTATATTTTACACGCTCACACACAGTTCCTATGTCAATCATGTTTACCTATATTTTCTTTCTTACAAAAGTGGGTTTTATGCTGGAGATAGAGGCAAAGAGGGGTTATATCTGGAAATGATTGTGATATATAAAATAATACATAATCTTTTAAAGAAGTAAAGACCTGCTGCAAATGCTTCAAATGTAAAATAGATTAAATATGTGAAATTTCCTATATCCAAATTCATTTATTAAATGATCAGATTAAGCAACAAATTTGTGAGTCTACAATCCTGGTGCCTGACAAAGAAGGTGTCAATGCAATTCTCAGTACCATGTTGCAATACCTCATGACCATGGTAGAAAAAAAAAGCCCACAAAAACTCCAGCTCTTGACCACTACTATTTAGTGTATTAAGGGGTATTTATGATATCCACAAATGTAATCAACTCTTACAAGCAAAAAATGAAAGTAATTAATATCCAGCATGCTTAGGTAATGATAACCAAGGTACTTTTCCATTTAACAATCCATCCTCTGATCAAACAAGCTTCCCCTCCCTGCATCAGAAGAGATTGTGTGGTCTCTTTGTGTGTTCTTCATTGTGTTACTGCAAGTAAGAGGGTGTTTCCTCTTCTCCCTCACCCCAATCCAGTGAGCCTTAGAGAAGAATAATGATGTCTGGAAGGCAAGTTTACTGGAGAATGAGTTAGGTAACTGATGGAGACAAGAGAAGGGAAAAAGAAATGAAAAAAGTGAAATGATGGAACAGTGGTGTCCAGGATAGAATTAGGATCCTGGCCTATGCCAAAATCTTGCACAGGGAAGATGCCATCAAAAGACAGGGAATCCCAGACACTAGCTATCACTGTGCTGAGGAAAAAAGAGGGAGACAGAAAGACAGAGAGACAGAGAATAGGGAGAAAGATATAGGGAGACATTTAGATAGACAAAGACAAAGACAGAGACAGAAAAAGAGAAAAACAGGAAGAAAGGAAAGGAGGGAGAGGGGAAAGGAGGATATAGAGATGGAAACAGAAAGATGGAGACAGTGAGAGGACTAGAGAGGCAGAAAAAGAGAGAGGCAGAAACAGAGCGCGCACACACACACACACACACACACATCCTTCTGAAAAACAATGAATGAAGATAAACCTGTGGGGAAACCAGTCCTACAAAAAGATATATTTAGGAATGGGGGCTTACATAAATTTTTGAAAATAATGGTTACTGGAGCAAAGAACTCAGTCAAGCTCTTCCAATATTTTCCTCCAAAGAACTTTCACCATAGTAGACTTTTATATGTTGTTTTTGTTTTTTATTTATTTGTTCATTTTGTTTTGCTCATTTTTCCACTGTGTTCCTTGATTTTGATCTTTGTTTTCATTTAGCTCTGTTCCCAGCATAGGCTTAGGTAGGAGCACTGTCCCAAGCTTCAGGTTTTTTTGTTTTTTTGTACTGCTGTTTTCAGAGCTAGCTCTAGGGGTATGGAAATTTTGGGTACTTCCAAGGAAGTGTGATGTGGGGAAAGGTGTAATCACTGCTCTCCTGATATACACTCTGATTATTGACCAAAAAGTTCCTGTGATCCTTTGAGATTACAATTGCTATGACTGAAATTGCCCATCTCCAGCCTTGAACTATGACCCAGAAGTTGGTATAGGCAATGGAGTTGCTAACCAGCATCTGTTCCTCTATCCATTTCTAGCACAGGAGCCCCTGTTATCTCTATATTAGTTGCCAGGTCCTCTTCCCCTATCTAGCTTGAGAACTCCCAAAGTTACTGCTGCTTCTGTTGCCACTTAGTCCCATCAGCTGGTATTTCATCCACAAGGGCTCTGGGCCAACCTCCACCTCCACATCACAGATCTTTCCTTCCAACATCCTAAATTGCCTTGGGCTAGAAGACTGTCTTACCCTGATTTTTTGTTATCTCTGCCATTCCAGAATATTATTTGAGATGTCATTTTTTAAATTGTTTGGAGGGGAACATTGGGATAGCTCAGTGGACTGCTTCCTCTCCTCTACAACCTTAGCTCTGGCTCCAGAAGACTCTATTTAAATTTTAACAAGATAGATCACAAAACTTGAAAGAGGCAAGTCAGGACCAAAATCATGTATATTAGTAGTTATGATATACTTCAAACTATATTAACTTAATATTCAAGTGTTCAGGTTTATGACATATAACATTTGATAAAAATGTTTCTTCTTCTAAGGAAGGGAATATTCAATAATGAGGTTCCATAGCAGTTTCAGAATATAATAAGCAATTAATGGATCCATTCTCACACATGGGTTTGCTGTTCTATCACTTAATCTTATTTTCAAACAGAAATGCATCTCACAATGACAGGTGAGATGCAGCAATTATGTAAGGCACAAGCCAAGAGAAGTTCATCTATAGTAACTAGGATATGGAAGTGGGAGGATTTAAACCTGACCCTTTCTGAAGCTGAAGTTGGCTGTCTTTTGTCAGACCACACTGCCTCTCCCATTTTTACACATGAAGATACTAATGTTTAGAGTCACACAGAGGGTGAATGACTTATCAAACATGACACATACCAATATGGAAGCCATTAATGGTGAAGACAAAGGTGAAGAAAGAATCATTTTTCTCTTCTCTCACCAGCAAGTACACAGTCTCAATTTCCGTAGAATGAAGTGTGAAGACTTTGTTAGTATTTCATTTTTATTTTTCCCTAGTTACATGTAAAAACAATTTCAACATTTGTTTTTAAAACTTTGAGTTCAAAATTATCTCCCTTGCTCCCTCTCTACCTCCCGCTCATTGAAAAGGCAAGAAGTTCAATATAGTTTATAAGTGTTTAGTCATGCAAACCATATCTATAATAGTCATGTTGTGAAAGAAAACATAGACCAAAAACTCAAGAAAACATAGACCAAAAACTCAAGAAAAATAAAGTGGAAAGACTAGTATGCTTCAATCTGTATTCAGATACCACCAGTTTTTTCCCTGGGGATGGATAGCATTTTCCATCTTGATTTGTTCAGAGTTGTCTTGCATTGTTGCATTTCTAGGAATAGCAAAGTCATTTACAGCTGATCATCTTACAATATTGCTGTTACTTTGTACACAGTACATTTCATTTTCCATCAGTTCATGAAAGTTCAAGTTTTTCTGAAAGCATCCTATTCATCATTTCTTATAATATAGTACTATTATACCATAATCTCATAACAGAACTTGTTCACCCATTCCCCAGCAGATGAGCATCCCCTCAATTTCTAATCATTTGCCCTAAGAAGAGATACTATAAATATTTTTTCCTTTTCTTCTTTTTTTTTTGGCTTCTTTTGGAGGGGGAAGGTAGGGCAATTGGGGTTAAGTGACTTGCCCAAGGTCACATGGCAAGATTTTGTATTAAGTGTCTGAGGCCGGATTTTAACTCGGGTCCCCCTGACTCCAGGGCCAGTGCTCTCTTCACTGTGCCACGTAGCCTCCCCTATAAATATTGTTCTACATAGTCTCCTTTTTGTTTGTTTTTGTTTTCCTCTTTGGGGATACAAACCTAGTAGTGCTATTGCTGGGTCAAAGTATAGGCTTTGGTGTTGTATAGCCCTTTGGGTATAGTTCCAAATTGCCCTACAGAGTGGTTAAATTAGTTCACATCTCCATCAATAGTGCATTGAAGTGTCATGTTCCCACATTCTCTCCATCATTTTTCATTTACCTTTTCTGTCCTATTAGTCAATCGAATAGGTATGAGGCAGTACCTCAGAGCTGTTTTAATTTCCATTTCCCCAATCAATAGTGAATTAAGGGAAGCCAAGATGGC